>OY728122.1:1610945287-1611366979 GCA_963277665.1 Viscum album
CCGATTAGATATTATCCTAGGAAAATCATTAGGAAAAAAATCAAGATACTCATTTACCACAGTCACATCATTAATATGAAAAGTTAATTTTTTTATAAATATGTACAAGGTAAAATTCATTTCTACCTTCTACTAGTTTCTCTACATCCTGATATGTTATCAAAAGTAAGTATTCATTCTTGTGCAAAAACTGAAATCATTTCTGAAGAGAAATATCTTAATCTCTTTAGTCAATAATAGCATGATAAATAAGAATACAATCCATATGAAAAATAATATCAAACTCTACTACATGAAAAATAATATTGTTTGTGGATAGATTCACTCTACACAAGGACAGGATGGTTCTCAAAAATGTTTTCTCAACATTTCCTCCAGGTTTTTTTACCAAAAGTTAAGGATTCATATCTTGATATGGAATTCCCAATTTAATAGAAAATTACTTATCAATGAAAGAATGTGTAGACCCAGAATCAAACAACACATTGGAATAATATGAATAAACAAACGATTTACCTGATACTACATTATTTGATGGAGTGACATCTCTATGAGGTAGGTGAAATGGATTTCACCACCCCTTTTTGCTTGTAGTCTAGTTTCATTACATAATTTGAGTTCATTGTTGGAAACTCATTTATATAATGAACTATTTAATTACACTTAAAACATTTTACTAACTATAAATCATATTTTGTATTACCATTACCCTGATATTTTTCTATGGAATTATAATCCTTATGTACCATTTTACCACATTGGATGCACTTACCAGAATTAAAAAGATATTCCCTAGTGTGCTTTTTACCATAATTTTCACAAACAATAAAATTATGTTTCTTACCATTAGACGTTTTTGAAGAGTTCTTCCTTTTTGACTGCCCCTTCAACCTCTTATTATGATATTTTCCAAAGAACATCATATCATCATTGAACTCCATTTCCACCTTCCTTGCACATTGAATAAGTTTTTCATAACTTTTGAACCCATGAAAAGCTAAATACTTTTGATAAATTGGATCTAATCCTTTGTAAAAATGATTTATTTTACTATCATGATCCCATATGAAATTTGAAGAATACCTTGGTAGTTGATTTAATTATTCTTCATATGAATCCACTGAACCATCATCTTGCCTCAATTCCAATAATTTATTTTCCATCCTATGTCTAACTGCCTTAGGAAAATATTTCCCAAGAAACATACCTTTGGATACATCCCAATCAAGAGCATCAATTTCCTCAATATCCTGGATATGTTTAACCATCAACCACCATTTATTGGATTTAACTTCCAAATGGTAAAAATTGAGACTATCCTTTTGATGTTTTGAACACCCCATAACATCAAAAATATTTTCCAATTCTTTAATCCACCATTCAGATAGCACATGGTCATATGATCCTCTAAATGATGGGGTATGCTGTCTCATGAAATGATCTACTACTAACATGTTCCTTGGTACTTGATATGGATGATCTCATTCATGGATACCACCACCATTTATAGCATAAGTCAATTATGCCATCACAGGAACAAACTATTTAGTTCTGATTCCATCCATTTATGGTTGCAGATTTGGTAGGTTGTTTTCCACTTGATGTTGTCCCATCATAGCTGCCATGTTTCCTCTATGGAAAACTATTATGAACCTAGACATATCATAGATGAAGCAACATGGTAATATTAAAATTCTATATCATTTCAATATTACCATAAAGTAAAAATAATTTATGGATATTCATTTAAAAATATCAAAATTCCTAATGTTATCTAAACTGATCTATGATACCAACTATGAGGTCCAGAAATTAAACATCACGTAATATTGTGTTAAGTCAAGAATTCAACATTGAGGATCTTTTCAGGTTTATAGTTTTAGAGAATTTTTCCATATCTATTACATTACATCTCAAAAATTACAAAGTAGACACTTCTACTCAATCCAATTTTTTTTCAGAATAATAAAACTCCTTAAATAAAACAAGAATTCTCTTATTGATATAACTCTTCTATAATTATTCATTTCTCTTACCGTTCCTTATACCCTGTGAATTTTTTTTCAAAAACCTGGGATGAGAAAAAAATCACAGTAAATGTTATAAAATAAAGAAAAAAAACATTTGTCCATCAATACATAAAATCAATGAAATCATACTTTTCACTCATAAAACTTAAGCTTTTTAACATAACTCATGATATCATAAGATTTATGAATAACTCTTAGAAATATTAAATACTAAAATTAAATTTTGGCATCCATTACATACTTACAATGAAGCTTTCATAGCTATATATGGAGTTACATTTGGAATAACCATCAATGTATATTCTATAAATCTATTAGAAGAAACAGTAATATTTACCTCTTTCACGTTACCCAATGAATTGGAGAGCTATCTCAAGCTCACCCATCCTCACATAATCATGTAACCACCCATATATGTTAATAATTCCCAAGAACCATTACATAATCATAACATATAAAACAAGAATAAAGGAAAGATAATATTTCCACAACGAAATCATAATATATCATTTCAAGATATTAATTTAATAAATGATTTCTAAAAATCATTTTAAATACCAAAATACAAAAAAATTGTATATGGTATTTATTTTCATTTTAAAAACATTATGGCTTATTAAGAAATCCAAATATCAAATAATTCTCTTGGCGGCGGAAAGGTCATTGTCACTGCATACATTAAAAAACATTCCCTTTGTCATTTAGTAAAAGGATCAATAAAACAAAAGATTCCATTTGAAAACCATTGAATGAAATTAAAATAAAAAGTTAATAATTATACATCATGTAATAGAATGTTTTGTATAATACAAAATATGCCTCAATGAATGAAGATTGAGACGAAGTCCCTTACCTTGAGTCCGACTAATCTTGTTCATTCATTATATTCTTGAATAATAATATTAGGTTAATTTATACTTTATTTAGAACCATTTTCATGTTTATTATTCATTTTATATTAATTATCATCATGTTATAAAAATTACATAATTATTTAAGTTCATATCGATCGTCTTGTCGATATTAGCTACTTGATTCAAAAATGAACTTGTTTTGATGTAAATTGTCTATATAGTCCAAATACAATCATCACCAGAATATCATTCAGGATTTAAGTATCATATATATATAGTATATATTTTTTAGATCCAATATATATGTATTTATATTCCATAACATTTTGAGATAAAAAATGAAATGCACTGTTGATGGAGACGGTAAGTCGTACGTACGCCTGAATGCCACTTTAATTTAATTTTCATATTTAATGGAATTAAAACTAAATGATAAATATATATATTATAATATTGTTATAATATTATATTTTATATATGATACATAAGTTATTTTACTCCATCCTTTATATGTTCCATGTATGGCATGAATGAGTCATATAACTTTGAGGGGTGGTAGTTCGCACTTCCTCAAATGAAATTATCGTATTACACATTATGTAAAGCATAAAGATATGATGTAAATTAAAAATATAGAATAATATAGACAATATAAATACAATATATATGATATATAAATATAGTTCCATCATAATGGCCACCATGAGATGTGGTAGAAGAAAATTGAACAATCATCGTTTTGTGAGGCAGTTGTTCGTCGTACACAAAAAGAGAATGTTCGTATAAATTAGATGGAGGTGTGTGTCAGTGTAGTTAAAATACTACTCATAATAACAACCTATTATATTGGTCATACAGGTATTTTTATTTAATCAGATAGTAATCAAATAATAGGTAGTGAAGAAGTGAAATAATGGAATGAAATTTTATAGAAGATGATACCTCTAAAATGTGTGACTCCCTTTGATTTGAGCCAAAAGGCATTCTTGAATTGACTTATCCCCAAGGTAATGATTTTAAGAGGAAGATAGGGATGTTGGGAACTAATTCAAGAATAATTTTGATGTTCCAATTGGATTAATAGCTGTGTGTTATGTGGGTAGAGGTGGTGGCCATTTATAAGAGGAAGGAGGGTCACTTTAGGAAGGTCTTGAAATATTATTTTATTATAAATTTATTTTCGGTTAAAATGGTCCCAAACTCATTTATTTCAAATATATGATGCTTTTGGGTCTAAAAACACTCAAACAATAGGTTTTAGAAATGTTTAGGTCACAAAATTAACCTTATATTTTAGCTTTAACCCTTAGTTAAGGACATTAACTCTTACCATGTCTTCTTGAATTTTCATAATATATGGTAACTACAGTTACTATAAAATGACAATAGAAACATAAGTGGATCATTAATGAAGTGTTTAACATTATATAAGTCTTTTTCCTGAATATTATATATTTATTAGTATTATATCATTTAATAAAATATTATTTGTGTTTAAAACTCATTTATGTCAATTTTGACACTATAAAGTAATTGAATTTGGTTAAAGAAATTAAAATATGATTACTTAGAACCAAAGGAATTAACTCAAATATAGTATGTCAATAACATCCACAAAATTTTTGGATGACCTAAAAATATTCAAATTACACTTATTTTAATACTTATAATATCATTTATTTGAATCTTTCATTAATGAAGCAATCATAGCAACATCATTGTGTTATAATTTAATTTATTTATTTAATGTAAAAAAATTATAAATAAATAACATTATTTAGTAAATACTATTATATCTCTAATTACTATTTATAGTCAATGATATCATTTATATGACCCCATATGAAAATTGGGTTAGTAAAATATAAATGTTTATGTTATATTTCTCTTTACATTAAATTAATTCTTATAAAATGTAATTTTCACACCCAAGTGGCTCCATGAGGCCCCAAAATAGACCCAAGGATTCCCATGGTTGGAAATATCTCATCCAATAGTATTAGGACATGTGTTAGGCTATTTTTATATTATTATAACAATATTTTTTAAACTTATTTAAAAACAATTATCCTTTAACCATGGTAACTAAACTAATTACCGAAAATACAATTCATAATGTATAAAAATAAAAGGTGCATTTTTAAAAAAAATTGACCATATTATTCAAAATATGGAATCCATTTTTCCAAATTTAAAACATAGAATTTTTATAAATTAATTTAAAATTAATTCCCATTGTTAAAATCAAAAAGCATGTTTTTAAGAAGTAATAACTAGCAAAATATTGACATGTGTTTATGTACAATATCAATGTAAAATTACTTAAAATGACCAAAAATGGATTAAATGAAAAATATATAATCCAATTAAACTTTAAAAAAAATTAAAAATATAATATAACTATATAAAAAATTAAATGAAAAGGAAGTTTTGACTTAAAATGTAGTATTTTTCACTATTCATTAAAAATGAACTTTATTAGAAAATTACAAAACATTTACCCAAAGTAAATTTTGATGTAATGATTTTATAGAAGAAGTTTATTTTGTCAAATAGAACATTAAAAAGTGACAAAAACTAGATTTAAAAATTGTTCACCATCAAAAGGTGAAAAAATGACCTTTTAAAAATATTAGAGTATTTCATGCTTAAAATCATATTCATTCTTATTTTAGGCCTCTAATATTCATTCGATAAATGTAAAAACATTTAAAAAATATGTAAAATCATAATATTTTTAATTCTGGTCATTCCTTCCGATACAACAACTAGGAGTTAAGTATCATTTAAAATAATAATAATATTATTGTGTTATTTTTTGGTATAACTCAACTTTGTGTGCAACGTAAGATTTTGGAGAAACACGTTGTTACTGGTAGAGTACGCTATCGAAAAAAGCACCCCCTTTAATGTAAAAATGATATCTTAGTCATAAATATTAATATAAATGAAGAATTATTATTCTATAAATACCTAGTATCCTACACGAGGACTAAAAATTCTCCCCACCATGACAATTTATACCCCCATAAAGTATCAAGAAATTCGGTTGATCAAAACCAAAGCAAAGACGAACTAAAACCCATGGAAAAACATGGAAACTCAAAGAAAAAATAACCAAAACCTCAAACTATTCCAAACCTGAAACTACGAATTCCCAAAAGAAACTCCGAGATCATGCTAAAAAGTATCCAAACATCGATGAAAAATATCTCACAAGACCCAAGATCTCGAACAAACGCCAAAGAGATGACAAAGAAGAAACTCAATATTGTATAAACCCAACCCAATAACGAAAAACCTAGACCCCCAGATCTATATGGATTTATAGATGATGCGATATGACTGAGACAACTACCCCAACACTCATTTTATTTCACCAAATAAGAAGCAACCTAAAAGAATCAACTAAATCAACAATAACTAGAAATCAGATGGACGATCAAAGTTTGGTCTAGAAAGTGTTGGATAGACCCTTCCCCAAACCTACAACCTATGATCCAATAGTGCTAATCCATCGACCTTGAAAAAAAAAATAACAAAGTGATTTATTAAAGTTAAGTCCTTTAAAGAACCTATGCTCTGATACTATTTTTTCACAAACCAACTAGATTTGACATCTAACAGGTCTCCTGAGATGGTTTGCGACAAGGCTCGAGAGGCATTCCCGATCATCCTGGGCTGGAGAAATGTGCCAAGGGCATCAACAGAGTGACAATGAGAATGATTTCACCCAATATAAATAAACCAAAGAAGTGAAAATAATAAAATATCAGTCCAAAATAAATAAAAAACAAAATGATTAAGTAATAACCACAAAAAAACTAACCAAACCTAATGAACACTAAAACTCCACATGAACCCATGGGTCACTCTCGGATCCCAAGACTCAACATCACCCATAGAGATCGAGATCAAGCTAAAACATGCACCTGAGACTAAAAACAAGAATGAAGTATTGGAGTGAGTATTAAAACTCATAAGGCATGCCCAAGTAATCTATTTCCAATGCATTTCCTTCAAATATAGAAACATTAATTTCAGGTTTGAACTAAATTATGAAAAATCATGTTTTTTACACATTTTCTATTTAAAAAAATCACAGTCCATTACCCATTTCATGATAAACCAGATTCTTTTCCAAGAAGTATTTTTTTACCTTTTTAAAGAAAGAGGGATAGAGTAAAAGTGTAAAACATTTTAAAAACCTGTTTACACAAACCTTTGATAATAATTTTATCTCCTTTTGAAAAAAGATACACCATACATATAGGAAAATGAAATGATCACACAAGGGAAATAGAAAATTACAATCATCAGTTACTGACCAAAAAATGCACCTAAATTATCTACGGAACACATCTAAGTGCCGAAGTACATGGGAGAACCTAGGAGCTCATGAATAATATAGAATATACTATACATGTGACTTATACCTAAGGCATTCCTTACCTGGTGAAATCATAACACCCAAATGATCGGTCACACCCTACCTTGCCTGATCGAGGGGCCCCATCCTAAATTAGATAGTCCATGCTATGGGAAACTAGTTAGTGCATAGAATAATCTATTGCAACAATCATTCAATGAAAATTCCCTCCCTATGATAGGTTCCCATGTAATGAATAAAAAAGTTGAAGAGAAAAACAATGTCAACCAAACATCCATTCACAAGCACATAAATTTATATGAAACATAAGAAACTCACATAAAAATTCACCACTGAGTCACCCCAATGATTAAGTCCCTTGGCTTTCAACTATTTGATCACATGGGAGTCCTACATGGTTGAACTCCCACGACATACACATAACCAACGAAAGAGAACCATCCAAGGATAGTTTTCTGATAAAATAATTTTAAATGTGCCAATTGGACCTCACATAACCATCACATGATAAACCACTTATCAAATAACCACACAGACACCAAATCATCTTCAAAGAATCAAATAAACACCAATTTCAATTTCAAAATAACTTTCAACCCCATTTATAAAAAAATTATTTGAGAAACCCACAAAAATTTACAACCAAATCCATTCTTTAAAAACCATAATTTACATACAAATGCCAACCAAGAAATTTGGTAATCACATGACATTCACATTCAATAAAATAGTTTCATGAAATTCCAATACCAAGAGAGTATTAATTTATCTCACATCAAATGTTTATTCTAAAACCCATATATCACTAACTAGAATTAAATAACAGTGTAAAAGAAAATCAATAAATGTATTATTATATTTAAAGGTAAATGAAAAGAAAACTGACCTTAAAAAAGGAAGCCAATCCAAAAAATCCATCACTCAATACCTTTGATGAAGACCACTCCACAATTTCTTGCACATACACTCTTGTATATATATATACCCCTTAATTAAATTCACATATTTCCCACACCTTATTGGAATATGTGTAAGGAGGATATATATATATATAGATATATGTACCTATTTATGTTTTTGAAACCCTTTTTGGAGCCATCAAATAATATAATTAACCAATTGGGACCCAGAAATTACCAAATACTCTAAAAAAATTGAAACAAAAAAAAATAGGCTAGAAGATATCAACCTCAAATGGAATTTGATGAACTTGAATGGACCAAATTGCTTCTCCTTTAGTGGTGGATGCTAAAACACACATGAGGAGGACCCAGAAGACCCACTGCATGCCCTAAATAGGAAGATGGAACCAAATATATGGTTAACCATGGACTAGGGTTTTAGCCTAGATAAAAGAGGAAATAGGGAGAGAGGGAAATTGCCTGAAAATTCACGTAGAGAGAGGCAGAGGACGTACAAAGGGGGATTGAGTGGAAAACCTAAAGAAATCAGGTGGAATCGCGGAGAAGGGAGGATCCCTTGAAGGGGGAGTGCGCATGGATTAGGGGACCGAGGGGGGATGTTGAGTGATAGGAGGAGGGTAGGAGGGGGAGGGGTGAAACGCAAGGTAAGGGGTGAGGGGGAATAATCTAGGTTTTATTTTTAATTATTTTATTTTTATTCATGTTTTAATTTAATTATTTTTTTTAAAAGGACTCGATGATGCACGTTTTGGGATGCACAGTTTTTGAAAACCATGCACTAAATGTATGCCGACTACTAGGTTCATGGAGCACCCCACACGGGTTGGTAAAATGGTTGGAAAATCATGAAGCAACCATTCATTTGTCTCTATAAAAAACTACAGATGTTTTCACACAGTTTACCAGAATATTCACTTTAACCGTGCGACATGAATTGTAATCTAAAAAATGACCAATTCAAGGGGAAAACACCCAAATAGAAATAAAAATAAACATGGACTCAAAAATAAATAAAATAACCTCAAAGTGTTTGGTTGGGGTGTAACATGGTCAATTAAAAAATGTTATTTAGGTAGGTCGTCTTTCCAACTGCAGGCCTGAAACACCTAGTTATATTAGATGGACTCTTCAATCCTAAAAAGCTAACTCAGATTTCCTCAATAGATGCCTCCAAGATACATTAAGTCAAGAAAGGTAAAACAATCTTTATTTCAACATGGTTAAATAAAACCAAAACCATCATTCGAACTCTCTATTAAAAGTATGTGTCCCAATAAGGATCAATCAAACAATTCGTTCATTGATTTCATTCTAAATCTAGTAAAGGAATGCATATTATTTTTTAATATTTGATTGAGGGGTTTTTTCGAATGGCCCGAAGGCCTTATTTTTTTATTTTTTTATAGATAATCCCCCTTTTAAGGGTTGAAGGGGAACCCGAACATGACCCGTAGGCCCAAGGAACAATGCCTGACATGACCCGTAATACATGACCCGAAGGCCCAGATGCATACCATGCCCAATACATGACCCGTAGGCCAACCCCACTAGAACTGCCCCTCCCCAGCTTCTGCATCATTTATTGCCTTTTAGCTCCCCACCTGAATTGTTGATCGGCTTGCATTGCCATGTACAAAGCTTGCACGGTGCCTAGTCCTGATGGCAGTTGTCATACCCTCTCATTCTTCCAATCTGGTTAGCTCTGCCTCTGGTGACTACTACTGGTGCTCTAATCCTCATCTGGGGCCTGCTCTGTGTGAATTGGGATACTTCATGGTCTTCAATGGCCCGAAGGCCCTGCGGCCCAAAGGCCTTTGATGGCTCGAAGGCCCTGAGACCCGTAGGCCCAAACCGGTGGCCCAAAATCCCAAATCAAGTGAAAAGTCCAGCTACTACAGTACCAAACAGTGCATGCTACAATGTCTGCTACATTTTCTACTACAGTGTCTGCTACAGTATCTCTACAGTACACAGAAATTCGACTCCACCTGATTTTGATCCTGGGTCTCTTGGATGCCAAGCAGGAGCCCTTACCACTCGGGTACAGGATCGTTGGCTAACTTTACTTTTTCATATTGAAATAAAATAAATAAACATGAAATGATCATGAACTTTAATGAAAATATTAATTGTTTAGTATAAAATAAACAAACCATTGATCCAATGGGAAAAACACACTAAGACTGTCCGGGCTCAATTTTTTAGCATTCACCCTTTTTCCTGTATATCTCATTGGTCTGATTTTTCCTTGTCTCTCTCATAAACCAATTCCACGCACCAAGAATCTTAATCCTTACACTGCATTTACATCACTCAGTAGTGAAGGGGAGGGGTTTACATAAAAGAATCTCCAGGAATGTGTTCCCCTATATAATTGGAAGGTATGGATGACTCGTATTCCATAAATTTAATTTAAAATAATAATTTTAAAATTCTATGAAATAATTAAATTAAAAGAAACCGTACACAAATATAGGTCATTCTAGGCACATGATCATCCACTTATTCAATTACGACACAATTAAAATAACTAGTTGGAATTAATTTTGATTCGATCTTTTATCAAGAAAAACTCATGTGAATTAATTTGGTTAATAAATTAATTTATTTTATATTAATCTATATCAAATCGGCCATGGAGATACATATTTGATGTTATTTTTTAAAAATTAAATAAATTAATTTTATTAAAAATTTAATAAAATAAGTACATAACTTTTACTTTGAAGTAATATGGTGAGTACCTAATCGAACCACTCGAGATTTATTAAGAGCATATACAGACTATTAATGTGGCTTGTAGAATAAAATTATTCTCTTATAATTACATGAAATGTATGAGATAATAAAATACACAAAAAACATTTATTAATTAATGTAGCGTATAATGCATTTACTGTGCATGTAGTAGTTGATGTATTACGACTATAAATGGTCTCTAGTTCAGAATTTTACACATAATGTAATTAAGAATTAAATATGTATATATATATATATAAACCTCTAACACTATGTTTACTACTCAGTAATAGACACATTAAACACATTTTTTTGAGTTTTAAAGGAGTGATAAATTAAATTTCAATTTTCTCCATAAATAATGTTGGTACATTGCGCGTACATCTAGATACATACCATGTATCTTACTCATCGCATGACTATGATATACATATAAACTGTTTAGGAATTTTTTTATAGAAATGTATGTGGTACATGGAATGTATTTCTGGTACACGCTTTGTAACATCCTTGTTATGCAGTTTCCAATCCCAATAAAGTGTAAAACAATTCATGAAAAAATGTGGACCACATATTTTTTTTATCATTAAAAAACATAGATACAAGACATATTAGTGTGTTACGTAATTTTTATACTGATCAGCTGAGTTCCTTATTTAGTAAAACAATTTTTTTAACAGAATGTTTCATTCAATGCATTCTTCTTTGATACCTTGTTTCGTAAAGGTGAAATTATTTTTTTATCTTCCCATTTCTATTAATGTTTTAAATTTATTTTTACATTTAGAAATAAGTTTCCTCTAATTTACAAGTGATTAATGATGAGATGGTATTTTACAGATTTAGTATCCCATCCACTTCCTAATAATGAATATACATTTATTTATGATATTTATTTTCAAAAAAAGAGAGGAATTATCATTTTTTTTGATAATAATGTCATGAATAATTTAGTTTGATGTTATCAAAAATAATTACCACAATACACATAATGTAAAATTATTTATTAAAAAATAATGTTATATTTAATTTTATTTCAGGAAATAGTTTTTTATCAATAATCAGTTCATATTTAAATATTTTTCATTTTTAGGGAAAAATGCTTTTAATAGATAATAATATACATATAAAATGCATCATTTAAAGTGGATGTTTTCACTTATTGGTTTATGGGATAAATTATAAATAAATTATTATTTTAAATTTTGATTGAACCATAATACATATAATAAAATATATTATTCAATTTAAAAGTAGTAAGAAAATACCGACACAGATGTTTGTAATTTTATTATTATGACAATAAAACAATAATAATGATTTGAAAAATTAACGAGGGATGAAGTTAAATTAAGAAATGATACATACTAGGTTTACACCACATTTCAATCAAATAACTATCCTACCCCTAATTGAGTTCTACCCCAGGACAAATATTATACAACTATGTAAATTTTTAGAATATTACATTTATTTTTTTTAGTTTGATTTACATAGTGATAAAAAACCCCATATCACCATTATATTCAAATATAATCCTACAATTTGAATCAAAATATTCTTGAAAAAATATATTTTGTTTTAAAATAATTCTTTTTTCCAAATTATTATTATTATTAAATCTGTATTATAATTTCAAAAAAAATGTTTTATTTTTATTTTTTTATTCATTTGAGTGTCTAATAGTAAAAATATTTTTGAATAACTATTCATTGTGTTATATAAAAATTTAAATTTCTTTTTTTCCCTAAGTCCAATTTTTTTGTCATGTCTAGATTGTTATATTTGGCTCATGGATTTTCAAATTGAAGATAAAGTATTTTTTTCGAAAAAATGGTTATAACATCCTTAGTTTATGTTTTTGAAAATATGGAGAAGATATTTTTTTATCCTCGTGATTTGAGATGCATATGTTATTTTCGAAAAAACTTTTATATCTACATGATATGGTAGTGCTAGTTAAAAGAAATGATAAATAAAACATTCATCATGGCTGAAAATGTGCTATTAAAGGGTATTATTTATCAACGCTTATAAAAACATTTAACAAAAAATATTATTAATATATATGAAATTATAATATTTATTTTCAAAAAATAATGATTATTTATATACATTAATTTAAAAAATCATGCATATGACTGGTATAAATAATATATATATGTATATATTTTAATAATTCAAAAAATTATATAGATATAAATAATCTGTTGTTAATATGTGACATTTGAACTTATAGATTTATATCATTGTGTGTGTGTGCATATATGTGTACGAACTATGTTCTATATGTATATGTTTTTTCCGTGTGTATATATTGATGTTCTATGTGTAAATATTAATGTATGTGTTTGTATATATATGTTCACATGTACTTGGGATTCATATATATATATATATCATGTGTAAATGTGTAAATGTGTAAGTATGAAATGTAATTAAAAAATTAATTATCAAATTATAAATATTTTTTAAAAAAAAAATATGTCTAAAATTATAAATAAACAACTATATATTTAAATAATTATAAAATTATTATAAATATATTTAAATCCGGATGTGGGAGAATTTCCAAAAGTATTGTATCGGTACTGTAGGACTGTATCAATGTGTTTACTATATCATTTACTATAGTGGGACACTATTTTAGTAGTATTATTCATCCCAAAGGGGCTTCCAAGCCACAAAATATAGCCTTCGGGTCAGTGGGCCATCAAGGGGTAGTGATGCAGGCATGATTTGAGCAAGCGGTGATTCAAACATGATACAAGTAAAGACTTTAATTATATATATAATTATATGAATATAAGTAATTATATAAATAGATTTATAATTATTATTATAAATTAATAAATATATATATAAATAATTATAAAATTATAATTAATATATTTAATGGGCTCCCTATACCCAGTAAAATGAGGTTTCACCTTATTAAATGAGATAAAGGAGGGACCTCCCTCTTACTTGTTATATATACATATATATATAATTATACCAACATATCTATAAATTATCCAAATGGGGTGATATAATTGAATGTCCTAAAATCTAGACCTGGACAATGATTTGGATGATGAATCTAATGTTTTGTTGAAGGAGGACTACCTCTCAATATGTAATATCACTACTTGTGAACCGAATCCCAAAGGGCCTTATACATGTAAATTGTTGGGGGTGATAAATAGAATGGGGTGGGATGTAGGGATAACTAGACTATGGAGTCTGTTCCTTCTCCATATCAAGGTGCAAGTATTGCTACTAATTATCAATGTGAAAAGTGTTTTACTGATAATACATCTACTTTGTCTAAGGATTATTTAATGGTACAATCATATCACTCTGAAAAAATGATGTTGGATTTAGTGTTTCATTGACTTCCTTTGAAATTACATTGTAATGGAGGTGAAAGATGGTAATAGTGAAGGTAAAGAATGTGTGAACTTCAATCTGGATACGGCCCAAACCCCCGTAGGAAGGGTGGATCATATTTGTTTTTGGCTCGTATGTATAAGTATAGATTTTGGGGTCTATCCAATGTTATCTCTATATTTGTTTCAAATCAGATAGCTTCAAATATTATGTTGGACCAATCCAATGTATGCACCACACATGTTGCTTCTAATATTGAAGATCTTGCTGGTCTATAATCTCCAAAATCAAATCAAATGGGTGATTATGATAGTGATCCAACTCACCCACAGGAGGAATCCCGTGAAGTTTATATTGAATTTGATCAGGACATTCAATAGGGATGTTTGAGTACAGTTCAAATATCCACTCCTCCTACCAATATGGTGGGATCCAAAAATAGTGAGACCCAAGGGATGCATATTGGTGTTCTGAATGGTCTTCCTCCACAAGGTGGATCTGAAATATTGATGTCTCTTGTGTAGGCCACCATCTGGAAAGAGGCTCTAGTCCCCATCTCAAATACATTTTTAGTGCATGATTCAACTAAAGATGTACCTCTTGAAGCAGTGTCTATATAATCTCATCTGGTGGAAGGTTCTATCTTTGCGGGAATTTTGAACTATTTTGGTGATATGATGTTTAGATAAGATCATCAAGATATTTGTGAAATGGAAACCAAATAATTGTCCTTTGATAAAGAACATGAGCCTTGATAGAGAGCGAAGACCTAGATGAGTGGAATACATCTAAAGGGAAGAGGCCCTTGAGGTAGGTGTAGGTGAGGTCTTAACCCTACCAACGTTGTCAACATTTCTATTTTTAGCATCTATTTAGTCTTTGATGTTTTCATGATGTCAGGTGTCTTTCCATATCCTTCTCCTTTTTGTGTCCTTTTATTTCAATAAAAAGGAATTGAGACTTTGTTCATTTCTCAAAACATTTCCAAATATTAAATATAAATATTTATAATTAAAAATATAAATAAATATATATATATTTAAATAGTTATGAATGTATAATAACTATTTTAAAATAATAAATATATTTATTTATAAATATATTTATAAATAAATATTTTTAATTCTTTAAATATTTATTTTTACTTATGTACATTTATATTTTTTTAATTGTATTTAAACTATTATTAAAAAAATGTCACAAACCAAGCTCTGTTGTTATCCAACCCGACACCCGACTCAGTTCCTGGCATGGCCTGAAGGGCATTCTGATCCCCATGAGATGGAAACTACTTCCTAGGTATCAACAATATGGAATGGTAATGGATTCACCCACTTTTAGGAAACATAAATAACCATGTGAAATAAATAACACAACGATAAATAACCAAATCCAAACAAGACATAATAACTTTCAGATTTATGGATTAGAACATTATACCAAAATCCATAAGTTCCACAACAAAATGGGAACAACAATATATCCCCAAAATCACCATATGAAATTAGATTGTTACTCTCAATCCACCATCACCACGAACATAGCACAAGGAATACCACTAGCAACTCGAACCACCATCTCCATACATCATTCGTTTACCAGATTTAAACATAACCAAGTATATATACACCCAATGTTGTATATAGTGTGTGAGACAAATATAAATAGTATTCCAAAAAAAGAAACAACACATGAAAAAAGATTACAAGAAAAATTAACATGCATGATTTAATTAAGAAGGCCTTGAAACATTTTTATAGAAAACATTTTCAAAGGAAGAACATTTTGTGGGAAAGATATCCCTTGCTTCCAAAATAAAACACAAAGTACACCATATGCTGAAGGTAAATATGATATCACAAGGGGCGCTATGCTAGGAAGTACCTATAGGAATTATCTATAGTGGGAATCTTGGTACATCATATCTCATTGAAACATTAGATAGTAACCACAATGTATGATGTCCTCATGCATGATCCACTAGAGAGGATTACATCCAAAATTATAGTGGTTCCCATTATCACAGTTTAGATAGCATTGTATTTTCAATCCTTTCGGATGAATATAGGCTAAGACACTTCAGATTAAAATAGTGTACTAGTACTAGTTCATCCACCTAGTCACCTAATATCCCCTTTGTTCTTAATTTGCATTCAACATATTACATAGAACATTAGATTCACACATACATAATGCAATCACTATAACACACATGATAAACCACCATTTCCAAAACCAAAACCCATTTTGAAACCAAAATCACACCAAATCCACTTCCAAATAGGTTTCTCAGAACTTACACATTTTATCAAATACCTTCAAGATACAAAACATGGAATAACATGTGAAACACACATGAAACACAACCCATTTCATTTGTAAACCATTTTTCAACACCAATGAACCTTGAATAATTTTAAAAACATATCTATCCCCTCAAAAACAATATATAAAACATAACCAATATGTAAGGAATGTATATCAAAATCATAAAATATTTTTCAAGCATGGTGAAACCTATACATTTTATCAAATACCTTCAAGAAAAAACACGGAATAACATGTGAAACACACATGGAACATAACCCATTTCATTTGGAAAAAAATTAACACAAAAAAATGTTGAATCATTTTAAAAAACACATTTTTTCCTCACACACAATACATAAAACATAATGATGAAGAATGGAAAGCATATCAAAATCATCAAATAACATTTAATCATGCAACCACGTACAATGAGTGAAGAATCTTCCAGAAAATGGTGAAAAAACACAACCACACTCCAAGATAACCTTACAAAAGGTAATATTAAACTATAAAAACATGATAGATCCCTAAAGATCATGTTAAAACCTTAAAAATGTCACCATATATACAGGAAATAAGAAACCCCAAGAAAGAACAGATGAAACTCAAGAAGACAGGGAAACATTGAAAACTTCATCTCCCAAGTCTCATGCTCATCATTACCATTTTTCCAAAGGACCCGAAAAAAATATAGAATTCCCAAGAAGTACTCTTTCATGAGAATCTATAATATGAACTTCCCAATAAAACATAGATTAGTTGGGATCTATTTCTATCTCTTTCCAATTTAGCACATGAGATGGATGGGGGATATATTTTTTCACTTTAGAAACATGGAACATGTCATGAATTGACATCATCAATGAAGGAAAAGATAACATGTATGCCACAATACCCACCCTCTCAATGATATTGAAAGGTCAGACGTAACTCAACATTAGCTTCCCATTCTTACCAAAACAAAAAATGACCCAAGGAAGGTTCCACTTTCAAGAACACTCAATCACCCATAGAAAACTCAACATCTCAGTGTATCTAATTGGCATAAGATTTCTAGAGACTCTGAGCTTTCAACACCTGTAGCCTGATCAATATGTCCTTGTTAGATGTCTTTTTCAATATTCTTGGTCCCAAAATTGAGGTCTCACCCACCTCAGCCCAACATAATAGAGACCGAAAAAGCTGACCCAAGAGATCCGCAAAAAGATATATTTAAATTGAGGATTGGTTGCTATTGTTATATAAAAACGTGAAGAATCCCAAATGGATATACCAAAAAACATAGAATTCAAAGACACATTCCGGAATAATTTCCTCGAAAATCTGATTTTATAGCTCCATATTACCATCCTTTTAAAGATAGTTTGTTGTGATCAATTTGACATGTGAACCCATTGCCTTTTTAAGGACTTCCAAAAATTGACAGGTAAAAAGGGGGTCTATATATCAGAATATTGACGATGAAACACCATCAATCCTCAAAACCTCTTGAATATTTAATTCTCCCAACTCTTCCCCCTTTGTTGAATCTCAGAAAAAATTGAAATGGGAATATTTGTTCAAATGATCAATCAATACCCTAATGAAATTCCTTTCCCGAGGTGTACGACGTAAGACAATAATTAAGTCCATGGAGAATTCATCCCAATTCCTGGTAGGAATGGGTAGCAGATTAAGAAAAACATAGGGTATTTGGTGATCTTCTTTAATCTAGTGACATGTGTAACAAATTGATACAAATACAACTATATACAACATCATACTTGGGAACCTGAATTTACAATGAAAATAATAATACTTCTAGGTAGTACCATGTTGAATAGACCACAAAATCAGGTGGAAATTCTACATCACCACCTTTCTCATAGATAATGGAACCACAAATAAACCCTTAAAGAAAAAGATTACCTCAGTAGAAAATAACCAATTACAAGGAATATTCCCACCATGAATGAACTTCATAGACAAATTGAACAAATCATCACTAGGCTTCTACCACTAAATCAAATTCATAAGAGCAAGATCCAAAAATGCATTGTCCAAGAACCACACCATGAATATGATACATTGTCTCTGATTGCATCTAGGAAAACAGCTCCATCATGTTAAACTCATTACTATACTCATTTAACAGATGTATTGACACCTTCATGGTCAAGGTATTAGATGAAAAATTACCTTTTCCTAGGGTATAGAATATAATTAAATCAAACCACTAAAAATATTCAACCCTTAAATGATCCTCAAATTAAAATCCATTTTTGATATTTTAGGCCAAGATATTATGATCAGAATAAACTATAAACTTATCCTCAACAAGATAATTATGAAACACCTTTTGAGAATGAATAAAAGATGCAAATTCTTGGTCATGGGTTAGGTGTCTCTTATCTTGTGGTTGAAGTTGATGAGAACCATACACCACCACATGGTCATCCTATAAAACACGCGCCTGAGACCCATAACTGATACCTTGTAATAAACATAACCCTTCCCATATTCTATAAATATCAACACATAAGAGGTATTAAATCACTTTTTTAGCTCATAAAAGGACTCATGGCACTCTAAGATCAAATTAAATATCACCACCTTCTGGGTGACACAATAATGGGTGAAGAAAGCCAAAAGAAGTCACTATAATATCATCTATAATATTTTTCTAATCTTAAAAAGAATCAGATATCTAACACATTATTCTGTTGATCCCATGACATGACTATATTGATCTTCTCAAGGTCCAGTGAATCCCCTTGTTCTATGACAACATGGACCAGAAACTTCATCTCTCTAATCTAGAAGGTTCAATTTGAAAACATGGAAGAGAGGTGTCAAACCCGTAGGGTTCACAACATAATCTTTAAATGTTTCTCGTGGTCATATACTATCCTGGAATAGACCAAGGTATCATCCATGAATTCCATCTAATGTTTTAGAAATTCCATGTAATTTCTTTTAAAAATTATATGGAATTATTTCGAGACTAGACACCCTAACGACACTTGATTCTAAGAACTGGTGTTCCCAAAATAGATTTTGATTTTTTTTGTTCATTTAAATAAATGTAAGATGGGTTTTTTAACAATTAAACTGCTTCTCGAATTAAAATATGATGGCACTCTTGAAATAAGAATAGTGTGATTCTCATAGAATGGACCTAACCTCGACCAGTGCGGGTTGAGGGAAAATGATAATTTTCAGACTTTTTAAAGAAAAATTTTAAAATAAAATAATCTTATTTTATTTTATTTTTCTAAATTTTCAAACCATTGGAGAAAAAAACGTATAAAATAATGAAACTAGAAACATTGTTTCAAAAAGAAACAGTGTAATGACTTTGTAACAAAACATAACTAAAATGTTGTCTCACGTTTCAACCTTTAATGGTCGATCAAACAACACAATATTATTGGTATAATCCTTGTTCCTCTCGAATGCTCTGGTGGGTGATGATGGCGAATGACAATGGCCGCCAAACAATGGACGTGGAGAGAAGAATGACAGATGTGTTCTTCTCCCTCTTCAAATGGATCATCTCCAATCAATGATCTACTCAGGTAGGGGTTGATTGAATTGATTTCCTTCTTCCCTATTCTTTATTCTAAAACGATAGATATGGATCAACCCATGAATAGGTTAACACAAGGATCACTCATTATTGTGATAGGGTTCCCATTTATTGGGATTTTTGTGTCAGGATTAATTATTTGTTTAGTAAAACATTAATCCTAACCTCCCTTGGATTTAAAATCTAACTTTGAGGGTTTGAGCCAACCTGGACAGGGAAGAAGCCCATCTTCCATGTGCTTTCATCATGTCCAAACCTACACGTTGACAGCGGAGCGATTTCATTGCCTTAGTAGGGAAGGTGGTAACCCACGAAGGTTGGTGGAATTGATTATGGGAAGAACAGACCACCAGAGTAGACCTGGTGGTATACTATAGCATGTAACAATGGTGCTCTGGAGGGAGCACCATGGCCAAATCAGTTCACGATGATGTGGCAGGAGTCACCGACAATGGGCCAACTACCACCTGATAGGAGACGTGGCCCCCAGCTTCATCGGTGGAGCATGCCGCAGCACATGGTACTACTACGAGGTCCCTCTACCACGTGCAGGTTGAAGGTGTGGCTGACATCAGCAGATCGCATGGCACATAATTTGGATGTAATCCAGGCGTTCCTATGGGAGGGAACCAACCCCCAGAATAGGCCAAGAAGAGGTAGGGTCGGACCCGCCCAGTGGGCTAGACCCGTGGCACAATGGGTTGAGTCAAACTCGGGTCAGGTCAGTGGGTCCCCCGGGCTAGGCTGGTCAGGACGGTCTGACAGGGTCAGACCAGGGCCAAATGCAACCGGCCCATGTTTACTAAAACACCAATCACTTTCAAACTAGTCATCTGATTTACAATCCATTTGCAGTGTTGGAAGCCTCACAATGAGGCGATTATTTTGGAATTCTATAAGGAGAATTTCATAGAAGTTGAAATATGATGATTGTCTTGAGGAGTAGATTCTCCTAAAATGAAATATGCTTCACGTGGGGATCTTATGGATAGGTAAGACCTAAAGGATAGAGACCCTCTGTGGATCATTTCTTAGAGACCCTATGTGGATTAGCTCTAAGAGACCCTGTGTGGGTTTGCTTCTAGCGACTTTGTGTGGATCTGCTCCTAGAGACCATGTGTCCATTAGCTCCTAGAGACCCTATGTAGATCATCTCCATGAAACCTTGTGTCGATCAACTCTATGTGACCTTGTGTGGATTAGCTAAAAGTGGTTCTATGTGATGCAACAGACCCATGATACTCATCTAGGATGAGTAACTCAATATTCCAAGGTGTTCAGTGTTATGAATAACAGTCTTTCTTTCCATACTTTAGATTACACCTTGTGCGAGTTGTCTTTATTTGTGATCATGCTTCATGGTTTGCTTCGTGGATTGAATTCTGGTCTTTTCTT
The DNA here is from genome assembly GCA_963277665.1 of Viscum album. Lineage (NCBI taxonomy): Eukaryota > Viridiplantae > Streptophyta > Magnoliopsida > Santalales > Viscaceae > Viscum > Viscum album. Next base: position 1,610,966,869 of record OY728122.1, read on the forward strand.
GTTGGTTTTGGGTACCTACAGAGTATTTTGTTACTCACCCTGCATGGGTTTCTCCTGCACGGGTTGTATCTTATGTATACGGCCGACAACATGGTGGAGGACATAGTGGCCCAGGACCAGGCAATGCCCAGTGAGATCAGGCATGCATGATGTGTTTCTATGGCTACCGAATGCTATTTTATACTTACCCATCAGGTTTAGTTTTCAGCGGATGACTTGACATTGATATTTCACTTGACCTTGTATCAATTTTCTATTTTTCGGTTTGTATTATGGGCCATTTTATTTAATTTGGACATTTACACCAGTGGTTGTTTAGTAGAATGCTTCTTCACTTTTCCAGTTTTCTTGGGACATGGCTATATTTTCATGTGTACACATACTCATAAAAATTCCTCCCACATGTAGGTTAATGCCATCAGCACTAGTCTCCAACCCCTGGTCATCTGGATGTGGGCATGGGAGAGTCATGACACGGTCCCTGAGGGTCTGGTCATGATAATGTGGTAACAGAGGTGGTTGATTCAACATAAAATACCAGGAGTTTGTTGTTTTGTTTTTCGGAAAAAATGTTAAATGTTTCGAGTCCAAATTTCCGGTTTGGGAAGTCCAATGATAGTGTGAAAACTGAAGTATCCATACACCAAGACATTGAATTCTTCTTTTCAACTCTACACATAAAAACACCGGTTACATGAATAATATAGGAACTGGGAGTTTCCTCATGTTATTATTGAATTAGATTCAGCTCACCAGGTATAATCAATTGATTGCGGTGCATATTGATCTGTTTCAGGATGCCTCCATGTAGACAGCCAGTTAGGATTCCAATGCATGACCATGAGTATTGATCCCCAAGTGATGTGGCATCGGTTCATGAACTTGTTCTAGAGATGTCCCTATTGGGTTGTGCTCTAGAGTTACCGAAACCCATTGATCATCAGTTACAACCAGTGTTACTAGTAGAGGATACACATTGTCTCAGCACCCTACCCGAGTTCCAGAGATAGAGACCTCCACGGTTCAGGGGAGAGACAGACCCTCAGGCTGCTGAGGACATGATGGAGGTGGTGACACAAGTCTTCTGCATAGTGAGTACAACAATTGACCAGATAGAAATTATATCCATGAGCCTTATTCAGGGATCAGTACTGAGATGGTGGAGTTTGACTATTCAGACTCATGATGAGATGAATCTCTCTATGGCTGACTTCAAGTGGATTTTTCAGGAGGAGATATTCCCTGTGACCTTGCACTGAGTGTGTATACAAGTGCTGCTACATCTATAATAGGGAAACATTTCCATGTATGAGTACTCTGTGAGGGTTACTGACCTCTCCTCCTAATCTATGGATATGGTACGAGACCCTTTCTTCCAATTCTGGACCATTGAGATGTGACTTCGGTAGGAGATCAGGGTGTCGATGATTTCCCTCAGCATACCCACTTAGGATGGAGTGTTATAGAGAGCTCTAATATTAGAGATATTTCTCATAGAGCAGGAACTGATGGTGGGAGCTACCACCAGGTGATAGGTGGACGAGTCATCCATGACGGGCAGCCGACAGATAACACAGAGGTCCAAGTAGGCCAGACCATCCATAGGGAGAATCTAGGACACGTGATTGAGGGTGTGAGGACAGCAAGGTGGTGGGGGTCAACAGAGGAGTAGGTCATGCTACTCATGTGGTAGGTAGAGACACATGGCTTGTGACTGCCTGCCACGCTGCACCGACAATTAACAGGAGATATAAGGGCCTCTAAGGATGCTGAAAAGGTTCGAGTGGGGTGGTCCATAGGGATATATATGTTGCAGGGGAGAAGTATGAGCAGTAGGTGGTGGAAAATGGTTCTTGGTTCTACCACAACCACCCCCAGGTGTTCAAACATGGGCTTAGGGAGATGGTAGAAAGGGGCGGGGATAGCTCCAAGTGATATAGGCCTAAGACCACGATGCTCCAGAGATGATTGGAGGTACGATATATGTATTATACACTTTGGTTGTAGATCTTATAGATGTAGGTTCTAGTCACTCTTTCCATGCCAGAAACATTTTTCAGAGATCATAGATTTCGGTGGAGCCGTTAGCTCTATATTTACGATTAGAAATTCTACGGGAGGAGATTCAATGATTACACACTACTTCCAGTAGTGTGAGATTACTCTAGAAGCATAGGGATTCCGCTAGGATCTCCTAGTAGTGTATTTGAGGACGTACGACATCATATTTTCTATGTACTGGTTATCTACAATCCATGCTCAGATCGAATGTATTAGGCGCAAACTACGGTGTGTCCATGAGGATGGGACAAGTTTTTCCTTCACTGGAAATATGCGAACTTTTCTAGTATAGGACCAAATATTTTGAAGGAGGGTGAAATTGATCACTCATTAGTTGGCTAGACTGACCCTTAGTGTGGTGGATTAGAGGAGTTTGAGTTTTCCTGTAGTGGTGGACGATTACAAGGGAGTCATTCCTGAGGATGTCTTGGGACTACCACTTCATTTGAAGGCAGAGTTCTGCATTGACATATACCCCAAAATAGCACCGATATCCATACTGGTATATCAGATGGCCCCCATAGAGCTTCTCATGTTTAGGGTATAGATGGAGGACTTATAGGAGAAGGGTTTCATGAGGCCCAGTTTTTTCCCATGGGTAGCCCCGGTATTGTTTAAAAATAAGGGACACAAAATATTGAGGCTATGCATGGACTTTCGATGCCTGAAACAGGAAATCGTGAAGAACAAATATCCACTGCCAATAATTGATAACCTCTTCGACCAGCCGAAGGAAGCGAGGTAGTTATCAATTATCAACCATAGATGAGGCTATCACCAGCTTTGGGTACAGGATGATGATGTACCAAATACAACCATTAGATAAAAATATGGCTGCTTAGAGTTCTTGGTGATTCCCTTAGGCAATACCAATTCCCTAGTAGTGTTCATGGGACTCATGAACAAGATCATAAATCCTTACCTCGATCGCTTCATGGTGGTCTTCATTGATGACTTCTTGGTGTACCCACTATTAGAGGATCAGCATACCAGACACCTAAGGATAGTCCAAGATATACTCCGAGAGTACCATATTTATGCAAAGATCTTGATGTTTGAGTTCCAGATTTGGAGGTCCACATTCAAGGACATGTCACCATGGAGGTTGGAGTTGTAGTGGATCTGACGAAGATAGAGGTTGTTCTTGCTTGGGATCCACCCAGGAGCATGACTAAGGTACATTGTTTCTTGAGGTTGGTTGGATACTAGCGGAGGTTCATACCTATGTTTTCTAGAGTAGCATAACCCTTATTATCTTTGACAAATAAGGCACATACCTTTGTATATACAGGGAAGTGAAAGTAGAGATTATAGGAGATGAGGCAGAGACTGACTAGTGCACCCATCCTGAGACTACCAGAAGAGGGAATTGGGTATATAGTTTTCTACAATGCATCAGGGACCAGACTAGGTTGTGTGATGATGCAGAAGCAAGAAGTTATCACCTATGATTCAAGGTTGTTGAGGACTTATGAGAAGAACTACACAAACCATGATCTATTGTTAGTAGTAGTGTTCTTTTCTATAATGATGTGGCAGCACTACTTGATAGGTGAATGATTTACCATATACTACGACCACAAGAGTCTCAGGTTTATCTTCTTCTAGATGGACTTGAAACTGAGAAAGTGGTGATGGCTGGCATTTATAAAAGACTATGACTTCGATATAGTCTATACTTATGGGATGTGGAACATGGGGGAAGACATGCTCAACAGGGGATCTTCTTTTCAGAAACTGAGTGAGGCAACAAAGAATCTAGTCGCGATGCAAATATCCTTCGTATATGATGATGGAGCATCTCACCTTCTGTCGATGACTGTCACTGTCCAACTCTTACAATGAGTTAGGGAGGCACAACTTGTTGATGTTGACTGTGAGGCTCAACGTGCTAAGTCATCCTCAGTAAAGGATACTAATGGATTTTTGATAGGTGTGGAGATCTTCAACCTTTTTAGAGGATACACAGTAGTACCAATGGCTTTGAAATAGGATATTTTGAGGGTGTTACATACCTCCCCCTTGGTGGTACATCCTAGATTGGAGAATATGTACAAGGATATACGACATCAGTAATGGTGGATTGGGATGATGAAAGTGGTGGTTGAGTTAGTTTTTTGGTGCCTCACTTTTCAAAAAGTGAAGGATGAGCATCAGGTTCTAGTAATCTTGAAAAAAACACTTGAGTTATGATAATGGAAGTGGAATGGTATTTCAATGGACTTCATGATAGGATTACCATGCACGTACAAGGTCCACAACTCAATCTAAGTGATAATTGAATGACTCACCCAGATAGATCACTTCCTACCCATCTAAGAGTAGGGATCAGTTGAGGTTTTGGGTTGCGTCTACATCCAGGAGATATTGCGGCTTCATGGGGTTCCCTCAATAATCATTTCAGACTGTGATTATTTCTCCACATCCCTACTATGGAAGGGATTATAAAATGTGTATGGGAATTAGCTTCACTTGAGCATAGAATTTCACCTGTTTCCTGGTGGTCAGATGGAACAGACTATACAATAATTGGAGGACATGATCTGTGCTTGTGTTATTAATTTTGTTTGAAGATGAGAGGACCATCTTCCACTGGTGGAGTTTGTATACAACAACAGCTATCACTCAACCATTTTAATAGAACAGTTCATGGATTTTTATAGATGGCTTTGCAGATCACCTTTATGATGGAAAAACCTAGGAGAGTCAACATTCATGGGTCCAAATTTGGTGTGGTCTACCACTGAGAAGGTGAAGATCATCAATTAATGGATGAGGGCCATAGAGAGGAGGAATAAATCTTACTCTGAAACGATATGAAGGCCCTTGGAGTTCAAGGAGGGGGGCCATGTGTTCCTTCAGGTCTCACCCCGATGAGGATTGTAGAGTTTTGGGTAGGGAAACAAGTTATCTCTAAGGCTTGTCGGACCGTTCCAAATAATGAGTAGAGTTGGGTAGGTGGCATACCACCTATATTCTTCCCATAGATTCTCCGAGTGCATAATGTTTTTCATGTTTTGTAGCTGAGGAGATATGTGCATGATCCATCAAACGTCATCGACTAGGGTGAGCTGGACATTATTGACAGGGCGACATTTGTGGAGTTCCCAGTATACATAGAGGATCGATAAGAGAAGGTCCTTCAGGGTTAGTGTATTCATCTTCTGCGCATCTGGTGGCAGCTCATGAATCTCCAGGAGAGCACTTAGGAGTGGGAGGCTTAGATTTGTGATTAGTACTCTCAGATGTTTGTTTATTCATTATTTTGGCTTTTAGAGACGTAAATCCCTAAGGTGTGGAGAATTTAATATCTTGGAAATTCTGTGTAACTTTTTTGACAATTTATATGGAATTATTTCGAGACTATACACTCTGATATCACCTGATTACGAGGTCCGATGAGCCCAGAATAGAACAATGAATTTTTTTTGTTCATTTAAATAAATGTGATAGTGGTTTTTTCTAACATTAAAATAGGTTCTCAGATCAAAAATATGGGGAAACCATTGAACTCCGAATGGTAATATTCTCCTAGAATGGGAATAAACGTGACCAGCATAGGTCATGGGAAAAAGTTATTTTTTTACACTTTTTAAAGAAAAAGTTGAAAATAAAATAAATTTGATTTATTTTATTTTTCTGAATTTTCAAACCGTTGTAGCGAAACAAAGTATAATAGAATGAAACCGAAAACATTGTTTCATAAATGGAACACCATAACAACTTTGTAATAGAACATAACTGAAATTTTATTTCGCATTTCGACCTTTAATGATCAAGAAAAAACATAGAATTTTTTGCACAATTATGGTTCTTCTCTGAAGCTCTCGTGGGTGATGACAAAAAACACCATTGACCGCCAGACAACGGATCATGGAGCGACGAAAGATGGATGCATTCTTCTTCCCCCTTCAAACAATGTCATTTCCAATGAAACAATTACCCAGGTTGGGGTTTATTGAATTTACTTCCTTATTCCATATTATTCATTCTCAAATGATGAACGTGGAACAATCCATGAAATGGATGATCCACAGATCACTCGCTCTAGCCGGAGGGTTCCCTTTTCATGGGATTTTTTCACTGGGATTAATTATTTGTTTAGAATAACTTTAATCATAATCATCTTCATGATTTAATCTCTAACACGGATTGCGCATGCCGATACAAAAAAGGATCAAGACCCTCCTCCATGTGTGTTCTTTGTGTCCAAACCTCCAAGTAGATGATAGAGTGATTTAAAGTCCTTACAATGAAAGGTGGTACCCCCTAGAGTTTGAAGGAACAGAAGGCATGAATAACGGACCACCAAAACAGACCCGGTGGTCCACAGTGGTGGCCCCATGCAAGTGACTGCGTCCCACAACATCGCACTGGTGGGATCGTTGTGGCAAGTTTGGGCCGCGATGGTGTGGCATGAGCCGCTGGCAGTATGCTAATGGATGGCGAATAAGGGATGCAGCCCTCGTCCACAGATGGGGTTGCGACGCAGGGTGTTGGCTTGTTTTTAATTGACTTCATGCATGGGGAAGGTACAAACGACATATGGCGAATGCATGGTGCACAATCTAGATTCCATCGGGGTGTCTGGGTAGGGGGGAACTGGAACGCATAGCGGGTCAGGAAGAGGGTGTGCCAGACTCACTTCACAGCAGGCCTGACCTACTCCCAAATGGGATAGGTTGGATCTGGCCTTAGGTCATACCTGGGATAGGTTGGTGGGGCCCCTAGGTTGGGTTGGTCAGGTCAGACCAGGCCAGGATGGAACATGCATATATTTACTAAAATACCAATACTTTTTAAATCGGGTGTCTGATTGACGGGTCGTTTACAACATGGAACCCTCGTGATGAGGAAGTTCTTTTGGAATTGTCTCGGGATATTTTTCATGGAAGTTGAAATAAAATTATTAGCTTTAGGATTAGATCTCCCATAATCAAGTGTGTTTCATGCGGGAATCATGTGGCTGATTGAGACTCGAAGACTAGAGACCCTATGTGGATCAACTTCTAGAAACCGTGTGGGGATCAGCTCCTAGAGAACCTGTATGGATAAGCTCATAGAGACGCTATGTGGATTAGCTCCTAGGGACCCTGTGTGGATCACCTCCTTGCGACCCGGTGTAGATCATCTCTTAGAGACCCTATGTGGATCAACTTCTAGAGACCCTGTGTGGATCAACTCCAAGAGACCCTATGTGGATCAACTACTAGTGGATCTTTTTGACCCAAGAGTCCCACGGTACTCATCTAGGATGATTACCTCAATAGTCCAAGGTTTTCTGTGTTATGACTAATAGTATATCTTTCCTGACATTATATTATACTTGGTGTGGACTGTCGTGCTCTGTGATCATGCTTCATGGTTTGCTTTGTGGATTTCATTGTGGTACTTCCTTATTTGTGTGGGGTACGCACTGGGTATTATTTTTACTCACCCTTACATGGGTTTCGCCAATATGTTTTGTGTCTAGTGCAGATGACCGATGAATCATTGGAGGACTTGGTGGCCCAGGACCAGGAAGTGCCCAGTGTGATCAGGCAGGCAGGACGTGGTTCTATAACTTTCAGGAGCTACTCAATACTTACCCATTAGGTGGGGTTTTTAGTGGACAACTTTCTATCGATCTTGCATTTTCTCTTATTGTAGTTGTCTTTTGTTGGATTTTTATTCTGGACCATTTAAATTCATTTGTACCTTTACACTCAGTGGTTGTTTAGTAACATTCATGTTATCTTATCCAATTTTCTTGGGATGTGGTTATATGTGCATGTGTACAGGTATTCATGAAAATTCCTTCCACTTATCGGTTAACTCCTTTGGCACTAGTCACCAACCCCTGGACATCAGGAGGGGGGCTTGGGGGAGTCACAACACGGGCCCCGAGGGACGGGTCGTGACATTCCATGACAAGGGAATTGAGATATTGGTTAGAAACCCTATTGATAAGTTCCATAAAGACTTAATGATCATTCTTCAACCCAAAGGGTGTGACCAAATACTCAATATGGCCATATCTGCATTGGAACGCTATTTTTGGGACATTAGCCTCTCTCACTCTGACATGGTGATAACCGAAACATAGATAAATTTTAGAAAACCACCTCATTCCTTTTAACTAATCAAACAAGTCATCAATATATAGAATTTGATAATTTTTTCTTATTTGTAACCTTATTTAGATTTCGTTAATCAATGAAAAAGTGGAGCGATCCATCAGCCTAATTAGAAAATAAAATTGGGGTGGGCTAAGGTGAGATGCTCAGGAGAACGAATCCTTTGTATTCAAAATATTCCAGCTATATCATTATCTCCATAGCTCTTTGGGAATCATATGATATGAAGGAATACATATTGGATGTGTTCCTAATGAAAAATGTATAGAAAACTCCACACCTCGCTCTGGTGGTAAACCTGAAAAATCCTCTTGGAATTCATAAACCACAAGAGGTAGTCTACCCTAAGGAGAACAACCATCATACACTAATCCAAGTAATGATAATTCAAAAATGATATTAACCAATTCTAGGAGTGGATGTCTAGCACAACTTGACTATGTATCCCATTCTCTAGTAAAAACTATGTATTTTCATCATGTCCCACAAAACACACTCACCACCAATAGTAATCAATATGCGCCTGAAAGTGCACTATCCAATCCATACCACGGATTACATCAAATATTTCCATATATAAAATAAGAGAATTCCATTCCAAATCATCCCCTAACAAGGTGAGTGCACAAGATGGCAATTGGAACCCCTCTACTATATTGTACCAAGAGGCATTACCAACTACATTGCACACAACCTAAGATTAGTTGGAATATTCAACAGATTCATAAGGTTGGAAAAGATAAATGAAACAAATGAACCAGTATCAAATAATACAACATCTATATATGATGTAATCAAAAAGGTACCTCATACCATCAAAGGCCCTTAATCTGACTCTACTATAGCCTGGTACACATCATGGAGATTCCTTGTCACTACCTGAGTCTAAGAATGACCACTGACCAATGGATCTTTTATGAGATGACTATGACTAGAAGAGGATTCAATTCTATTACCACGACTTCCAAACAGAGGTCCCACATTCATGGTTGGATCTAAATGGACTGACATTCCTATAGAATCCATATATCCCACACCACTCTGATAAGAATGTGTGGCCCATAAAAACCACCGCAAGTTCCTCATATCTCAACTATGATGACATGGTTTTGGAGGATATGTTCATGAAGGTCATGTGTTCCTTTCAATCCCACATAGATGGAATACAACTAATACAGCATCAGAATCCATAGATGATTATAGTTGGAAACGGTGGCCTAAACTAACACCTCCCTTTATCCCCTTCTCATCCCGCTTTCTCTTCTTATCAGATGAACTTCCACTACCTAGTACTGATACAACTCCAAAGGAACTAGAATTTACCTTTCGATCAATATCCACCATGAAAGTGTGGCAAACCAACTCATCGTAGGTTTTTACCTTAAAAAAACCAGAGAATATATCTCTGTACCCATCCCCCTTTCAAACATCTAAGTCTTCATCTTCTCATTGGAATTGATTTTCAGGGTGTACCGAACTATCTCAAAAAAAATTCATACTCTATCATGGGTTGTTCCCCATGAAAGAGATCCAAAATACCCTTGGATCTAGAATATTCTAAAACATCAGGACAATATTTCTCATTGAAAAAGATCTTTAAATCTTTCCAACTCATATTCTCATTCATCCCAGTTTGGACCACTGAGTCCCAACACCTTCAACTGGGACATTATAGAAAGAGTGAAGCATATTTCACCTTGACTGCCACAGGAGTTTCATGGTAGTAAAAAATATTCTATATATTCTCAATACACTCTTCTACTTCCTGAGGTTTCATGCAACCTCAAAATGATGGAGGCATTTTCATTATGAATTTGTGAGCCTTGTCCTTAATAGGACCATGTTCTTCTTCTCTAGCGTAATAAAGACCAGAACCCACTCCCTCTCACAAAGACTAAACATCCAAGACCATAAATTCCACTTTTCTCAGATCAATTGGTGTGTAAGAACTTTCTCCAGCCTCTTCCTATGGTTTCATAGGAATTCTTCAGGGAGGCATTTTTCTACAAGAAACAAAAATGATATGAAAAAATATCAATATGACAATTATAAAAACACTTCATCAATATCATCAAATATAAACATTCCATAAATTGAAAAAAATCAAATCCATTGAAATAACATGAAAACCAAATCACTCAACCTCTGCCCAATGTCTATATATTGTCAACAGCCTATATGTATCACCTAAAAATAATTTAAACAAAATCCCAACATCGCATGGAGACTCGAGTCCCATCATGAGGTGTGCAGGCCAGGAACCCCAATCGCAACCAGAACATCTTGTTCCAATAGTCCTAGCTCTAGTTTAACCTGAATCATCCTAAAATAACTCAACCCAAAAAAGGATGAGTTGCTCTGATTCCATTTTTTCATGTACCAAGCCGGAGTTCCATCCACCCCGATACCAGACCCAGTTCAGGGAATATCCCAAAGGGCCTTCTCAGTCCTCATAGGATGGAAACCAGTGTCTGGGTATCAACAATATGAATTCATAATGATTTCAACCACTTTTCATAAACATAGATATCCAAGTGTAATAAATAAGACAATGATAAATAACCAAATCCATACAAGTCATACTAATTTTCATATTTAAGGTTTACAACATCAAACAAAAAACCACGAGTGCTACAACAAAAAGGTAATTAAAATTTATCACAAAAAACACTATACAAAAAAGGGTTGTTATCCTAAAACCAAAACCTCCACCAATAACACATATATAAGACCAATAGCAACCCAAATGACCATATCTTTACGTCTTTCATTTACCTCAGTAAAACATAACCAACTCTACATACACCCAAATGTGTATGTAGGGTGTGATACAAAACCCAGTAGGATTCTATCCAAAGAAATATTACATACCATAAACATTATAGTATAAATTGACATGTTAATTCTAATTAAAAATGGATAGAATAATTTTTATATAAAACATTTTCAAAGGAATAACATTTTAAGGGAAATATATTCCTTGCTTCCAAAATAAAAACCAAAGTACACCATATACTGATGTTAAATATGATATCATAAGGATAATAATGTCAAAATAGGTCCCTATAATAATTATCTCTGGTAGTAATCAAGCTACATCGTATCTTTGTGAAACATGTAATAGTTACCACACTTTACTGCATCCCCATGCACAAGACACTAGAGAAGATTACATCCAAAATTCTAGTGGTTCCAATTATAATAGTTTAGTTAGCATTGTATCAAAAATCCTACTAGTTTAATCTAGGCCAACCAACTTCCAAGTCAAGTTGCATACTAGTACTTGTTTGTCCACCTTATAACTTAAGATTCCCTTTGTTCTCAATTTTCATTCCACATATTACATACAACATCAACTTCACACATGCATAAGAAAATCACTATAAAACTCAAGATAAATAACAATTTCAAAAACCAAAACCCATTTTGAAACCAAATGAACACCAAATCCATTTCAAAATAGGTTTTTCAACACCTACACACTTTATCGAATACCTTCTAAGACAAAAAAACATAGAAGAACAAGTGAAACACACAAGGAACATAAAACATTTCATTTGGAAACCCATTTTCAACACTAAAGAACATTGAATAATTTTTAAAAACATTTATAACCTCGCAAAAAATACATAAATCAAAACTAGGAAGAAAGAAAAATATATCAAAATCAACAAATAATGTTTAAGCATAGAACTACCAACCTTGAGTTAAGAAACTTATCAAAATTGGTGAAAAATAAAAACTGAACCCCAAGTGAACCCTATAAAGGTAAGATTAAACTTTTAAAATCAAGATACATCCCTAAATATCAAGATACCACCATTAAAATGTCACCCTACCAACTAAAAATAATAAATCCCAGTAAAGAAGAGAAGAAACACTAGAAGAGTGGGAAATAGAAGTGGAGAACCACATAAATGAATATTTCATGGAGAAATCACTTTGAATACACCGTAAAAATAAATCTATAAGGGATGTAGAGGGATAGGGTGAAATGCCTGTGGTAGGTAATCTAGAGTGGGGGGGAGAGGGGTGGACTTGGATTAAAAACAGAGGGAAGAAAAAAAAGGAAAATCCATTTTTTAATGACCTGGAGAGTCTGTATGGTTTGCCCATATGATTTTAAAAACGATGTGGCGTCAGTGCTCCCATTACTATCTAAGAAGGAAAAGTCATATGGTTAGCCCACACTGTGACATCCTGAAATAGAAGCCACTAAATCGGTGCTCCAAGCTGGTTCGCCACATGGCCTCATGCGTGTGTCGTCATATGGTAAAGGCTTACGACTAGCAGCGAGTGCCTATGCAGTGATAGTGGGAAGACTATTCCATCATTCCAGTGTATGAAAACTACATAAATAACTAAGTATCATACACAGATAAAAGTAAAAAGAGTGAGAAAGCAATAAACAACTGAAATAGAACAAGTTGTAATAGTAAATTATTGTAAAAGACCGAAAAGCTATGCAATACAATACAACTCTAGTCACCCACTAGGCCGAACATATAGATATAAGTACAAAAGAAACTATAAGTAAAAGTACAAGTATCTATAACTAACTCTTAGCCAAACCAGGTACCTGATCTTCTGACAATGTCAAGTTGTTGTAGCCCAATCAGTAGAACCACTCGAGCAGCTCTACTCGATCATCCAACACAGGGCCTCAGCCCTATCTATCATGACCTGACCCAACACGGGCTCAACCCGCAACAACCCCAAGCCCGCCTCCATAGGCCAGGGGCTGGAGACCAGCGCCGAAGGCACAACTACTCAGGGAGTCCTTTGCCTAAGTACCTGTACACACACACGCATCACACCCAATGCAAAAGTACAGAGTAAAAGAAATGACAAGCAGAGTAAAGTGAAACTGCTAGATATAAACCACCAAAAGTGAATCGACCTCTAATCATTACAAAGAAAGTGTTGAAAGTAAACATAAAAGAAAAGGGGAAAAACATGCGGCCAACTAGAAAAGTGCCACAACCTGGAAATAGGTGAAAAAAAAGTAAACAACTGTAAGGGTCCCCCACCTGGAACTCGACTCCTACCACTGTAGGCTGTCCACACTCCTGAACTCCTAAGATCCACTGAAGTCACGACCAACCTATCCATCATCTGCAAGGTCACACCAAGTGCGGGCAAAGCCCAAGCAGGGGTGGGTATAAAAATACTCAGTAGGATACCCCGAAGGCTCGAGGGAGCTACAAAGGAAGTACAGAAGGGTGACCAGTAGATCTAACAGGGGAAAGTAGAGGAGTACAACCGAAAGTGCAGTAAAGAGTACAGTAAAGAGTCCAGATCAACCCAACAAGAGGAAAAAAGGTAGACTCATCCAGACACAAGGAGCTGGAAACTGTGAGAAGATGAACTTCTCGTCGAGTCTTTTCTACCTATATCGGGAGAGTAGACTCGTCCAACCATGATAATATAGACACGGAAATCACGTGGCATACCCCGCATGTCTTCGCCTCTCCTGGAATGAGAGTAGCCAAAACCCATGGATTGGGTGCTGGAACAAGGTATATACATATCCATATGCTCAATCAAGAAGCCTGAACAAGATCGTAAGGGGATCTCCATCCCATAGCTTAGCCCAAGAAAGTGGGTATCCAACAGTCCCAGAAGTAACCACCATCGATGCCCAGTATCCCGCACGTCTACCCCAAACTGCAAGTCAAGGTCTCAAATCACCGAACCTTGACACCATCCTCTTTGGGCGGCACTGACTCGCCCGCACAGTTTTAGGTCGCGTCGCAAGGATGCGTCTCGGTGGGGAAAGCGCCCCTCATACTTGAGAGTTCTGGGGGAATGTCAATCCACACCTCATCCCTTCCCCATAGTCGAGAGGTCTCCTCAAATTCGACAGGAGACCCCCCCTACCCAGGCCTGCTGGAGGGTGATCCCTAGAAGTCGACAGGTTCTCACTAGAGGGAGACCCGTCAAGATTCGATGGGTTCCACACTGCCCAGTCCCATAAAAGGGTAATCCACTAGAGGGAGACCCTGCTAAAGTCATTGACGAGTCCCAATCCCCAGTCAGGTAAAAAGGTACTCCACTTGAGGGAGGCTCAAAACCGTCATCGGGGACCACTTCCTAGCCCAGCTGGTGGTAAACCCGGCATCGGGGACCACTTCCCTACCCATCTGGAGGTACACTTGGCATTAGATACTACTTCCCAGCCCCACTAGAGGTAAACTCGGAACCACTCTGGCCATACCGACTAGATGGTACTGCTTATTGAACACCGTTGTACTGGACATCCCTGTTGGATGGTAACCCACTGGACATCCCTGCTAGATGGTACTGCTTTGTCCATCCCTGCTGGAAACAAACTCCTGGCCAACCCTACTTGAAACAACCTCTTGGCCAGCCCTTCTGGAAACAACCTCCTGGATAGCCCTACTGGAAACAACCTCCTAGGTAGAGCATCAGTGCCCGCGTAAAGTATTGGTCACACTGATTCCGTAATAACTCTACCAGGGAACATGAAGCACCTCTGCCAGCCAAACCATCGAGAACAGAATCAAGGTAAAACCACTCAACCCTGTTATTCGAAACCATCATGAACAAGACCGGGGGGAAACTCAACCCTGCCGGTCAAATAAATGAGAACAGAGGAACCATCTATATTGCGAGAGGTCAAAAGTACGTAAATAAGAACGTGGAACGCACATGGGGTCCACACTATGTGTGTCCCCAAGTCAACCCCAACCAGGCGCACAAACGTTCTCAGGTACAAACAACCACATGTACCTCTAAGCATTCTCATATACTCCCAGAGTATACCACGTTTCCAGCCCAAAGGCTATCGTGAACACGACACCCAACGTCAACGTAAAGGGCGTAAACGTAAAAACTCCAACTTGTCACCTCATTGGATCAGGCACAACCAACTACATTTCTTTGAAAACCAACTTCACTCTCCCAGGAGTGAACGCGATCACCCGCCAAGGGTTCCCTACAAACATGGTAGAAGAACCGTCACCGGGGAACCTTTATATTTCCACATTTAATAAGATTGCATAAGAGGCTCTGCTCGCCTGAAACGATTATACCGTTCTAATACTCACAGAAAAACATGAGACATCGACTACTTACTCGCCTCCAATGGATACCTGATGGAAAAGTCACCAACACCGCTTTACGCCCGAACGACATCCCATGATCCCGAGCCTCGGCCCCGAAAATAGTTGGGTGCATCTCACCATTGTGATCCCATCAGGAAAACACGTCAAAAGGACTACTCACTTGAGTGGAACAGATATTCGGAGAAAAAGATGCATTTCGGCGCACCGCACACGAGTGGTGCTACGTGGGACCTGCATCCCGCTCCCTAAGTGCCATGAACGGATCACACCGTTGTGATCCTCTTGAAAAAGTACACAAATTTGACTAATCACTTGTCCGAAACAGACACCCGGTGATAAAGCTAGAAATCACAGTCAACTCCCGAAACGACCCTCGTGGGGCCCGCACCAGCGTGCGGAATTAAAGCAAAAAGACTGTTCCAATGCAATTCCCTTAGAAAAACACCCAGAAAAGACTAATCATTCACCTCAAACAGACATCCGATGAAAAAGTGGCCAAACGCTACTCGCAGCTCGAAGGACGGGCCGTGGGGCCCATGCCTCAACTCCTGTTTCGGGGCCTGAAACCATATTAGAAAACTCCGGCTTGATGCCAGGGTCGCAACACCACTCACTGCACTCAAAAAGGACATAGGACGCGTCCGCGCCATCCAAAACAAGATCCCCCGGAAATACGCTCGCCCACTAAGTGTATGTGTCATGCCTCCGAGTCCCCTCATTTCGGGAATTAAAAATTCCCGAAACGATCTCAAAAAGTCCGCCTCGACGTCTGGAGTACACTGTCGCAGACGAATCATGAAACCGACTCCCGGTTTATGATTTATAAAAAAATAAATCATTTTATAATAATAATAATAATACATTATTATTTTTATTATTAAAACCTTATTATTATTTTTTATATTATTTTAAAACCAGACCGGCCAACTGGCCGGTCTCAGCACGTCACCCGGCCAAGCGGCCGGTCTTCGTTGACGCACCAGTAGGACCTGCGGGTCCTGCTTCCTCCGCATGCCTTAGGCCCGCCTCAGCTCCCCCTTGACCATGGCGCCGCGCTGGATGTCGGTCGCAGCACCCCTCCGTCGGATGCCCGCTGACCAGCGCCTCTGCCAGCCTCTGCTCCACCGCGACGCCCCGCTGACCAGCGCCTCTACCGGCCTCCGCTCCACCGCGACGCCCTGCGGCCGCCTGCGCCAATGCCCTGCTGCCGAAGCCCCTGGACACCTCTGCTCGGCCTCACGCCACCGCCACCGCGCCCGCTCGCCGGACCGCCGCTGGATCTGGCTGAAAACGCCGGAAAACACCCAAAACACTCCAAAACCCGCAACCTTCGACGGACGCCCCCGGACTCGTCTAAACTCGGATTTTCAAACTGAAACATTTGTCGGGAAGCATAGAAAGAGTACTACGCATACATGGGATTAGTTTTCGAATTCAACAGTAATTCTATGTTATAAAATGTGCTCCAAAGAGATGCGGGAATTAAAAACTATACACAGGAGCCTACCTGCAGGGCTTCGCCCGACGCTTCCCGCACGATCCGCGCCTTGCCGCCGTTGATTCCTCCTTGACCGGAGGATGAGGAGGAGGAGGAGGGGAGGTTGAGGGAGAGACATCACCAGGGGGTGCAAAATGGGAGAGGGGTGGGGTTAGTTAGGTTTAAATAGAGAAATTAATTAAAAATGTAATTAATTTAAAACTCCAAAGTAACCCACAACCGAAACTTTTGGCGAGGTCAATATTAAACCTCCCCTAGGGTAAAAACCACCTCCCGAGCACAATGGAAGTCTCTGAATTTTATTATGAGCTTTTGTTTTAATGTTATTAAACTCAATGCCCGAGGCCGCCAAATTACGAAAACTCCCCCGGGGCCATTTTTTATAGAAAAGTTGTGCCTGCGAAACATACACCCCTACAAGGGTAAACGGAACGTTACGAACTCAACAGTGCCCTCTATTTCCCAATATGAGCCACCATTTAATAGATACTTGAGTTAATCCATTAAACGAATAAATTAATTATTTAGTTTATCTGTTTAACGTTCTGAAAGCGAGTGAGGGGTCCGAACACCCCACCCCGACATGTTTTATGTCGTTCCTAAGGTAAACACCCTATTCTAGACCCATCTGTGCACTCATATATCTTATCTGAAACACCGTTTAGGAGTTATCCAATTTATCGGGCGTTTCTAGTGTGAACACATTGAAAATTTAATCCCGTCCACACCGGGGCTCGGAATCTCATGTCGTCTGATGGCGCTACTCTGGAATAACATCAAGAATATTCCAAATTATTTTATAGCCAGAAACTAGGTTCTTACATAATTCCCTCCTTCAAGATCTTCTTCCCCGAAAACAAAAACCAGGTAACAACTCAGGGTACTAAGCTCGCACCTTTCTCTTCCATACCGAGAAGGACACTTGCACAATTTTGCGCCACCGCACACAGACCAAAGTATTTGATCCGTTATTGCGAGTTCTTCCCTTTCCGATGACGTGCATAGGGGCACGCACACATCTCTTTAGGTAAACCATGCGGGAGACGTCGTGCACCCACTCCAGAATTTGGGGTTAGGGCAAGGCAGTAGGGAACCTCGCCATCCCTTCGCACAGTCTCAAATGGCCCGAAGGCTCCCAGGGGTATCTCACCTCCCTGACAGAACCCTTACGTCGCATGCCATGACTGGAATCACGATTTGGACCTGGTACAAAGCCCGGTGATTTCCTCCTTCAGAATATCCATTTTGTGAAACACCCACGGATATCTGGTAACTCAAGGTTTCACAGTCGATTTCCCACAACCAAGACCCACTTACACGCTCGGAAGCGAGGGAGTCAACACCATCGACTAAAGGGAAAGGTTATACGCCTTTTACCTTACCAACGCAGGGTTACACCGATACCCTGTGCCACCCTGGTGACAAATCAAACAAGGAGCAGGGAGAAAAGATTTGCACACATAGAGTTTAACAATTCTACTGCAAAAAGTAGAAGATATGTGGAGCGTACCTCTTACCACATCAAGATCTGTAGGATTGTAGACATCCAAATCTCATGGCTGTCTGTGGTCCCAACCGTCATCTCCTGGAGCCTAACATGGACCGCCTAGTGGTGATGGGAAAACCTCGTAGGGTCTCCATCTACTTCCAGATCCTCCTTCTCCTCTACTAGCACCACCTCTCTAGGTACTAATCTGATCACGGCGCTGCCTCAGTCCTGGTGGTGCACCCGTTGCCTTCCTGAAGCTCTCTACATGCCTGGTCGGGCAGTCCCGTGCCAGGTGACCTCGCCCAAGGCATGCATAGCACCGGCGATCTCTGGGCTGCATTGGTTCCCTCTGATGCCACTGTGGTGTATGATCACGCCCCTAAGTCTGGTTGTCAGAAAGCCACCTACGTTGAGGTTCTTCTTGACGACGCCCACTAGCTGCAGCAGACGTCTCAGCTCCAACATGCCTGCTGCCACCACCAACTCAAGAATGTGATAGGAATCTCTCTATCACCAGTGCCTGCTCTAGCACCCCTACATATGTGGAAATGACCAGGAGTACTATGACAGCACAAATCTCTCTGTGGAGACCCTACACAAACTTCCACGCTCATGGGTTGTCGTCATGGACCAAGTCCGGGTAAAAGCGTGCACGGTTTGCAAAACAAGTTGTGTACTCGGCCACCATCATCCCTCCCTGTTGAAACTGCAGAAGCTCTTGGATACGAATGGAGCGTAAGCAGGAGGGGAAAAAACCTCACAAAACAACAACTGAAAGTCTCCCCATGAAAGCAATGACTCGTCAAGAAACTGAGTCACCAGACTCCACCAACGCCAAGCTACACTGCAGAAAAGGTTGGCGGCCAAAGCCACCATAAGACCTGCTGACGTCTATACAAGCCTAAAAATGTGAACCACTATCTCCAGCCAAACCTCTGCTGCCTGGGGGTCTGGCTCACCACTGAACCTCATCGATCCCTGCTACTAGAACTCGCGGAGCGTGCTCAACCTGTGCTCAAGCTCAGTCTGCTCTGCTGAAGCTGTCTGCTGCTCAACAGGTGGGGGTGCTGCTACCAGCCCACCCGGAGAAAGGGGCTCACATGATGGATCCTGGACTGAGGCATCGTAGCTCACAGGGTCATCGTCACGAACCAAAAAAGGTATCTGGGCTGTCTATCTTCGTGGAGACATCCTGAATATTATCAAGGAGTGTCGTGATCAGATGAGCATATATGTATACCACAAAAACAACAACAATGGGGAGCTGACTCAAGAAGGATAGTCAAAGAATCAATCCTATGTGATGCACAAACCAATTTTCCATGAAACGAGTGTATCAACATGCTGAGTCGACAAGCGGGTTATCAGGGTCCTGGTGAATGGATATGTCGGCCGCTACCCCATAACTGGACTCCTTGGCCTGAGAGCCACTCTCGAGACATGTTAACACTATTGCCCTAAATCCAAACCAATTCCTTTTATCTTAGGGACGTCCGAACAGCTTCCCAAGGAACGAACCAGCTCTGATACCACTTTGTCATGGCTCGACCCTACACGAGCTCGAGCCGCAACTACCCTAAGCCCACCTCCATAGGCCAGGGGCTGGCGACCAGTTCTGAAGGCCCAACTACAAAGGGAGGCCTTTTCCTAAGTACTTGTACACACACATGCAAAACACTCAATGAAAAAGTGCAGAGTAATCGAAAATAAAAGTAGAGTAAAGTGCAACTGCTAGATATAAACCACCAAAAGTGCATCGACCTCTATTAAGTACAAAGAAAGTGCTGAAAGTAAACAGAAAAGAAAATGGGAAAAACATGCACCAAACTAGAAAAGTGCCACAACTTGGCAACAGGTGAACAAAAAGTAAACAGCTGGAAGGGTCCCCCACCTGGAACCCGACTCCGACCACCACATGCGGTCCACGCTCCTGAACTCCTAAGCTCTACTGAAGTCATGACCAACCTATCTGTCGTCTTCAAGGACACACCAAGTGCAGGTAAAGCCCAAGCAGGGGTGAGTATAAAAATACTTAGTAGGATACAACGAAGGCTCGAGGGATCAACAAAGGAGGAACCGAAGGGTGAGTAGTATATAAAACAGGGGAATGTAGAGGAGTACAACTGAATGTGCATTAAAGAGTACAGTAAAGAGTCCAGCTCAACCCAACAAGAGGAAAGAAGGTAGATTCGTCCAGACACAAGGAGCTGGAAACGGTGAGAAGATGAACTTCCCATCGAGTCTTCACTACCTATATTAGGAGAGTAGACTCGTCTAACCATCAAAATCTAGACACGGAAAGCACGTGGCATACCTCGCGCGTCTTCTCCTCTCCTTGAAGGATAGTAGCCAAAACCCAAGGAGTGGGTAATGGAACAAGGTATATACATATCCATATGCTCAATCAATAATCCTGAACAAGATCATAAGAGGATCTCCATCCCATAGCTCAGCCAAAGAAAGTGAGTATCCAACACTCCCATAAGTAACCACCATCGATGCCCAGTATCACGCATGTCTTCCCGAACTGCAAGTCAAGGGCTCAAATCACCACACATTGACACTATCTGCTTTGGGCTGCACTGACTCTCCCACATGGTTTTAGGTCACATTGCAAGGATTCGTCTCGCTGGGGAAAGCACCCCTCTTACTTGAGAGTTCTGGGGGAACGTCAAGCCACACCTCGTCACTACCCTACAGTCGAGATGTCTCCTCAAATTCGACATGCGACCCCCCCCCCTGCCCAGCCCTACTAGAGGGTGATCCCTGGAAGTCGACGGGTTCCCACTGGAGGGAGACCCAGTAAGAGTCGATGGGTGCCACACTACCCAGCCCCGTAAAATGGTAATCCACTGGAGGGAGACCCGGATAAAGTCATCGGTGAGTCCCAATGCCCTGTCCTGTAAAAGGGTACTCCAATGGAGGGAGGCTCGAAACCGTCATCGGGGACCACTACCCTGCCCAGTTGGAGGTAAACCCAGCATCAGGGACCACTTCCCAACCTAGCTGGAGGTAAACCCGGCATCAGGGACCACTTCCCAGCCCCACTAGAGGTAAAACTGGAACCACTCTGGCCATCCCAGCTGGATGGTACTGTTAGGTGAACACAGCTGTACTGGACATCCCTGCTGGATGGTAACCCACTTGTCATCCCTGCTGGATGGTACTGCTTTAGCCATCCCTGCTGGAAACAAACTCCTGGCCAGCCCTGCTGGAAATAACCTCCTGGCCAGCACTGCTGGAAACAACCTCCTAGCCATCCCTACTGGAAACAACCTCCTGGGTAGAGGATCAGTGCCCGCGTAAAGTATTGGTCACACCAATTCCACAAGAACTCTTCCAGGGAACACGAAGTACCAATGTCGGCCAAACCATCGAGAACAAAACCAGGGGAAAACCACTCAATCATGCTGGTCGAAACCATCGTGAACAAGACCAGTGAAAACTCAACCCTGTCGGTCAAACAAATGAGAACAGAGGAACCCTCTATGTCACGAGAGTTCAAAAGTACGTAAAGAAGAACACAGAACGCACATGGGGTCCACATGACGTGTGGCCCCTAGTCAACCCCAACCAAGAGCACAAAAGTTCTCAGGTACAAACAACCACATGTACCTCCAAGCATTCTCGTATACTCCTAGAGTATACCACATTTCCAGCCTAAAGGCTATCGTGCATATGGAACCCAACATCAACGCAAAGGGCGTAAAAGTAACAACTCCAACTTTCCACCTCATAGGCCCATGCACAACCAACTACATTTCTTAAAACACCAACTTCACTCTCCTAGGAGTGAACGAGATCACCCGCCAAGGGTTCCCTTCAAACACGGTAGAAGAACCACCACCAGGGAACCTTCATATTTCCACATTTAATAAGGTCATGTAAGAGGCTCCACTCGCCTGAACAGATTACACCATTGTAATCCTCATGGAAAAACATGCATGATCGACTACTTACTTGCCTCCAACGGATATCCAATGTAAAAGTCTCCAACATCGCTTTACACCCGAACGACATCCCGTGATCCCGAGCCTCAGCACCGAAAAAAGTCGGGTGCATCGTACCTTTGTGATCCCTTCAAGAAAAACATATCAAAAGGACTGCTCACCTGAGTGGAATGGATATCCGGAGAAAAAGATGCATTCCGGTGCACTGCACACGATCAGTGCTACGTGGGACCTGCATCCCGGTCCCAAAGCGCCATGAACAGATCGCACCGTTGCGATCCTCTCGAAAAGTACACAAGTTTGACTAATCACTTTTCTGAAACAGACACATGGTAATAAAGCTTTAAATCACCATCAACTCCTGAAACTGCCCTCGCGGGGCCCACACCAGCGTGTGGAATTAAATCGGGAAAACTGCGCCAAAGCAATGCTCTCGAAAAAACACCCAGAAACGACTACTCATTCACATCAAACAGACGTCCGAAGAAAAATTTTCCAAACGCTACTCACAGCTCGAAGGATGGGATGTAGGTCCCATGCCTCAACTCCAGTTTTGGGGCCTGAAACAATACTAGATAACTTCATCTCGACGCCAGGGTTGCAACGCCACTGACAGCGCTCAAAACAGACATTGAACGCGTCCGCGCCGTCCAAAACAAGATCCCCCGGAAATACGCACGCCCACTTAGCGTACGCGTCGTGCCTCCGAGGCCCCTCATTTCAGGAATTAAAAATTCCCAAAACCATCCCAAAAACTCTTCCTCGACGTCTGGAGTACACTGCCGCTGACGGCTCGCGAAACCGACTCCTGGTTTATGATTTAAAAAATAAATAAATCATTTTTTAATAATAAAAATAATAATATATTATTATTATTATTTTACCTTATTATATATTTATTTTTATTTTTATTTTTAAACCAGACCAGCCAACTGGCCGGTCTCAGCGTGTCACCCAGCAGGACCCGCCGATCGTGGGTCCTCGTCTCCCAGCAGACCGGCCAAGCGGCTGGTCTTCGTTAACGCACCAGCAGGACCTGGGGGTCCTGCTTCCTCCGCACGCCTGAGGCCCTTCCTCGGCTCCCCCTCAACCATGGTTTCGCGCTGGATGTCGGCCACAGAAGCCCTCCACCGGACGCCCGCTGACCAGCGCCTCCGTCGGCCTTCGCTCCACTGCGACGCCCCACTGACCAGCGCCTCCGCCGGCCTCCGCTCCACCGCAGCACCACGCAGCCGCCTGTGCCTTCGCCATGCTGTCGACGCCCCTGGACACCTCCGCTCAGTCTCAGGCCACCGCTTCCACGCCAGCTTTCCAGACCGCCGCTGGATCCGGCTGAAAACGCCAGAAAACACCCAAAATACCCCAAAAACCCGCAACCTACGACGGACGCCCCCAGACTCTTCGGAACTTGGATTTTCAAACCGAAACGTGTGTCGGGAAGCTTAGAAAGAGTACTACGCATAAATGGGATTCGTTTGAAAATTCGACAGCAATTCAAGGATATAAAATGAGCTCAAAAGAGATGTGGGAATTAAACACTATACACACGAGCCTACATGCAGGGCCTCACCCGACACTTCCCGCAAGATCCGTGCCTTGCCGCTATTGCATCCGCCTTGACCGGAGGAAGAGGAGGAGGAGGAGGGGAGGTTGAGGGAGAGGCTTCACCAGGGGGTTCAAAATGGGAGAGGCGTGGGGTGAGTTAGGTTTAAATAGATAAATTAATTAAAAACATAATTAATTTAAAACTACAAACTAACCCACAACTGAAAATTTTGGCGATGTCAATATTAAACCCCACCTAGGGTAAAAACCACCTACCGAGCACAACAGAGGTGTCAGAATTTGATTCTGAGCTTCCATTTGAATGTTATTAAACTCAACGCCTGAGGCCTCCAAATTACGAAAACGCCCCAAGGTCCATTTTTCACAGACGGGTTGCGCCTACGAAACTTACACCCCTTCTAGGGTAAACAGCGCATTACGAACTCAACGGTTCCCTCCGTTTCCCAATCCGAACCACTTTTTAAGAGATATTTGAGTTTAGCCATTAAACGAATTAATTAATTAATTAATTAATCTGTTTAAAATTTCGAAAGCGTGCGAGGGGTCCGAACACCCTGTGCCGACATGTTTTATGTCGTTCCTAGGGTAAACACCCCATTCTGGACCCATCCGTCCACTCATATATTTTATCTGAAACACCGTTTAAGAGTTATCCCATTTATTTGGCGTTTCCAGTGTGAAAGCACTGAAAATTTAATTCCGGCCACATCGGGGCTCAGAATTGCACGTCGTCTGAAGGCGCTTCTCTGGAATAACATCAAGAATATTCCAAAGTATTTTATAGCCAAAAACTGGGTTTTTACACTATCCACCATGAAAGTTGTGCTCATCCTAAAAAGCATACATAAGGTCTACACATACACCGAGGTGCATCTGTAGGGGTGAGGAATAATCTCATTAGGGCACCCTGACAAGCAACCTATAGTTGTGCTTCTAACAGTGTATGCAACAACAATGTGCTCATCCTAGCTGGAACTCAACGAAGGAAGTAAACCAAACATGCAACCACAATCGAACCTAGGGTATGTGATCCCTGTCAACTAGGAAAGCTCCACCATGGATGTCCATATCTATATAAGTACACATGTATAGTGTCATACCTATACACATATACATAAATATGAATATTCATGATTTGGTGAATTGATTAACAATAAACCACATCTCCAATAAATCCTTTGGACCATAAGCCCGATCTACTGGACGTCTTGTGCAAGAGAAATAAGATGGATATTGTTCCACCCAAGCTGTGTACCATTAAGTCGATCTCTGGGTCCGTAATCGCATCGACATGTACCTAATTCGGCCAACACAAGAATTATATCTATAAGAAATCAAATAAAAAACAACCCTCTGGGATGTACTCACAGCTTAAACCCTCTGGTTCAACCAATCAAACACAAGAAACCCTCTAGGCAATACTCACAGTCGAACCCGTCTAGTTCAGCTTTAGAAAAGACTCTCCGAGGAAGCACTCACCATCAATTCCCCCTATAGTCTCATAACGATAACTTCAGACTTTTTGAGGAAGAACTCAACTTCAATTATACCTATAGTCTTTTAACAATAATTATAGACTCTCTGAGGAATCACTCAATTTCAATTCCCCCTATAGTCTCATAACAATAACTGCAGACACTCTGAGGGAGCACCCAACTTCAATCCCCCCAATGGTCTCGTAACGATAACTATAGACCCTCGGAGGAAGCATTCAATGTTAATTCCCCCAATAGTCTTTTAAAAATAACTACAGACTATCTGAGGAAGCACTCAACATCAATTCCTCCTAAAGTACCATAACGATAAACATAATCCCAATCAAACCTCAAAGTACTACTTGGAGAAAAAGCAACAAGGCATTTCCCAATATATCAGATAAAATCACTCCAACCCAATAATACTAGGCATGGAAAGTGAAGCAGCCTAACAAGAAAGGCTGGAACAAACAGTCAATAACAAACAAGCATGGGAAAAACATCCATATCATTGGAACACAAGGTATAGTAAGCATCCCAAAAAACAATAAAGATTTCTCTCATCAGTGTTAATATCCACCAACCAAGAAGCACCACCGGTAACCACTACAACATCAACAAACCAAGTCAGACATAAACAAATGAGTGAGGGTGGCCCAAACGCCCAACCCAATAAGACATCCAAATCCCCATGGGATTACTAGTTTGGCGTGGGTTCTAGGTGAAAAACGATCACTATCTCTACCGAAACTCAACGTAACAACTCAGGGTCGGTCAACCAACAAGCACCTACTAGGTCCCTCAAGTCAAACACTGAGGAGGCATCATACTCGGTATTCTCCAGGTAAAAACAGGTGAAGGAATCCTACACGACATCCTTATATAAGAATAAGATAGGACTCCCAAACGAGATCCTCAAATGAAGGACAAAAAAGGCATTCCATAACATGGGTCGTATTAAAGTAAAAACGGGAGATAGATCCTACAAGGGACTCTCAAGGTCAGCACACAAGTAAATGCATCCCTTAGGGAATCCTTGGATGTATTCGGTCTCATGGCCATAGGTTCTATAAGGGAACGTCTCACAAGGGAAAATTCCTATAAATCATAGTTTACAAGAGATATCTCATAATTCATATCATATTAAAGGTCTCAACTAAGTTGGTCTGAACACCAAACCTATCATCCATACCAAGTCTCACTCTCAGGTGTCAACTAAACTTGATAACTAGAGGAAGAATCTCTCCATTTAGATATAAACCCACAAAACCACAGTTATATTACCTATAATTGTAAAAATTATTTCACCATTGCGATCTAAGGGGAAAAACACTCAAAATGTACTACTCACATTCCCAATTCTGACTTTCAGGGCATAAGTTATTCCAAAACTACAAAACTGAAGTAGTAAATGGCCAGAATACATGTCCAAACCCCTAGGGTCATCTTGTGTAATAGTACATGGAATGTAATTTAATTTACATTGCGTGTATTGTTAACAGAAATTCACACTGTGTTCGTTTTGACTGGAACACATGTCCATGTGCCACTACACAGTGTGTACTTATAGTACACGACATGTACTCCTTAAAAACCACTATTCCGTGTCTTATTTCACACGGTCGGTCACACGGACATCCACTACATGGTGTGTACTAAAAGAAAATGGTGTTTACTTTGGAATGATTCATCTTACCAGAATGGGAAGAATACAAGGTGTGTTCCCCTAGAACACATGCCATGTATTCTGGGTTTTCCGACCGGCCTGAAACGCCCGTTTTTGCCCCCAAAACCACAGAATGGGCCTCATGGGCTTAAAATAAAAAAAAATATAAGGATTTAAAACATAAAACCACTTGTTTTAAGGGGATCAATGTCAAAAACATAAATGGACCTACCTTTGGGTGGAAACTGTTGATGCTTCACTTCATTTTACGGTCCACAGATGCCGCACACTGACTCAGCGCGTCGAGATCTTTGATTTGATACCCCTCTTGCCTCCTAACTCTCACTATTTCTCCAACTACAATTTCTCCCATAGGTCATGACCAAATAATGAGGCATAGTAGACGTTCACAAGTAGGAGGTCTAAATAAGAGAAGGAATAAAAGAAAAGAAAAGAAAAGGAAAAGAAGAAAAAGGGGGCCCAGGCCAGCCCGACGCCCGACATGAGTTTATGTCTTCCCTAGGATAAAATCCCCATTCCAGACTCAACAGTGCAGATAGAATATCAATCCAATTCTCTGTTTAAAAGTTATTTCCAAACGAACCTGCATGAATAATTTAATATTTAATTTAATAATATTAAATATTAAATATTCCTCTCAAATTCCAATAGCTCCGATTTCCACCAAACATCTGTCATTGGGTAAACACCCTATTCTGAGACCAATAGAGTGGTCATTAAAATTATCCGAGATCAGATGGTAGGGGAAATGACCATCTAACCCCTCATGATCATCCTACCACAAAATTCAAATTTCTACTTAAAAAGATAGTAAAAAAACGAGTTCTTACAAACTCCCCATCATAAACCTTCTCGTACCAAAGAAGCATAGTGAGAGGACTAGTAGACATGATCCCAACTTGAGAATATACACAACCAAGCTATATGGATCATCCAACGACCAACCTTATAGTGTTAACAACCACCGTCTACATAGAAGACATTCAACTACGACCAATATGGTACTCCCCACCATAGGAATACCCTCATCGTCATATTAAATGAAAACCCTAAGATCAAAAGCCCACTAGAAAACACCGTAGTTTAACCTGAACAAGGAAAAACACCATCAAAAGGCCAATGGTGCACTCCCCATAATATTTCTTTCCTTACACCGATCGGAGATCTCAATGAGAACAGGTTCCATCATCAACCGGGATGATCATAAAGAAAGAAAAAGGAGCTTGATGTAGGGTTGAATCACTCTCAACATACTCAATACAAATCAACATAGTGCATGATAGTCTCTAATAAGAGTACACTATGATTTCCTCGAAGGAAAGTCCAGCTCCTTCCTATCCATGCTAACATCCTGCCAAAACCCAACCAGGATTGAAGCATGGGTCAACCATTTCATGGTATCACGACATTTCCCTAAGTCACTTATACAACATAGAGACATTCCCAAAACATCCAGGATTTGAGTCCATAGAATATATTTAAACATCAGCCCTCGGCTCTCACCCAGCCACTCATTGATTTTGATTCCAACGATGCCACCAACAACAACAACATCAGAAACACTGGTCAACCAGGCCAGGCACCCAAACAGTCCTGCCCGTTAAAGCTAGTGACAAAAAAACAAGCACCAACAAAAGGAATTGGAAAACATGGTCCAACCATTCTCACATAGGTTTCCCCCGAATAGAACAGACATCAACCTACAATGGTTTAATTCAAAATGAAGGGTCTCTAGGTCTCCCACCTATCCCTACATAAAACGCCGCAAAAATGGGTCACAAGGTCTAACCACATAGCCCAAAAGATCCAAAACCTCTCAATAGATGATAAATATCGCAATGAACAAAGAAATTCAAAACCAAAACACAACCTACAAGGGCCCTGATCCTCTCTGAGCATCCTTAGAAGGAACTACTCCCTGGAGTTCACAACCCAAGTATAAGAGAAACTGAACTGAAACTCATCGGGTATCTGTATACAAATATACCATAAAGAGGTCATGTTGACAAGAAAAGCCTTGGTATCCATCGACATCAAACTCATAGATTCGAATAGATAACCATAGACATGAGAAACAACACCAAATTGGGGGTTAAATAGAAAGGCATCACATGTCATATCGACCAACCAGGGTCACTTCACTACCTATGCACGAGGACTGAGTCATCATCCTCGCACCAAGGCCTCAAATTTGATCCTCATACCCTTCCATAAAAGTAAAAAGTATGTGTAAGCAAACCCAAAGGTCTCAGTTGTCAGTAAAAACACACACTAGCAGGACTATATGTTGTGAATCATACGTTCCAAGTATGATGCATGAGATGCCTCTTACCTTTGCCGAACAAGAGTGAAAATCCTTCCCTGGCATCTTACTAATGGAAAAGAGCCATATATCCATAGTAAATCAAAACACCACACAACGTGTGCGTCGCTCAAGGAAATAATCACATACAACTGTAACCTCGCAAAATCAGAATAGTAATCCCAAACCCTGGCAACCAAGACTTCTTACCGGAACAAGTGTTCTCGATGCACCAGTCTTATATCCATCATAGTTTCTGACACATTCCAAACACTCCTATATACCATATCCCAAATAGTAAATACTAGGAAAAAAACTCCTTTGATACCTCTTTGTAACGTCTCGACCCGGAATCCACTAAACCAGTGCTCTGAGCCGGTTTTCCACAAGGCCTCAAGCGCATCTCTCCGTATGCCAGAGGCGGACGACTAATAGTGAGGTCCTAGGGTGTGATAGTGGGGACACTATGCCCTCATAACATAGTAAGAAAATAATTGGAATAACTAAGTATCATTTATAGTGGAATGTAAACATGGTGTGAAAGTAATAAACAACTGAAATAGAATAATCAGTAATAGTAAAATGTGTTAAAATCCTGAACAACTATGAAATACAAAACAACACTGGTCGCCCAATAGGCTAACCATATAGATACAAGTACAAAATAAACTGATTGTAAAAGTACAGGGCTCTACTACTAGCTCTGAGCCAAACCACGTACCCGATCTCCAGACAATGTCGAATTGCAGTAGCCCGATCAGTATAACCACACGAGAAGCTCCACTTGATCATGAAACATTGGGCCTCGTACCTACCCACCATGAAAATCATGCCCCACCTAGTATAAATAAGTTCTACACGTAAACTGAGGTTCACATGTAGGTGTTAGAAATAATCTCATTAGGGCTCCCTGAAAAGAAACCTATAGCTGTGATGTTAAAAGTGAATGCAATAGAAATGTGCTCAGCCTAGATAGAACACAACAAAAAAAGTAAACCAAACGTGCAACCACAATCAAACAAAGGTTCTGTGATCCCTATCAACTAGGAAAGTGCCACCATGTATGTCCATATCTATATACGTACACAAGTATAGTCCCATACCTATACACATATACACAAATATTAATATTCATGATAAAGTGATTCAAATAACAATAAACCACATCAAAAGTCAATCATTTAGACCATAATCCTGATCTCCTAGATATCATGTGCAATGGAATTGAGATGGATGTTTTTCCACTCAAGTTGTGTATCCTTAAGTTGATCTCTGGGTCTGTAATCCCAAGGATAATTACCTGCTTTTTCCAATTCCAGAATTATATCTCTGAGCTAGCTAATAAAAAAAATTAATCTTATAGGAAGTACTCACAGTCTAACCCCTTTAGTTCAACAAATAAAACACAAGAATCCCTATGGGAAGTACTCATAGTCTAACCCCTATGTTTTAGCTTTAACAAAGACTCTCTGAGGAATCTGTCACCATCAATTCCCCCTATAGTCTTGTAAAGATAACCACAGACTCTCGGAGGATGAACTCAACATCAATTAACCCTATTGTCTTTTAACTATAATTAAATAATCTCTAAGGAAGCATTCAATGTCAATTCCCCCTATAGTCTCATAACGATAACTGCAGACACTCTGAGGGATCACTCAACGTCAATCCCCCCTATGGTATCGTAATGATAACTACAGACTCTCTGAGGAAGCACTCAACGTCAATTCCTCCTATAGTATTTTAACAATAATTATAGACTCTCTGAGTAAGCACTCAACGTCAATTCCCCCTATAGTATCATAATGATAAATAGTAGCCAAATCAATCCTCAGTGTACTACTTGGTGAAAAATCTACAAGGCATGGCCCAACAAATCTGATAAAATCACTCCAACCCAATAATACTAGGCATGGAAAGTAAAACAGCCTAACACAAAAGGCTAGACCAAATGTTCAATAACAATCACGCATGGAAAAAACATCCATATCATTGGAACACAAGGAATATAAAGCATCCCAACAAACAATAAAGATGCCTTGAATCAGGTTCAATAGCCACCAACTAGAAATCACCTCTGGTAATGACTACAACATCATCAAACCAGGACAGACATAAACAAATGGGTGAGGGTGGCCCAAGCGCCCAACCAAATAATACATCCAAAGACCCAAGGGATTTCCAGTTTGGCATGGGTTCTAGGTGACATACAATCACCATCTCTACCCAAACCCGATATAACAACTCAGGGTCAGTCAAACAACAAGAACATGTGGGGTCCCTCAAGTCAAACACTGAGGAGGAATCACACTCGAGATCCTCTAGGAAAACACAGGTGAAGGAATCCTACATAGGATCCTTATATAATAATAAGGGAGGAATCCTACACAGTATCCTCAAATGAAGGACAAAAAAAGGAATTCCATTACATGGGTCCTCTCAAATCAAAAATTGGTTAGAGATCCTACAAGGGACTCCCTAGGTCATCACACAAGTAAAGGCATCCCTCATGGAATCCTTTGAAGTATTTAGTCTCATGGGCTCAGAGGCCATAAGGGAACATATCATAAGGTAAAAGTCCTATAAATCATAGGTTACAAGAGATATCTCATAACTCATCTCATATTAAAGGTCTCAACTAAGTTAGTTCGAACACCCAACCAATCATCCATGCCAAGTCACACTCTCCGGCGTCAACTGAACTCGATAACTGGAGGAAGAACCTCTCGATTTAGAAATAAACCCCCCAAAACCCGATTTATATGACCTGTAAATGTAAAAAGGATTTAACCAATGCGATCTATATGAAACAATGCTCAGAATGAACATCTCACACGCCCAATTCTGACTTCGAGGGCATAAGTTATACCAAAACTGTTAAACTGAAGTAGTACATGGCCAAAACACATGGCCAGACCCATGTGGTCTTCCGTGTTATAGTACATGGTGTGTACTGTTCTAAAAAATTCACCATATGTTTATTTCACCAGAACACATTTCCATGTTCCACTACATGGTGTGTACTTATAGTACACGGCGTGTACTCCTTAAAAACCACAATTCTGTGTCTTATTTCACATTTTCGGTCACACGAGCATACACTATGTGGCGTGTACTCAATGTACACAACATGTAATTTGGAAAACATTTTCTTCCCCAAATGGTATGAACCCAAGGTGTGTTCCCCTAAAACACACGTTGTTTCTTCTATGCTTTCCAACTGGAAGTCCCTCAAAACTTTCGAGATGCCCATTTTCAACCCCAAAACAACAGATCAAGCCCCATGGGATTACAATCAAGAAATATAAGGATTTAAAACATAAAACAACATGTATTAAGGGAATATATGGTGAAAAAATAAACAGACCTAACTTTGGGTGGAAACTGTTGAAGCTTCTCTTGATTTTACGGTCCACAGATGTCACACGCCGACTCAGCGCGTCGAGGGCTTCGATTCGGTACCCCTCTTGCCTCACAACTGCCACTCTTTCTCCAACTCAAATTTATCCCATAGGTCATGAACAAGGAAGGAGGTGTAAGAGACATGCGTAAGGAGGAGGTGGAAAGCAGAGAAGGAAGAAAATAAAAGGAAAAGGAAAAGAAGAAATGGGGGCTCGGGCTGGCCCAGTGCTCGATATGAGTTTATTCCTTCCTTAGGATAAACTCCCCATTCCAGACTCAACGGAAATGAAAAAATCGCAATATGATGTTCCATTTAAAATTTATTTCCAAAAGGACTTGCATGAATAATTTAATATTTAATTAAATAATATTAAATATTAAATATTCATCTAAAATTTGAATAGCTCATATTTCCCCCAAACTCCAGTCCTCGGGTAAACACCATATTCTGGGACCAACGGAGTGGTCATAAAAATTATCTGAGATCAGTCGGTAGGGTAAAATGACCATTTTATCCCTCAAGAGCATCAAACAACAAAAAATCAATTTTCTTCTCAAAACGACAGTCATAAAAAACATGGGTTCTTACACACACCGTTTACAAAATATGTGTTAACCATGTGATTATCCACTATCGAAAAACACCACATGGATGTTTAGTAACCTGGGAAAAGGCACATAGTTTTCCAAATCATTCACCAATAGTGTTCCACCTTCTTTTTCTCTAAAAACATACCATTTTCTCAAAAAAACTCAATGGAAACCCAAGGGGGGAAAATGTAGAGAAAAAATAAATAGAAAAATACCGCAAAAGGAAGTCACGGGTGTGAAAAATGAGGTCTCTATTATCACTAATAATGGTACATCTTTATGTGTTATAAAAAAGTGATAAAATGTATTTTTACCAAATCTAAAATTTTAGGGCCGATAAAGAGTAGTTTTATCAACAAATAGTTTTTTAAATATGATAAAACTAGTCTTTATCAGCAAATTTTTTGAAGAATTGATAAAAGTTTTAGCTATTATTTTAAAAACATCCCTAACAGAGTCTCATCTTTTACACTCTTCAATCTCTAACAAAACCAGATTCTTACTTACTCTCTCACTCTTCATCGATCATGTTGACGAATCTATCCTCTCTAAATCTATGAATGTGATGAATTTTTTTTGTGATTGTCTGAAGATGTATTTATTTCCTCATGACACCACCCTCCACTACAAAGAATTGTAATTTAGCAATGTTACTAAAATCGTCACTAGTTTAGTGACATTTCAGAAAAAACATTACTAAATTAGAGACATTTTTTCAGGAAACATCACTACAATTAAATATATTCATTGTTCATTTTCCTACATCGATATAATATATATGTAGATATGTTTATATAAATATATATAAACCCATACACACATATTTAAATATTTTTATATATATATAAATAAATATATTTATATTTATATATTTAGATATAAAAATAGAAATATATTTTAAATTTACTCATGTTTTTTTGAAAATGCTTCAATTTTCATGACATTTTTTCCATTGTATTAAATCATTGTTAAATATATATAGGTATACAAGAAAATATATATTCACACACACATATATACATGTATAATATAATATGAACATACATATATGTGTATATATATTAATATATTTATATTAATATAAATAAATAATTAATTAATTAATTATATATATAACCATACAAAAAAATATAATGATAAATTAACAATGTGAATGGGTGAGTTGAATTGTTATTTTCTTGTGAATCAGGAGGTCATGCACTTGAATTTTTTTGGCCCCCATTTTACACTATTTGGGTGTGGGGGTTGATGGGGCGTGGGATCCAGTGGGCTACACGTATTGGATGTAGAGGGGGCATAGGATAGGGAGGCAGGGCGGTACTAGCAGGTGGGGGTGAGGTTAAGGCTAGGATTGGTATTGGTGGTATTTTTTCACTATAAAGAATAATTATAAAATTAAAAAACCACATGCATTATAGAAAACTTAAAAAAACTTTTTCTAGAAAAAAATTATAAATTTTTAAAAAAATTACCAAAATTTTCTCCAAATGTAAAAAATTGTGGTTTCTTTAAATAGATATATTTAGAAGTTTCACTATTTTAGTGACATTTATTTTCAAATGTTTCTAAAAAGAGTTTCTAATTATAATTTTTTGGAAGTGATACTCTCATCACAACAGAATCATGCTAACTAATTCACGGTTAATGCTCAAATCACACCCATCACATTCCAAACTAGGTGAATAGGGTGGTGTGACCTCTAAATCATTCTAAACCTAGAGTTTTCTTAAAACCTTATGAAAAAAATTTAGTTTTGATGTTTCATATCTGTTATCGGTTTACTTGGATTTATATTTATGGTGCTTTCCCTTAGATTAAAGATTATTTGTGTTGTTTATAAACATATTAATGATTGTGTGTGAAGTGGGAGTTTAAATGGTGGCATATGGTGAGCTGGTAGAGTTTGGTAAACAAAGTTGATCTCATGCACACTCTTCCATGTGGCTCCCTATGACAACAGTGTGATTGAAACATGGATTTCCATCCATGTGGCCTAGTTGATTGTGGTCACTAATTATCCTTGGATTATATGTCATATTTTCATTATTTCCATAAATATATTGATTATAGAATACTCAAGTTATTTATATGATGCATGATTTTAAAATTTTTAAATAATTTTTCAAAATTGAAAGAGATTGGTTTTAAAAATAAAATGTGAGTTTTCTATGGTAGTTTGGAAATGAATTCATTGTTTGATTTTCCAAATAATGATTTTTAATGGATAAATATTGTTCTTATAAAAAACGATTTCAAAGTAATGGTGAAATTATTTTTAGCTATGAAAATCATTTTTAAAAACTGATAAAAAGTATACCAATAATTAAATAGGACATGATTCATTGATTTTTGAAAATGTAAATGTATGTTTAAGGGTAAATGATTCATTTTAATGTTAATAAACTGGATTTCAGTGATGTTACAGAATGAAAATGATATTTTTTATTTCAATGATGATCACATTAAAGGATCTTTTAAAATTCACATTTATATTAAAATGGTGTTTTTTTATTTGATATTAGAGTTAATAGATTATAATGGTTCAAAAAGGGGAATTTTCTATTTTTTAGAGCCTCTGAATTAATAATTATTTTTAATTAATTTTTTTGAATTAATAATTATGAATAAATAAGAATTTTGAATTAATTATTTTTATTTTAAATTAATATATAAATAATTATATATTTGTTTATAATATATATATTATTTTAAAATCAATGATACAATTTAAAATTGTAATATTTTTTTAGTTGGAATAATTGAGTATTGGAAAAATATATTTTTAATAATGGTTATTTTTTGTCATATTTAAAATAATAATTTCGTTTCTCTTAATGATTTAAACAAAAAAGATTAAGAGATATTAAAATAATTTATTTTCTTGGAATAAATTTCACATTGAAAAAAAATTAAGATAAATTAAAATTACAATCATATATTTATTTAAACTTTTTTTCATTTTTAAATTAGTATTATTATATTTGTTTATTTTAAATTTTATCTAATTTTATTATCCTTAAATTATAATGGTATATTAAAATCAATGTATTTGATCACTTGTGATATGTTTCTCCTCCTTGAACATATTTGTTTCTGAATTTCCCAAAATTGTTTGAACAATGCATGAATAGAAGATTTTATTTTTCTTTGATCTACATCGCATATTTTCCTTCAAATATCTCTTACCTATAGACATTGTTGGTTCACCATTTCCCTTTAATTCAAGTTCATTCTCACTCTGTCATTAAACATTCTCACTCCAATTGCATGTATATACTAATTATACATCATAAAAACCCTTCCCACTTTTTTTGTAAGGTGGAAACTACAAATAATAAGTAGGAAATGATTTTTCGATGCATAACTAACAATCAAATCCACCCTCCAAGTATCTCTAATTATCCCATGTTTAACCTAATATCTATTGTAAAAATCCATTGTTGGTTCACCCTCTCCCTCCCATTAACATTTATTTTTACTTATACATCATTAATTATCACATGGATTGCATAGAGCTCCTAGCTGTGCACTAAAAAATCCCTACCCACTTATCATGTATGGTGGTGACAGAAAATGATAAATTGATAGGATTTTTGCAGTGCACAACTAGTTATTAGATGTAAGTTACAAGTATCCATCCTACACCCATGTTCCACCCAATTTCATTTTCCTTGATCCATTACTGGTTCACCCTCTCCCTCATATTCACATTCATGTTCACTCATTCATCATTATTTCTTACTTAGATTATATGAACCTAATAGCTATGCATTGCAAAAAATCTTCCCACTAATCATGTATTGTGGGAACAATAAATTATAAGTTGTTAGTTCTTTTTGTGGTGCACATTTGGAAATCGTCTCAAAGTTCCATGTAAACAAGTCTACCCATTTTCTTTTAAGTATCTCTTCTACTCCGATGGATTAAAACAATAATGTATTTTAAAACATGTCATTACCATGTTTATTTTAATTGTAGTGACCATCATAGTTTCATCTTTTAATTTATTATTTTTTTAGGAATTCAAAATATTGAAATTATATTTTTCCAAACATTGAGAGAGAAGATTTTAAATCTGATAAATTGTAATTTTTTATAAAAATAGTTATCAAACATTGATATCGATAGCTAGTTTTGAAGCATTGTATTAAAGGCCATGTCTTGATCACCTATATGTTTAGTTATGATAGGGGCATGATCTGTCTTGAGACCCAAATTAGTGAAAGATATGGTATATTATTTTCATATAATATAGAAATGATTAATGATAACCCATGTTAGTAAAATCACAGCCATTAATAATTTAATTTATGTCTTCAAAATCATTATCATTAATAATATATCATTATAGTAATATTTCAATCATAAAATATGATTTTTCTATGAAATGGTATTTATCCTTTATTTATTTTGTTAAATATTAATAATACCAAATAACATAGGATAAATATGAATCAAAAATGAATGTATACAAATCTTATGAAAATAGAGTATGGGGATGGGGTGAAAGACGTCATCGTGATTTCAAAAGATCATGCATATGACCCTTCTAAATTCCTTTTTTCATTCTTACTGTGTAGTTGTTAAAGTCTAATTAGTCCATAGGAGTTGGAAGATCACATTATCTACCATATAATATAACAATGTTTTAAACATTGGACTAAATATGGGAAAAATCAAATTTAGCTAGTGACTTTCATGTGACTACATTTTATAGATCATATGATATGATTACAAGTGTGGAAAATGATGAAGAATTTATTAAGGATGTTATTATAGGCATGAATGAAGATGCTTATTTTATTTAGTAAATGAACATAATAGTTGATTATGAACTTCCTTAATGCCCATTTTTTCTTGAGTAGTTATATAGTTGTGAAAATATGCCATTATATGCTGGTTGTACTAAATATACAACATTGTCTTCCATATTGAAGCTATAAAATTTAAAAGCTGGAAACATATGAAGTGATGCAATTTTTATTGAACTACTATCTATTTTGAATGATATTTTCCCATATAAAATAATGATCTTCCTTTACAAACATATTACGCTAAATGAATGTTGCATTTAATGGGTATGTTCCCTAAAAGAATACATGGATGTCCAAATGATGGTATATTGTTTCACAGGGACCAAAAATCACATAAAAATGTTTAAAGTGTGATTCTTCCTGATACAAGAATGAAAAATCATCTACTACGAAGGCTGTATGGTAATTACCAATCAATCCAAGGTTTAGGAACCTATATGGATGTAAGGAGATTGCAAGACAATTTACATTGCACAAAAATATAATAAATAAAGATAAGAAACTTCTTCACTAGATAAACTCTCCATAGTGGAAGAGAATTCATCATGGGTATAATGAATTTGGAAATTATTTGAGAAATTTTCATCTTATTATATCAAAAGATGGAGTGAATCCTTTTGGTTTTCAATGAATATGTCATAGTACATGGCCGATTATGTTTGGTAAATTATAACTTTCCAATGCGGTTATAAATTTTTCTAAAAAGTCTAAGAAAATAGGATAAGGCCATATCCCATTTATTAAAAATAGAAAGTTACAACAGATAGTTGGGTTTGGGTAAGATAGGTCACTAAACAACAACAAAACTAAAGAAAGTCAGAAGACATAATCATTATAAAAATCCAAAAAAGCACTAATATTAAAAATCAATTGCCTAATTTAGAATTGAAATGCTCTAACCCTTATCATGAGGGTCTCTACCACATAGATATCAGTAATTACTACTAGTATTTTATCTCTGACATGGATCATATTCTTCATCTAAAGATGGTATAGTGGTGTCCATTACAACAATATCACTAGATAACTCCCTAAGAAGCTATCCTAATATCTAATGACTAGTTCTAACATCATCACTACCTGACAAATGACATCCCCTTATTGTGCATGATATCCAAACATAAGACCCCCATAATTTCCTAAATTCCCTTAAGTATTCACTACTTCCAAGTGAATATCCTTTCCTGGGTATAGTACTCCAAAATAATTGGAAATGTGGACTAGATCATTGTTCAGGTTTTCAATATTAGGAGGCCAGATACTCAGAGCATCCCTTTTCATTGGAATGTAGGTCCTATGAGATTTTTTCTCAGTATTATCATAAAAAGAAACTAATTTACCTTTATTTTTAGAAGAATCATCCATAATATAGCATTGATATAGATTTAGAACCAACATTGGAGCCATCAATGTGGCCATTTCACTACCACCAATCATGGGAGGATTATCTACACCAGCATCTTGGGTCCTATCAGTCTCAACATTACCTTTGAATGAGTTAGCATTAGGTGATACCTTAATAATAGAAGTAGTAATAGAGAAACTTCCATTGGAGTGTTCCATATTGTAATTAGAGAACAAGAAATCCCTTCCCTTTTTCATCTTGGATAAAACTCAATTGAGGATCCTTCATGGGTTGTTGTCCATAATTCTGTTCAGTTTCCCCTCCAACAGCATCCACCAAGGCCCCTTCATTAGGGTGCATCTCCATGGATACACCATCCTCAAAACCTTCAGAAGAATACCTATAAAGAACCTTGAACTGATTCTTGTTAAATGTGTC
Organism: Viscum album; assembly: GCA_963277665.1. Lineage (NCBI taxonomy): Eukaryota > Viridiplantae > Streptophyta > Magnoliopsida > Santalales > Viscaceae > Viscum > Viscum album. Next base: position 1,611,006,691 of record OY728122.1, read on the forward strand.
AATTTATTAATCCTTTAAAGTCACACAAGAATGAACATAACTTGTCATCACCAATGGGAACAATGGTCTACCTTCATATCTAAAAGAAAATTTTTCCATAGACCAATCCACGGGATGAATAGAAATACATAACATCAAAAAATATCCAACATCATCCTAAGAATTATGATCATTCTCACCCTAGATCTACACCATACCAGACTGAACCAGATAAATTTCCATCCCCATACCATCAATATCATCCAAATTGTATGTTTCCTTATTCTTTTTCATTAGTAAAGGAGAATCAATATGTGATTTATGATTCCACTTTATAAAAGTATTAATCCAATGCTCCTAGAAAAACTATTAATAAAAATAAAATTGTGCATCCACCTCTAAATCCAAGGAATCTAGTTTTTCATCTCCAAGATTCATCTATCTTACAATAAGTACATCTTGAAAATAAGTCTCAATTGGGTGACCATGAGTCCATAAAAAACCCAAGATTTGAAGAAATCCCTTTATATAGGAATATAAATTTCAATGGAAATACACCTAACCCTGTTAGTAGTATCAACATGTTGGGATTTAGTAGGCTCAACCCCATGGAACCCAACCATACAACCCAGTTGCTATTCCCATTTTGATGTAATTCAAGGATTGCTTTTTATATCCATCACTCCCAAATTTATTTGAGGAGGCAATTATACAACATGGAATTTCCATTGGATAGAATTAAGACCTTGAGGAGTATTATTAAATTGTATGGACTTCAAACTAAATGAGTTTTCATCATTTCCACAAGATATGAAGAAGAAACAAGTTTGAGATCTCCTATAGCTGGGAATTTCATGACCAATAATCTTGCAATACATACAAAACCTTCACTCTTTTTCATGTTCAATTATGAGATAAAATTCATCTATGTATGTTAATATAATAACTATATCAACCAAAGTATAAAACAATTCTACTTCCAATAAGAAATTATCATTGTTCCAAAATATGTAAAATTAGGATTCTCTATCCATTTTTATAGGTGCACAAATTTCCATATTAATATCATTAAAGTTTTTTGGATTCCAATAAATCTAATTTCAGGAAAATAATTTGACCCAAAATTGAACATTACCTTTAACAGATTGATACCTCTATCCTAATCATGGATGGGGAAAATACTAGTCATGTGGGAAATCATTCCAATTCCCCACACCCTCATCTTAAGATCTTATGAGGGGAAAATAATATAGAGGGAGCCATGAACAATTGAGACAAACGTCGCATTTTCAAAACCCCAAGAAACCAAAATTTAAGAAACCAAATATTTTATCCTTTATTGATTTATGACACTCAGAAAAAAAATTCATGTAATGATATAATGATTATCAATTTTTAACCATTCCATTATCACATTTTAATCAAACTTAACATGTGAAAAATATCATTTTTGACCAAAAACCCATAATATATTTTTTGAGGAGACAAAAAAGATTGACCACTAGTGATATTTGGAGGTGAAGAAGTCAAATCAAAACCATTGAGAACAATCCTTCAATTATACCTCCTAGATGTAACATGATTATGTGACTCAACTTTTCTTCGATACAGATATATTTCAACTAAAGAATTATTATATGAAGTCACCATAGAGAATCAAACCTAATCGCCATAAATTTTTAGAGATAGAATCTCTCGAACCAAAATTGTCCCCCCATGAAATGAAAATACATCATGTTATCACTGTTTATATAAAGACCAAAACAACTGGGTAATGATATTTATGTTTATTTGGATCCATTGATCAAATTTTTGAAATTATTATGGGATTTAGGTGTTACATTTTATGATGCTTATAGATTTGATGATTTCACATTGAAAGTCATGTTGTACAAGAAAATAAATGACTTTCTTCTTAAGTAAATTTTTATGGATATAAAATTAATGGAACTCAAGGGTATCCTATTTTTGAACAACGTACACTATTAATTAGGTTAAAACATTCATTAAATACTATTTTTTTGGACATTTCATATCTCTACCCCAGCGACATAAGTACTGATCATTGATGAAATCATTAAATTGGAGTTCAGAAGAATGTACAACACCATCTCCAATAACAAGTGAAAAATTATTTGAGAATGTAAAAGATATGGAAAATAATTTTTGTAAACCTTTTTGAAAAAATTGTAAAAAAATCATTTGGAAGAAGTTATTAGTTTATTTGAATTTCCATACAAGAATTATTTGAACATCAGAAATTTTCTTAATGTATTGAATGTGGAAAAAAGGTATGTGATAGTGTCACTACCCCATCCGCCTAAAATGTACCCCTCCTGGGATAGCAATGTGAGGATAGAGATAGTGAGCCACTAAGTCCCAATTCCAGTAGGCCCTTGGTTGGTGACTAGCCCTAAGGGTATAGTAAACACACAAATGGAAGGCATTACCCTCTAAGGGAACACTTGTGAAAGAGAGAGATATGATAGAAGACAACCAACCCCAACTCAAATTTGAATATAAATGAAATCTCAAGTACACATATGTAATGTCATGAAAACACTACTACCAATGAATGTGAAAATTTCAGACACCAACGGAATGTAAAATAGCAGCAACCACGAATCCGGAACAGCTCCTGTAAACATAAGATAGTAGTAACTTGCCTAATCTCCATCCTACACTAAGTGTCCTAAAAACAGTTTAGATATATATAGGGTGAGTATAGTAGTATACTCAGTAGGATCCTCCATAGATCCTCTCATGCAAAAGTAAAGAAAGCATGTTAACGCACCGTGAACAACAATTGAAACTAACTCTTCTTCTAAAAAGTTATACTAAGTTATCGGCCTCACCATGGATACTCTCACCAAGTATTTCATAGAATAATATATTATATAATAAATAATATCATGGGAACCCTACTACCACTTCCCCATGGGTTTTACACTTTTCCCCAATGCCACACGTCCTAAGAATTTCCCTCCAAAAAGGCTTTTCCATAGACACCTTTGCATAGCACCACAACATGCACCTCATGGAACACAATCACTACATCTATATAATGAACATAACTAGGTATCTTTCAGGATCCATAATAGATTGCATAACATTTATTTTAAATCAGGTATTATACCTTAAGCCAATATAGCCCATATGCTATGTAAGGATCCAAAATCCATCACATATTATACACGTTACACCAATAATGTTCCATAAAATTATATATTTGTAATATATGTGTGTGATTAAATACAATCCATTACAACCATCTACACACATATACGGGGAAAAATAACTGACATGCCTACCAGAACAGGAACTAGCAAGAGAAGAGAGTGGTTCCAAAGGGGGTATTTAGCCATCCATCCTCTCATCAGGATGTTGGGGAAAACAACCCCTCGAGCTCAAAATACCTAGGAAATCATTCTCTTTATCTGACATTATGTGGTATCATATAGAAACACAAAATTAAATGATACAATATAGCTCACTACCACACTATGGGCATAACCTAGACTTAGAATCAACTTCACCTCACATCTCCCGGACTCCCAAATGACACTTATAAGACTAGATATCCTATTAGAACACAAAAATTTAAAGAGATACATTAGGTCACTTTATCTCTTTTTATTAATTATAATTTACATTAATTAATTATTTTACAATTAATTAACTATTACTAATTCCTCCTTACATATCATTATCATTACACTAAAATATCACACCCTCATATAATAACCAACTAATTCCATAGGTTCCTAGAAATATTACCTCAGCATTGTATCCCATCAAGCTCCAACCCCATGGTTTAACATCATTTATTCAGTCATTTATTAACAACATTATTACTTTTACACACCCCAAAAATTGTAGAACAAAATTCTAAGCTAACAAAAACAAGGGGATTAACACGGTGAGTAGATGAACTACCTGTCATGTCTTTTGCAACTATATCAGAAGCGTAGACCCATCCTCCACTCAGAATATAAACATTGAAATCACCTGGTATACCTGACATGTGTTTTCCCGTTTTGGAAGGGGGGTAAGCATGAACTGTTACCTTAATAAGTGTGGAACATAAATCATATAAAAAACTAACAAGATTAAAAAAACATCCAACATTCACATCCAACCCATTTCATCATATTCGATGTCCTCCCTAACACCCATATGCATAAACAGATGCATCTCGCCACTCTAGGAATCAAATACTACCACAAACACTAGACCTCCTGGCCACCACATTTCCCAACATCCATCCAGGCTCATAACACATCATAAGAATCACGAAATAAAAAAAAACCTATCCCTTAGGCCTAAATGATAAATTCTTCCATCACATGCAATGAACTCTCACAGCTCCAAGCACAAGTTTCCTGGCCTTTAAAAGCAAGTGGATAACTTAGAACCCCATGAGGAATTATATTTTATCAAACTACCGGTTAATTAATCCTTCTTCAATTAACCAGATCAGTATTAGTAGGTTCCAATATTGGGAAAACTAAACAAAAAGCTGTTATGGCTATCACAAATAATTAAACATGCTTACTGCATCAATTTAATTAACATCATATTACAACAACAAAAACTGGATTCATTTACATTCCTATTTATATTTATCCAAATAATTATCAATTGAATATAGATTTATGTTATTTACCAATTTCATCAAGAAAAACATGCTAACAAGAAAAGAAGAGATAATACACTATCTAGAAAAAGCAAGAGGCAATAACATATGATTGGTACAAATTTATTTATCTGGTTAAAATATTTATTATGTAAATTCCATTGTGATCTAGTGGGATATATCATGATAACTCTATGATCACACGTAAATAATTAGGGAGGTAATGAATCACATACCTAAAATTTTTCTTTACGTTTTTACACGAGAATGATCCATGTAGTGGATCCCGATCGCCTCTCCCTGTGACATCTACATTGACCAGAGGATGCCACGACATGATCGCCCCAACCAACACATAAGAAAACTCCATTATAAACATGGAGATCACATGAAATAACTTTTAAAGGATAAATGTGAGAAGAAGTATCGATAAAAACACTAGAACAGAGGTAGATCTCACCTTCTATCAATGATGGATCAATACTTGCTTCTTGCACCAAAAAAGGGGGTGCAATGTAGTAGAATGAAACTTCAAGGGTAAATGATCCAAGGATTAAGGCTAAATCACAAAAATACTATGGGAAGAGTGTATCGGGGTGCCTCACAAAAAGAGAAAGGATAACGAATGAAATAAGGGAAGGTGCCTGACTTTTAAGGATTAGATCTGAGACTAACGAGATTTGAAATGGTTTAAAATATCCATTAATGAGGATCACATTAATCCACATAGTTTGGACAATTAAAGGCATACCATGATTTAGGTAAATTAATGTAGGATGTATGGGATTTGAATCGGACATAAACACCATAAAACAAGGCCTTGAATTCATTTTTGGTCAAATAAAACTCTAAAGATGAAAAACAGTCGGAAGTTGGAAACACTTTACACCTACTGAAGTCTGGAAAAACTGTATGCCTACCAAATATTGGAAACATTGTATACCTATAGATTTTTGGAAACATTGTACATATACCGAAATCAGGAAATATTGTACACCTACAAATGCTTGGAAACATTGTACCACTACGAATGTCTGGAAACAGTGTACACCAACCGATGTCTGGAAACATTATACAGCAACCATCTTCTGGAAACATTGTACACATACTGATGTCTTGAAACACTATACACCAACCGATGTCTGGAAACACTTTATACCTACTGACATCTGGAAACACTATACACCTAACAACGTCTGGAAACATTATACACCTACTAATTTTTGGAAACACATTACACCTACCGGTGAATGGAAACACTATCCACAGAACATGAAATTTTTGAAATGTTTAGGGGATAAGTCAACTTGAACTCCCAAAACACCTAAAAGACTAGATTTTAGAAAAGGAATGGATCTGAGAGGTTTGATCTAGTACATTAGATTCCTTTCAATACATTATCATCCTTGAGAAATCAAAACTAACCTAAAAGGTAATAGAAAAGGGGTCCAAACAACCACCCATCGAGATACCTCTCAAAAGAGTGAAGCAACAAAGAGAAACAAAATAAATACATTTCATAAACATTTAAGGTCTCCGATCACAAATGATCATCATTTAATGAAAAGAGATAAACATTAAATATCTAGGAGTACTGATCATGTGTCTTCAACTCACTTTCCTAGGGAATCTCCTCCACAAAACCGTGTCACCACAAGACATGAAACAAGGGGACAACACACCCACAAAAATAATTCACCTTGCGGTCCTAGATCTATACATGCCACTCCTCAAAGGTCGCATCACCATCAACATAGATATATCTCCAATCGATGATGTGAGAGTCATCATGAAGATAACAATGGAGCTACGACACACGAAAAACATAATGTATCCAGATCATCTGTGGTGGAAGTGCTACCTGATACTCCATGAATCCAACATGATCCAACACATCGATATTGACAAAAAAATGGGGAGAAACCTTACTCTTAGGGAAAAACCCTCATTGACCATGATGGGGAGTCACCTTTAGAAACACATTATCCACAACATCGAACTACAAAGGTCTCCTCCTTTGACCGGTATAGTTTTTTGACGATCCTATGTTGCCTTCATCCTCTTCCGAATCAACTAAACCATATTTATCGCGTTGTGTACCAGTTCCGGCCCAAGAATTTCTAACTCTCTGACCCCAGTCTAGCACAATGGAGAATGGAAAGTTTGTCCATACAAGGCTTCAAATGAATCCATATAGATAGTGGAGTGGGAAATATTTTTGTGAGAGAACTACACCATGGGTAAATGCCTCATCCACGAACCTTTAAAATATAGGACAGAAGATCACTACATGTCTTCAAGGGTTTGGATGGTCCATTTTTTATAAACGTATGTCTATGGATGAAAATCGGTGCTAAGGCATAGCTGAGAACCAAAATCATATTGGAGAATTCTCCACACCCTATAGGGAAAATGAGGTTCTTGATCAGAAATGATCATCCTCAGTTCTCTATGGTGTCTCTCCACCTCCTTCAGATATAGCCTTGACAAAAACTCCAATGATCTCAACTCTCTGATTGCTATGACGTGGGATGATTTTGTTAAATGACCCACTTCCACCCATATTACATCATTGTCTCCCTCAACTCGAGGTAAACCAGTAAAAAAGACCATTGATATGTCCTCCCAATTTTACTAAGGAACATCCAATGGATAGAGAAAACCATCAAGAACATGGTGATAGAAGTTCACCTTCTAGTTGAACAAACATTGAGACACAAAATGATGAAACATCACACTTCATACCAGGCCACCAAAATAGAATCCTCAAAGCTCGGTACATATTTGTTATTATAGGATGTAATGATATGAGAGAACGATGGAACTCCCTAAGAACCATCTACCACATCTCCAGACGATTGAAAGGCCTTCCATGATACAACACTCTGTGTTGTTCATCCTCAGACCAACCATTCGGGGCATTACAATAAACATCTTAGTCTCTCTATACCTCCACCTCTAGATACCCCAACTGGGAACCTTCCACCCCTACATCAATGATGAATGCACTGTTATCCAAAAAATATAACATCTTCCCCTAACTTCTCTCTTTTATAGATGTAAGGATGAATGTTCTTCCACTAATCTCTAGGAACCACTAGATTCATGCACTGCATCTCTACGCGACTTCCTTCTCAGTACATTAGCTACAATATCCCCCTTTATGGGTGTATATGAGATTTTGAAGTCATATTTCTGTTAGAATTCCATCCACCAACGCTACTTCCATTTCAAGTCATGCTGGGAGAAAACATACCTTTGGATCTTATTATTGGTGAAAACTACAATGTTCTCACAAATGAGGTAATTTTTTCACAACTTCATAGAAAACCCCACTTCCTCCAAATCAAGATCATGGGTGGAATAGTTACTTTCATGGGGATGCAATAGCCGAGACCCAAAATAAATAACTTATATCTGCAACATTAGAACACATCGAAGACTAAGATGTGAAGCATCACTGAAACCTTCAAACTAAACTCCCTCTAACGGAAGACAAAGAACTGGATCACTGACCAACTTATCCTTTAGATACATGAAAGATTACTGAAAATGATCAGTCCACATAAACACCTAATCCTTCCTGGTCAATGTTGTCTGAGGAGATGCAAACTAAGATAAATCACCTATGTAACTCCTGTAATAGCTTAAGAGACTAAGGAAACTTCACACCTCTACCACTGTCTTGGGGGATTACCAAGAAAAAACTTCTTGTATCTTCAAAGGATCCATAGCTACCCCCTACTAGGATATAAAATTCCACAAGAAAAAGACTTCTCAAGCCCAAAACAGACACTTCAACAACTTCCCAAACAACTGGTGTTGATAAAGAACACCATAAAAAGGCGTGCAAAGGCTCTACATTCTTCTCCTCAGGTGCCGAGTACAAAAGGATGTTATTGATGAAAACCAATAGAAAAATTTCTAGGTCCTCACGGATCATAAAGTTCATTAATCCCGTCAATATATCTTGAGAATTCATCACACTGAGTGGTAGTACAATGAACACATAAAGCCCATGACGAAAATATAAAGTAGTATTCAGGATATCCTCATCCAACACATGCATCAGATGATATCCTTTCTACAAGTTGATCATTGAGAAACAACTTTCACCCTTCCATCGATTGAATAATTCATCAATCTGTGGAATAGGATTGCGATTATTCAGAATCACTTGGTTCAAGCAACCATAATCGATATACAACCAAAAACATTTTTCACCCTTCTCCACGAACAAAACTTGTGAATCCCATTGTGATACCCTCATCTAAACAAAACCACACTGTAAAAGACTATCATGCTATATACGCAGCTCCCATAACTCAGAATGGGACATACAATATGAAGACATAAAGATAGGAGAAAGTCCTTGTTATAGCTCAAACCCAAACACGATATATTATTGAGGGGGTAATGCTATAACAAATTTGGGAAATACATATGGGTACTCTTCTAAAACCCTTGGAAATTCCAACTACTGAACCTCCAAATAGGTTAGCATCTTCTCATCCATGAAGGACAAAACATGCCTCTAACCCATCTGAGGGTCTCGCTCACCCACAAACACCACTGGCTCTCCATTAGCATCGAAGAACACCACCTGACTCCTGAAGCAATCCACAATATCCTAAACCAAATAAAAATAATCCATGCTGCGGATGATATCATATGGTTGAATCTATAATCATTGGAAATCTCCCAAATAGTGGTGCTTCCCTAGAACTAGTTCATAGTCTCAACATAATTCAAACAAGTCAGCTCAACCTCCAGCTGGAGTAGTCAAAGCCAAGGGCACTCTAAGCCTCTCTACCTCAAGTCCCAAACAATTGAAAAGATAAGGTTATATGATGGATTTTAACATTCTTGAATAAAAAAAGGCATACAGTCAAGTATAAAACAAGAAAAGGGTGTCGCGAACGACTTCTGGCTTGCCAGGAACTAACAATGTTAAAGCATGAAGCTGACTATGACCTAATCCATGAATTCTTTGACCTTAATTAAGAATCCCTCATTAGAATCCATCTAATATTTGAGTAAGGGGAGAATCCAAATTCTATCCTCTACCTACCCCATATCCTCTCTACTGATCCAAGGTAGGTGAAACCAGCTACTACTGCTTCGGCTAGAACTGCCTCAATGGATGAACCCGGAGTGGAACACTTGGTGTACACTGACTATTCTAAAAGGTCTGGAATTATCGATGCTGATAAACTTGAACTACATAAGAAAAAAGTGCATGATCCCTTGTCCTAAGTCTGAAAGTCACCACCCCTATAGAAATGAGATACTGAGGGATGGTACCTTCTTCTGACCAAATAGAAACAGTTCCGCCATGAAAATAGGGAACCTCAGACCACTACTCTACTCCATGATGAATATTGACGACTCCCCTCTTTTTAATATCCAATTTTGGATAATGTCATCTTGATAGCCTCTTCCCTCTCTAGCACCATGAGATATGTCTTCAACATAAATAGGGTTATCTGGTGCTTTATCTATTGATGCAAATCCTCCATGAAATTCCTCGCCCTGTCCCCCTCATCTAGAAATAGGTTTGAGGCATATCGTATAAGGTTCCTGAAATTGATCCTTAACTCTCAAACAATGGAACATCATTGTCGAAGGGTAAGTTGCTCCTATGAATTGTCCACATTCATAATATAAGAAAGAAAATCAACTCTGAACTTGTCTTAAAACTCCTCCCACGAGATCAATGACTCCTCATTATCTACAAGGAAAAAGAAACACCACTACCTCACTGCCCAATACAGCATCTTCAAAACCAAAGACACCTAGTGCTTCTTCTAATCATGGATCAAACTGAAGGCTACCTCCACCTCCTACAACCAGTCTTCCATGACAGCATCTGAAACAGTTCCCTCATACTTCTGAAGACTCTAACGCTAAAATTCTCAAAGTTTCCTCCACTTGGTTTCTTCATCATCAACCTCCACTCTACGATGATATGTTGGCGCAGACTACTGGACATCTTCCACAAAAACCTGACATGGATTTCAACCTGGAGCCATACCTATAAAGTAAAAAATAGTTAGAGGTCCAAAACATGGAATATGAATGACAAAACCTAAATTATTTAATTTTTTTATTTTAATCAGTTTAGGTTAACCTATCCCAAGTTATAACCATTCTAACTCATGAAAAAAGAAGAATGTTGCATGATCCTTTACTAGGTCTCTACCTTGAAACATGTTTCACCTCGATTAGTAGCCACTGCAAACATAATGGTCCTTTTGTAAGGCCATAAGGTGACCTAAACAGCTATGTCTCATCCGATCTCTAGTGTTTACGTCACCTGCTAGACTTGAATGACACTATTTCATGACCAACCCATGAAACCTCACATGTGACTAACACAAAACTCCATCCTATCCCTTAACCTCCCTCTAATAGAAATATATCATGACCTCTCACTATAAAGTGTACCCCTCTTGGGCCAGAAATGTGAGAAGGGAGATAGTTACATCTGATTCCCACCTCCATTTGGCCCCAGGATGTCGACTAGCACTAAGGGTATAATAAACACACAAATGGTAGGAAATAACCTCTATGAGAACACATGAAAAATATATAAATAAGTTATACATCAACCAACTCCAACTGAGACTACAATAAAAAATAAATAAAAAGTATACATATGTAAGGTCATGAAAAAACTACTACAACTAGAAGGGAAAACTACAAGTACTGAAGGAATGTAAAATAACATCAATTAGAAAGCCTGGACTGCTCCTATAACCACAATCTTGTAGTAACTAGCATGATCTTCAACCTACTTCTAGTGACATGAAAAATAGTTTAAATATATATAGGGTGAGTATAATGGTGTACTCATTAAGATCCTCCATATAACCTCTTGTAAAAAATTATAGAAAGCATACTAAAGCACAATGAACAAGAAGTGAAACAAACTCGTCTCATGAACAGGTATACTATGTTCCCTGCGTCACCATGGCTACTCTAAAAAGTATTGAATACAAGATTATATAATATAATAATGAATATCAAGGGTACACCACTAACAATTACCCATTGGTTTTCAGCTTTTCCCCAATGCTGAATGTCCTCAACTTCTCTGTACAAAAAGTCATGCTCAAAGAAACCTAGGCATAACACTACAACATGAACCTCATGCAATACAACCACTAAATCCATGTAACCAATATAACTAGTTAGTTTCTGGGAGACACCATAGCTCACATAACATTTATCATACATAGAGTATTATACCTTAATCCATTATAGCCCATATGTTGAGTAAGGATTCTCAAGCCATCACAGCCTATACACATCACACTTATTATAGTCCAAATAAAACTATATCCAGAATATGTATGTGTGAATAAACAAAAGCCATTAAATCCCTCTACATATATATATGGTGAAAAATAACCGACATATGTACCAAAACAGTAACTACCATGAGAAGAGAGCAGGGCCAAATGGGGTATTCATCCATCTATCCTCCCATCAAGATGTTGGGGAAAACACCCACATGGAATAAAATCCCTAGGAAACAATTCTCTCTAACATAAAGGGTGGGGAAGAATATAGAAACACAAAAGAACACGATACAATATAGATCACAACCACACTAGAGGCAAAACTGATTCTTAGACTCAACTTCACCAAATTTGTCTCGGATTCATAGCTTCCACTTCAAATACTAGATATCCTATAAGCAGACAACCATTTTAAGAGATACATTAGATTAGTTTATTCCTTTTTATTAGTCTCAATTTATATTAATTAAATCTTTAACCATTAGTTAACAGTTATTAATTCCACATTACATTTCATTATCATCACATAAAGTTTCATGCCCTCTAGGAAAAACCTACTAAGTCCAAAGCTTCTCAGAAATATATCCTCAACAGTGTATCCCAGCAAGCTCCAACCCCATGGATTATCATAATTTATTCAATTATTTATTAACAACCTTATCACATTCCCATATTCCCAGTAATTTTAGGAAAAAAATCTATGATTCCAAACACATGGGGTTTAACATGGTGAGTAGATGAACTACCCATCAATTCTTTGCCACCTACAGCAGGTGGGTAGACCCATCCTCTCTCATGAAGCTAAACACAGAAAGCATAGGGCATACCCCATGTGTCTTCTCCACTTTTGGAAGAAGGTTACACAAGACCAACATCCTTAATAAGTGGGGGAAATAATGTATATAAACACCCAACAAGATTCAACAAGCATCCAACATTCACATCCAATCTCTTCCATCATCTCCAATGTCCTCTTTAATACCCACATGCATAAAATGATGAATCTCCCCACTCTATGTGTCAACTACTACCACAACCACTGGGCCTCCCTACCCCCACATCTCACAACATCCATCCAGGCTCATAATGTAAAGACTTATAAATTCTATTGATTTTTTTAAATACAAGTGAATATTATGGGCCCGCAAAAATTTACGGCGCTTGATTCTGAGGCCCGGTGTGCCTGGAAACAATTTCTAAAGTTTGTTTTTGGTAAATTAAGTAAACGTATTAGTGAGATTTTATATCTTTTGAACCGGAGCTCAGAATTGAAATCTGAGGGCACCGTTGAACTCACAACGCTGGTATTCACTTAAGAAAACTTTCTCCTCGATAGATGTTGGTCGAGAATGCATGTTAGTTTTTGGGTTTTCAATAAAATAAAAATAAAGTGTAAGCTTATTTTTATTTGTGGTGGTTAAAAACTCCAAGAGGGGGTTTGATGTGGGGGCCACCACACCATAACCTCCCATGAGAGGTTATGGTGGTGGGTCCCAACTGAGGTTTAAATACCTCTTGTCAATTAATGATGTGGGGACCACCCGACTTCTAAAACCATGAGCTCCCTCTTGAATGTGAGATGACCCTTGGTTTCTCTCCAACATAATTAATTGTGCCAACTATAGCATAATTAATTGTGCCAACTCCAATATAATTACTATACCAACTTTATGTGTTAATTAAATAAACTTAATTATATTAATTTGGCACCACAACCCTCTTGGGAAGAGAATTTATAGAGGAGAGTGGGCTTAGGATAACCCTTGTAGATTTATCTTCCAACAAAGAATGACAGACATCTCTTTATTTTTCAACCAGGACAAGAAGGGGAAGCATTGAACTTGAAGAACACCGACGACATCCTCCTTTTCGTGACATCGTCAACGAACAAAAATAAGAGGTAGGGTTTGTTTTATGATTGAGTTTTACCCTCCATTCTTCATAATTAGTCGTGCTCTTTGAGGCTGATTTCTACCACCCTAACACGGAGGGAGCAGGCCGAAGAAACATGGCCTGAACCCCCTCTGATTTTCTTCATTTTGTTGACAATGGTGGAAGAGATACGGTGGCTGGTGATAGGCTGACTGCGAGGGGAACCAGTGGCGCAAGGGCCGCCGGGTCGCCAGAGAAGCGCGACGCCGTCTTGCCGCGTGGAGGATCGGGCCATGGCCAGCGTGAGCCGCGGTGGAGCAAGGAAGCCGGATGGCCCCTAGAGGGGCGCGACGTCGTTGTGCCACATGGGTGGAAGGGTCGCGGCGGTCGGATGGCGGGGCGCGGTGTCGTCGCACCTTGAAAATCTGCGGCCAGGTGGGCTACGGCGGACAAACAGGGACAACCGGTTATACCGACCGTCTGGTGGAGAGCAGACCAGGTGGGATCCTAGGGGTCCTGCGACGAATGAATTGGCACCATGCGCTGGTTCCGTTACTAGGAGACGGGGGGCGTTGAACACCCCCCCTTCGCTCGGCTAGGGCGGGCCGCACAGGGCACCACGAACCATAGGCTTTGGCTGGTGGCTGCCTCCTAGCCATGCGGGCCACACCACCCTTGGTTCGGGTCGCCACACGGACCGGGCCACCTTGTGGGTCGGGTTGCCACGCGGACCGGGCCACCTTGTGGGTCGGGTCGCCCGTCGCGGGCCGGGCCGGTTCTGGTGGGCCTGGTTTGTTCCAGCGGGCCAAGCCGGTTGTCAGTGTGTCGGGTCGGACCCACAGACTTTGTCAAACCCCGGTCCAAATCCGGACCCAGTTCGGGTTGGCCCAGACCAGGTCGGTTCGGGTCGGTCCGACTGTGTCATGCCGGACCCGGACCCAAGTTTGACCCAATTCACTTTTTCGCCCTTATCCTGGGCTACGAGTGTCCGATTGACAAACCATCTATGGTGATGGAAAGCTTGGAGTGAGATAGTTCTTTTGGAAAACCCCACTTGATGTTTGAACTCAATTGGTGTATGGAAGAGTTGGATTGAACCTAAATCCAACCGGGCCCTCGGAATGGATGTGCCAATAACTCTCAGACCAGGCGTCTGATTGACATGCCGTCAGTTGTGATGGGATACCTATGATGAGACAGAACTACGAGATACATAAACATGGGACTAAGTGGAAATTGATGTATCAACACTTGGCTTGAGGAGCAGACCCATCTGGAATCAGGCGTGCTTTTTACGAGAACCTTGTGGCTAACTGAATTAAGATGATGGGATCCTACATGGGTTCGATAGTGGCATCTACAGTTTCAGGATCCTACATGGGGTTGACAGTGATGACTACTATTCCATGATCCTACGTGGGTTCGACACCGAAAATTACTGTTCTTGGATCAAACATGGGTTAAACAGTGATGATTACTGTTCTTAGATCCTACGTGGGTTTGAAAACGATGATTACTGTTCCAGGATCCTATTTGGTTTCCACGTAGAAGATGATTCGGTGGATACATCTAATCATTTCTACCCCTCTACATGTGTTTTATACCTGTGTGAGCTGAGTCTTGACTATGTGATTCTATCATCAAGATGATTGTCTTTCTTCCTTTGTGGAACGGTATGTGCATGAGATCAAGAGTTGGAGCCGGTTGTGATTGGTAACTTAGGTATATGTATGGGCATATACCAAAGTAGGGATGGTTGATACTCTGTGTTTGTATCTTGCTATTTTGGTTTATCCTTGGTGGATTATGGGAGACCTTTGGGGGTCTCAGGGTCTCTAATGAGTATCGTTATACTCTCCCTTGCACGGGCTTCGCCCGCACCTTGTTGTGTTCTTTGCAGATGACAGTAAGCAGTGATAGAGGCTAAGGGAGATGGATGGGAGGATGCTCAAAGCTGGACTAGACGGGACGTACCTCAGGGAAGAGTTGTTCGAGATCTGTACCTACCCTTCAGGTAGGATTCCCCAGGGGATGATCCAGGACATGTTTTCCCTTTTTTACTTGTACTTGTACTTCAGTTGGGTTTGTATACTGGCCCTTTTACTTTCATCACTCTTCCTATACTAGTATTTTTTTTACTTCTTCTTGTGTTTCAGACTGTGTGTGTTACAGGTTTAAAGGAAATGCCTTCCTAGTTTAGGTATTTACGCCTTTGGTGCTAGTCACCAGCCCCTGGCCAATGGAAGGCGGGCTAGGTGTAGTCATGATACGGGCCCCAGGGGACAGGTCATGACAAATTGGTATCCAAGGAGTTGGTTCTACTGTATTACTTAGACTCTAATTATTTTAACAGCTATAGTGTTAAGTGTTTTGGGTGTGGTTATCAGTTTAGGAAAACCGGTGTTGGTGCGGCTGCCAACGTATCCATACACTAGGGCTCTGACTTCTAATTTCTGACTCTGCGAACGAAAACACTAATTGCACGTGTGATTCATTTGAAAAATTTTCTTCATGATTACTTTGATTCAGCTCACCAGGTATATCTTATTGACTGTGGTTCAATTTTTTCTTTTCAGGATGGCCCCACGCAGGCATCCATCCAGGGTTCCGGGTTTTGTACAAGATAGTAGCCCCCTGAGCGATGGGGCCTCGGTGCAAGGCCCTATTACAGCGGAGGCTCTTGCAGTACCACTACCCGTTGAGCCACTGATTCCACCAGCCTCAAAAGTAGAGAGTGCACACCACCTGAGAACATTGCATGAGTTCCAGTTCCAGAGGCCGCCCAGGTACATGGGCGAGATGGACCCACAGGTAGCTGAGGATTGGATGGGGGATATTGTTAGAGTTTTCTAATTGGAAGGGACACCAGCCGACCTCATGGTGATCCTTGTCGTGAGTATCTTGCATGCAGCAACAGGCATATGGTGGATCATGATGCTTCAGGTGCATGACGAGGAGACACTTCTCTGGGAAGACTTCAAGAGCCTATTTCGGGCAGAGTTTGTTCTAGTGACCCTATGAGGGGTATGGATACAGGAGCTACTGCATCTACAACAGTGTAGAATGACTGTGGCACAGTACTCCATGAGGTTCACCGACCTCTCATGGTACTCCATAGATATGGTGTGGGACACATTCATTAGGACCCGAGCCTTCGATAACTGGCTCAATAGAGAGATCATGACATCGATAATCTCCCAAATCATTCTAACGTAGGCGAGGGTGTTGGAGAAGGCCCTCCTAGTAGAGAGTTTCTTTGCTCAGCAGTCATCAGCAGTGAGACCCACCACCGGGAAAAACATAGTGGAGTATTCTACAGCTAGCAATAGACAGATGTCGTAGAGGTACAAGCAGACCAGGCCATCAGGTGGGTGACCGTAGGATACAGGTTTAGTTATGGGGGGCACATGAGACATAGCCAACCATACGAGGAGCAGGTAGTGTTATGCTTGCAGCGGGCAGGGTCACATGGCTCGTGACTGTCTGACCCGTTGTGCAGATGATCAGATAAAAGTATAGGGACCTCCCAGGTAGAGGTAGAGGTTCGACCATGGTGGTCCACAGGGAGCAAGAAGACATGGAATAGGAGCTGGTTGGGCTACATGTGGTGTACGACGAATCGAGGTCCTACCACCACCACCACCAGGAGGTATACCCCGACCATAGGGAGCTGAAAGACATGGGCGAGCTCAGCTCTAAGTAGCTGAGTCCTATGACCACGTTTCACATGAGATGATTCAAGGTACATTTTGTGTCTACTCCACCCTTGTTGTAGTACTTATAGACACAGGTGTAGGTCATTCCTTTATTGTCGCGACCCTTGTTTGGAGCTTGAAGATTATGATGGAGTTGTTGGATCGATTCTTATGACTAGAGACCCCTTCAGGAGTAGACTGGATGATTACACACTGGTTCTGGTAGTGTGAGCATACTGTAGGAGGCGAGAGCTTTGGCTGGGATCTCCTTGTAGTGGCGTCGAGTCCTTACGATGTCATCTTGGGTATGGAATGGTTATGTACAGTCCATGCTCAGATCGACTATATTAGGAACGATGTGTGGTGTGTCCGCACAGATGGGTCCAGGATTATCTTCACCTGCGAGAAGAGAGCCATTGCAGCGCAAGACGGGCTTACCTAGCGGAGGGTGAAGCTGATCACATATCAGTTGGCATGCCTTACCCTTGGAGTAGTAGATGTGAAGAGTCTGAGCTATCCTGTAGTGGTGGACCAGAACGCAGATGTTTTCCTTGAAGATGTTCTAGGACTACATCCTCACAGAGAGGGGGACTTCTACATTGACTTGTACCCCAGGATGACCCCAATATCAAATCCATCATATCGGATGGCTCCCGCTGAGCTTCGTGAGCTACGGGTACAGTTGGAGGACTTGCAGGGGAAAAGATTCATTCGGCATAGTGTTTTTTCCAGGGTAGTCCAGATTCAGTTCACCAAGAAGGCGGATGGGAGCTTGAGGATTTGTGTCGACTTCTATCGCCTGAACTAGGTGACGGTGATGAACAAGTACCCACTCCTGAGGATTGACGACCTCTTTGATCAGCTCAAGGGAGAACGTTGGTTCTCGATGATAGACCATAGATCAGGCTATCACCAGCTCAGAGTTCGAGATGAGGATGTGCAGAAGATGACCTACAGGTGTCAATATGACCACTATGAGTTCTTAGTTATGACCTTTGGCATAAACAATACTCCAGCAGTGTTCATGAGTCTAATGAACAGGATCTTCCAGCCATACATCGATCACTTTGTCGTGGTCTTCATCGACGACGTTCTGATCTACTCGACTACTGAGGAGGATCTTGCCTACCATTTGCAGGTAGTACTGGACGCACTTTGAGAGCATCAGATTTATGGTAATCTCTCGAAGAGACAGTTTTGGATTCGAGAGGTTCACTTTTTGGGACATGTCATCTTGGATGCTAGAGTTGCAGTAGATCCAGTGAAGATTAAGATGGTACATACTTGGGAGCCACCCAGAAGTGTGATGGAGGTACGGAGTTTCCTAAGCTTGGCTGGATACTACTAGAGATTCGTTCCAGACTTCTCCAGAGTTGCAGCATCACTATCAGCCTTGACGAAGAATGGGAAACCCTTCATGTGGTCGTAGAGATTCTAGCAGAGCTTTTAGGAGATGATGCAGAGGCTGACTGCTGCCCCCATCTTGAGTCTTATTGAGTAAGGCGTAGGGTATGTAGTATAATGTGACGCATTTGGGACTGGACTCGAGTGTGTCCTGATGTAGGAGTGATCTGTGATCGCATATGGTTCTCGGCAGCTGAGACAATAGAATCAGAACTACGCTACACAGGACCTGGAGTTAGCAGCAGTGGTCTTCGCCTAGAAGATGTGGAGACACTCTCTGATGGGAGAGTGTTTCACATTCTACTCTGATCACAAGAGTCTCAGGTGTATCTTCTCCCAGAAGGATCTAATCCTGAGACAAAGGCATTGGATTGAGTTCCTCCGTGTATATGACTTTGAGATGGTCTATAATCTTGGTAAGGGGGACATTATTGCGAATTCACTCAGTAGAAGATCTGGTATACAACTGCTAGGAGAGGCGACAGAGAAACTGGCTACTTTACAGATTTCTTATGTGGACTGAGATGGATAAACTTTCATTCTGTCTCTTATAGTCACTCCTCTACCTCATCAATGAGTCAGGGAGGCACAGTGTGGAGACACTGACTGTGAGACACGACGTGCTCAGATATCCACAGGGCAGGCACCTGATGGATTTTCAGAAGGTGGGAGCATGTCATCCTCTTCAGAGGACGTACCTTGGAACCAGTTGCACTTAAAGAGAAATTTTTTAGGGAGTTTCACACATCCCCTCTATCGGTTCATCCAAGAGTGGTGAAGATGTACCAGGACCTCTGATGACACCACTAGTGGACATGTATTAAGAAGGTGGTAGCGGAGTTTTTCTCTCTGTGTCTCAGTTGTCTGCAAATGAAGGCGGAGCACAAGGTACTAGTAGGCTTGGTTCATCCATTAGAGGTCCCAAAGTGTAAGTGGGATTGGATATCCATGGACATCGTGACAGGTCTTCCACATACATCCAGGAGTCACGATTCGATATGGGTGTTCCTTGACCGACTCACCATGTCATCCCACATCCTTCTGATCAAAGAGCAGGGTTCAGTAGAGAGCTTGGGACGCATCTATGTGCAAGAGATTGTGCGTTTACATGGTATACCATCGACGATTGTCTCCGATCGTGATGCAGAGTTTACTTCCCGACTATGGAAGGTGATGCAGGAGGCTTTCGGGACATGACTTCTCTTGAGCACTGCCTTCCATCCTCAGACAGATGGTCAGACTGAGCATACCATTCAGACCCTCGAGGACATGATCCGAGCCAATGTCCTCAACTTTGGTTGCAGCTGGGAGGATCACTTACCATTGGTATAGGTTTCTTACAACAACAGCTATCACTCCACCATTAGTAAGCCACCTTTTCAGGCCTTGTACGGATGACCTTGCATATCACACTTGTGATGGAAAGACCCTAGGGAGTCATCAATGGTAGGACCAGAGATGGTATGAGCAACCATGGAGAAGGTGCAGATCATCCAAGAGCGGATGAAGACTGCACAGAGCAGACAAAAGTTTTATACTGAAAGGAGGTGGATACCTCTAGAGTTCGAGGATGGCAACAATGTCTTCCTACGGGTCTCACCTCAACGAGGTCTATGGAGATTTGGAAGAGGTGGAAAGTTATGTTTGTGATTCATCGGACCTTTCCAGGTCCTCAGTATAGTAGGCGAGATGGATTACCACTTAGCTCTACCACCTCAGTTTCACCGGGTTCATGACGACTTCCACATATCTCAGCTGAGGAGATATGTGCATTACCCTTCCACATCATCGACCTTAGAGAGCTGGACATCGATGACAGGGCGATGTTCACAGAGGTTCTAGTGGAGATTGAGGATCGATTGCAGCAGGTCCTATGTGGAAAGTCTATACCTCTGGTGCGTGTACGCTAGAAGCACGAGAACCTCCAGGAGGGCACATGGGAATGGGAGGCTCAGATTCATGCTCAGTACCCCCATTTGTTCCCTTAGTTAGAGTTGTATCTTATGGGGATGTAAAGCACTGAGGTGAGGAGAATGTAAACACCCGGAAATTATTTGGATTTTTTTTAAATACAATGGAATTTTATGAGTCCGCAAAAATTTACGGCGCTTGATTCCGAGGCCCGGTGTGCCCGGATTCAATTTCTGAAGTCTTGTTCAGGTACGTTTAGTAAACGTACGAGCAGGATTTAATATCTTTTGAACTGGTGCTCGGAATTGAAATCTGAGGGCACTTTTGAACTCATAGTTCCGGTATTTTCTAAAGAAGTATTTCACCTCGATGACATTTGGTCGAGAATGGAAGTTAGTTTTTGGTTTTTTAATTAATTAAAAATGAAGTGTTAGCTTATTTTTATTTGTGGTGGTTAAAAACTCCAAGAGGGGGTTAGAGGAGTGGGACACCACACCATAACCTCCCATGAGAGGTTATGGTGGTGGGGCCCACCCGAGGTTTAAACACCTCTTGTCAATTAATGAGGTGGGGACCAATCAACTTCTAAAACCTTGAGATCCCTATTGAATGTGAGATAACCATTGGTTTCTCTCCAGCATAATTAATTGTGCCAACTCCATCATAATTAATTTTTCCAACTCCAACATAATTATTGTGTCAACTTTATGTGTTAAGTTAATAAACATAATTACATTAATTTGGCACCGCAACCCTCGTAGGAAGAGAATTGGTAGGGGATAGGAGGCTTGGGAGAACCCTTTTAGATTTATCTTCCAATGAAAAATGATGAACATATCTTTCTTTTTCAACCGGGACAAGAAGGGGAAGCGTTGACCAAGAAGAACGTTGATGATGGCTGCCTTTCCATGACATCATCAACAAACAACAATGCGAGGTAGGGGTTGTTTTATGATTGAGTTTTACCCTCCATTCTTTTTCATTAGTAATGCTCTATGAGGCCGATTGCTACCACCCTGACACGGAGGGAGCGGGCCAAACAAGCACATCCCGACCCACCTCAGATTTTTATCATTTTTTTGATGATGACGGCGGAGCAACGAAAGCCAGCGACGGGCCGGCTGCGAAGGGAACCAGCAGCGCAAGGGCCGTCGGTTCACCAGAGGAGCATAGCGTCGTCGCGCCGCACGGAAGACCGAACCGCAGCCAGCGTAGGCTGCGGCAAAGCAAGGCGGTCGGACGACCGCCGGAGGGGCGTAGCACCGTCGCGCCACATGGGTGGAAGGCCCGCGGAAGTCGGACGGTGGGGCGCGGCACCATCGCACCGTGCAAAGTCGTGGGCTGCGGCAGATTGACAAGGAAGGCCAGATTTTTCGGCCATCCGGTGGGGAACGTACCAGGTGGGACCCAGGGGATCCCACGGTGAACAAACCCGTGCCACATGTCGGTTCTATTATAGGGAGACATGGGGCGCTGACACCCCCCCCCCCCCCCACTTCGCTCGGCTATGTCAGGCCCTGCAGGGCGCTGCCACCCACTGGATTCGGCTAGCGGGTCACCTAACAGCCATGCGGGCCGCGCCACCCATGGGCTGGGCCGCCGCGCAGGCTGGTCCGCCACACAGGTCGGGCCGCTGTGGGGGTCGGGCCTGTTCTAGCGGGCCAGGCCGGTTCCAGCGGGTCGATCCGGTTCCGGTGGGCTGGGTCGAGCCTCGGTCTGGATCTGGACCCGGGTCAGGTTGAACCAAACCGGGTCGGGTCAGCCCAGACCGGGTCGAGTCGGGTCGGTCTGACTGGGCCAGACCGGACCCGAACCCAAGTTTGACCCAATTCACTTTTTCACCCATATCCTGGGCAACTGGTGTCTTATTGACGAACCATCTACGACAACAGAAATCATGGAGCGAGATTGTTATTTTGGCATACCCCAGTTGAGGTTTGGATGTAGTTGGGGTATGGCTAGGTTAGATTGAACCTAAATCTAATCGGGTCCTCGGAACGGAAATGCCAATAACTCTCAGACCGGGCATCCGATTGACGCACCGTCAGTTGCGATGGGTTTCTTATGATGATACAGATTTATGGGATACATCAACATGGGACTACGTGGCACTTGATATATCAACACTTGTCTTGAGGATCGGACCCTCTCGAAATCAAGCGTGCTTTGTGCGGGAACCCTGTGGCTAGCTGCATTAAGAAAATGGGATCCTGCGTGGGTTCGACAACGACGACTATTGTTTCGGGATCCTACGTGGGTTCAAAAGTGATGACTACTATTCTAGTAACCTACATGGGTTCAACAGTGGTGATTACTATTCCGGGATCATACGTGGGTTTGACAACAATGGTTACTATTCTTGGATCCTACGTGGGTTCAACAGAGATTATTACTGTTATTGGATCCTATGTGGGTTCGACAGAGGAGATGATTCAATGGCTACATCTAATCATATCTACCACTCTAGATGAGTTTTACACCTGTGTGAGATGATTCTTGACTATGTGATGGTATCATCAAGATGATTGTCTTTCTTCCTTTGTGGAATGGTATGTGATTGAGCTCAAGAGTTGGAGACGGTTGTGATTGGTAACTTAGGTATATGTATGGAAATATACCTATGTAGGGATGGTTGATACTATTTGTTTGTATCTTTATATTTTGGTTTATCCTTGGTGGATTCTGGGAGAACTTTGGGGGTCTCGGGGTCTCTACTGAGTATCGTTATACTCACCCCTGCACGGGCTTCACCCGCACCTTGTTGTGTTCTGTTCAGACGATGGTCAACAGTGATCGACGCTCAGGGATATGGATGGGATGCTGCTTGGAACTGGACTATACAGGACGTACCTCATGGAAGATTTGTTCGAGATATGTACCTACTATCCAGGTAGGATTTTTCGTTGGAAGATCTTGGAGCAGTTTCCCTTTTACTTGTACTTGTACTTCAGTTGGATTTGTATATTGGCCCTTCTACTTATAGAACTCTTCCCATACCCATATTTTTTTTACTTCTGCTTGTGTTTTAGACTGTGAGTGTTACAGGTTTAAAAGCAATGCCTTCCCTGATTAGGGATTTACACCTTTGGTGCTAGTCGCCAGCCCCTGGCCTAGGGAAGGTGGACTTGGGGTAGTAATGACACGATCCCCGGTGGACGGGTCCTGACACATAACACATCCATGAAGTATAAAATAACCATGAAACAAAGATCTTGTCCCTAAGTAAGGCCTTATTCCTTCACACACAATGACCTTTCATAGCTCCAAGAATAAGTCTATTGGCCTTTACAAGAAAGAGGGTAACTCAGAACCCTATGAGGAATTATCTTTTATCAAACAACCAGTTCTTTAATCTATATTGAATTAACCAGTTCATTATTTGTCGGTTCAAACTATGGGAAAACTAAATAGAAAGCTATCATAGCTATCACAAATAATTAAACATGGTTACTATATCAATTTTATTAACATCAAATTACAACAACAACAAACAGATTCATTTACATGCCTTTTTTTCTTTAACCAAATAATTATCAATTAATTCTGGAATTATATTATTTACCAATTTCATCAATAACAACATTCTAATAATCAAATCAATGATATCACACTGTATTTAAAAAACAAGATTCAATAACAAACGATTGATACCAATTTATTCATCCTGTAAAATTATTTATTATGTCAATTAAATTATAATATAGTGGGATAAATAATGCTAAATATACGATCACACATAAATAATTTGAGAATCAATGAATCAACTACCTCAATATGTTCCTTACATTCTTTACATGAGAACAATCCACATAATGGATCATGATTACCTACCACCGTGACAACTGTATCCACCAGAGGATGTCGTAACACAACCACACCAATCGACACCAAAGAAAACTCCATTAGATTCATGTAGATCTCATTACATCACATGTAAATAAGAAAATGGAGAAGAAGGACTGAAGAAAACACAACAATGGAGGTAGATCATATCTTCTATCGATTATGGAACGACACTTACTGCTTACACCAAAACAGGGGTTGTAGATGCACCTGGAAGAAAATTCAAGGGGGGACAATCTAAGGTTTGAGTTTTGATTATGCCACTCCCATGGAAAGAATGTCTCAAGTCACCTCACACCGAGAGAAAGGAGAAATAAGGAAAAAGGGAAGGTACTTTACTTTCAAGGATTAGATTTGAGACTAAAAATATTTGAAATGGTTTAGAATTTCCATTAATGGGGTCACATTAATCCACATTGGTTGACCAAGTAACGGAATCCCGAGCCTTAGAAAATATAATATAGGAGTTATGGGATTTGAATCAGAGTTAAATAGCTTAAAAAAGTCCCTAGATTCGTTTTTCATCAATGAAAACACAAAAGGAGTGAAATTATAGGAAGCTGGAAACACTATACACCTACAGACATCTAGAAACACTGTATGCCTAACGATGACATGAAACACTATACACCTTCCAATGTCTAGAATCACTGTACACCTACTAACATCTAGAAACATTTTACACCTACTGAAGTTTGGAAACTATGTACTCTTATTGACATCTAGAGACACTGTACACCTACGGAACTTTGAAAGCATTGTACACCTACTGACGATTGAAAACACAGTACACCTACCAACATCTTGAAACACTGTACACCTACTAATGTTTAGAATCACTGTATACCAACCGAAGTTTGGAATAATTATACACTAACTTATTTTTGGAAACATTGTACCCCTACTGATGTTTGGAAACACTGTACACCTACCAATGGTTAGAAACACTATTTATAGAACTAGAAATTTGGAAATGTTTTGTAGATAAGTCACCTTAACCTCCCAAAACACCTCAAACACATGATTTAAGAAAAGGAATGGACCATAGTGGTTTATGCCATTACAAATAGTGTCATTGGAACATTAATAGATTTACCTAAAAAATTAAGGATGGAATTATGTATAGGATAGATATGATTAACATGGGAATACCTGATGTTTTGGCTCCAGTGAAGGGTGAATATGGAATTTTCGTCCTTTAGCAGTTTATACTCATTCTAGGAAAGATATATATCATTTTTTCAAATTCTTGAATGATGTAAAGGTTCCATAGGTTTATTCATTGAATATAATGAATATTGTATCAATGAATAATTTAAAGTTAAAGGGTATAAAATGTCATGAATGTAACATTTTGAAGTAATATCTAATTCATATTGCTTTAAATTTCATTTTCCCCAAGATTGTCTATCAAATATTAACCATTCTCTATTTCTTTTTCAAAGATATGTGTAGAAAATTTATAAACCCATTGAAATTTTCAACTAGGGAAAAAGACATTTCTCTCATATTATGTGAATTAGAGATTTTTCCCCTATATATTCTTTTAATGTGATGGTTTACTTGATAGTTCACTTGACTGTGTGGTCCTATACATTATAAATGGATGTACCCAATTAAACATTATATGAATATTTTTAAGGGGTATGTCAAAAATTGAAGTCATTCATATGGTTGTATTATTGAGTGATATGTTGTTGATAAAGACATTGACTTCTTTTTTGACTACTAGTCTAGTGTGAAAATCATTGGTCTTCTAAAATCTAATCACACTGGGAGGCATGTTGGTGAAATAACTTCCAAAATAGATTTTTTCACAATCACTATTATAGATCAAGATCAGGCGTACCATTACGTTTTCCAAAACAATTTAAGGGTTCCCCATTGTTTTCAACCCATAAATAAATTATTAGGCTTTTGAATCCATCAAGGGTTGAGGGATGGATATCAAATACACATAATAAATAGGTTATAGAATGGTTTCGAGACCATATTTCTAAGGAGCTAGATGACAATATAGATTCAATTTTAGAAGGACTTCGATGGATAGATAGTGGAGTAAGTTTTCATGTATTATATTATAATAGCTTTCAAATTAATGGTTATGAATTCTATAAAAATTAACATGATGAATACTATTCTAGGAAATATACTGGAGTTACACTTGTGGATGATGTGATGCATGTATCTTATTCCAAAGATATAAATCTTTTTTTTGAATTTATCATACTTGGGCATCATCAAAGAAATATGGGAGTAATATTCTTCAACATTATAATTAATTATTTTCAATGAATGTGGGTTGATAATATGAGTTCTTTTAAAATAAATTAATTGGTATTCATGAAAGTATATGTTATTTAGGAAGTTTAGAAACATGAATTGTTTATAATTGAATCGCAAGTAGTGCAAGTATTTTTTTAGATCCCGAAAATCTAATGTGATCAATTCTTCTATTATAAAAAACCATTGTTGGTTTAGATGTAAATTAAACTACGTATCAACCTTTTGGTGGGATGTTAAAATCATTTCCCACCAGTCCCAATGTAGATTGGGTCATCTATGTCAAAGGAGAACCACAATAAAGGGATTTGGATACTCAATAAAGGTGTCAATTCCCTTTAACCTTTTAAAAAAGTGTGTTTAATAAATACGTTTTATTTTTTTGTAATATAAAATGTGTTACCTCATATTATTTTCTATTCACTACTGAATTTATGTTATCTAAATTAAATGTTATACCAATTCTTTACATATTTACATTTTCACATGTCAATGCTCCCAATCCTAATGAACAACATGTTTCTCAAAATTTTGGTACTCCCAATGTAGAAGAACAACAACCCTTGACACATGATAATACTACCAATCCAGAGGAACAATATATTGGTGATGTTGAAGTTGAGAAAATAGTAGATGGTGAACTAGTAGTATCCCATAAAAAAGGACCTCCATAGAATTATGGTTGTAGAAAAATATTTTAAGGTGAGAAAAAAGGGATCAAATCTGAGGTTTTATGGAATTCTCTCATCCAGCCTGTTAACACCAACAACACCATATTCAGTAGTTACATTGGGATCACTAATTGAATGCATGTGAGATTTTATGTATATTCATGGAAAAACTTTTTTTAACACACTTAATACATTTATTTTGGAAGATATTAGGTTAACATTATGAAATAATTTCGTTATTTTACTAATAAAATAATGCAATGTTGATTTAATATTCATTTTTCCCTTCATAGTGAATTTATGGTAGATGAATCCAGAAAGAAATTTTTATTAATGGACACTTGAAAACCTCACTGAGGCATCCAAAAAATTATTATGAAGTTATATCTCAAAAATTATTAATGGAAAATAAACTTTCACCCACCACAAATGTATTAACACGAAGTAAACCATAAATCATGAGATGTGTTTATTGGACATTAGGAGGAGAAAAATTATATTTACATTATGACTGGTAATAAATTAGTTGAAAATACATGTATTAATCAATCTGATTATGAATTGTCAATTTATTAAACAAGACATGATTGTTGGAAATGAGAAAATAGCAGAGGAACCATCGTACGCCTGCCTTAAAGTAAGGATATGGTATGATTCACTTGAAAAAAATTGGTGTTTTTTTTGAATCTACTATATTAATTTAACGTGACATGAAACAAAAGAATAATTATATTTCCATATTTTAATAGAAATTCCCGAATAGAAATCCAAATCCATTTCTATCTGACTTCATGTGCTATGGAGGGAGCATATGTAAATAAGTAAGGGATGATAATATATGCGAACACAAAAAATTTGGGGGAAACATGTATAAGTATTAAAAAAATATATCTTTTTCAATAAATCAGTATTTCACAATATAGATTAATTATTTTCTTATATTTTTATCTGACATTGGCATAAGAATCATCATTAGTTATTCCCGATGAAAAAAAATTATCAGTGGCCTTGAGGTAGCCAATATTGTTTGACCACATCGGAGGTGCATGTTTTCGGCGGTCACCCCAAACATATTTTGAGAAAAAATTAACATGGGGATAAAGATAAGAAAATGGATGATTTATAGGATCAATTAGATTCTATAGAAGAAAAATTAATTGGTAGAAATATTTGTTATAAAATTTAATTGGAATGAATCAAAGATAAGAAACTACACAATAAAAACTTTTATGAGAATACCCCAACCAGCTTTGAGGTGAGTCATTCCCCTCAAAGATCAATCTTAGAAGAGGTAATCAATATTCTCATAATTTATTCCATAAAATGTGAATCATGTAGACATTGATACCTTTATTATAATAATATTTTATAGGGTGAAAATGATTGTAATTTATATCTATCTACGCCGAACCATCATCATGTTGCTGGGTCTCTCATGTTCAATATACAAGGATATAATCTGCACAAAAAACAACATCCAATAGGTCATGTGAAAGTTACGATTGACATAGCTCATGACCCAAGCACCGAGATACCTATCCCATTTGATGATGTAAATATTCATACAGTCGAGAAATCTATTGGATCCTTTATATCATGGTTATTAGATATTGAAAAAAAACTTGCCGATAAGGAGGTGTTTATTTTTCTTTGAAAACCCATTAATAATTAATGAAAAAAAGGTTTATACTGATGAATGTTATTACAGAATGATAAAAAGAAGGCGTGAAATAGAAGGTAAAATCAGAATGATCTAAAGGGTCAACCAACTAATCAAAATAATCTTCATAATATACCTTTATCCCACTTGTTCAACTTCTGTATTTACTAAAATTAAATGTTCATGTAGATAAAATGTTATAAAATAGTGCTACGACAACCCTAGATTTTGAACAAAATATATACAAAAAGACCATTATAGAATATAATGGCATTGAGAATATAAATGAAATCCTCACACATGAATATCTAGTTTTCTCAGTTGAAAATGTATACATGAGGTCTGTTTTTATGATTTCTCTAACCAATAGTTGATCTGCTATGTTAATTATGATTGAATAAAATTCATATTTTTTGTTGGGATATATATGAATTCCATTAGAAGGAAAACCCTGAGAATATATAGTGGGACTAAATTGTCCTTACCTAAATTCTACACCAGAATAAAAATTTGAACCAAATCAAATTGAAGTAATATAGGAAAAAACCGAAATTTTGAAAGAAAACATAAAGATGACAAACCCTTCTTAATACCATACATTATAAAACTCTATTATTTAATCATATAAAATATATTTACATTAGTCTAATTACTTATTAATTTTTTATTATATTATTGTTTACTCATTGTAGTCAATTTAAATACTCCAAATATCTATTTTCTAGATTCAATGCATGGAATCCCAAAAAATCAACCACACGTGATGGAATTCATCAATTTTTAGAACACTATATTTAATGTTTTACAACTAAAATTATAGTTGTACATTTTATATTATGTTTTAATAAAAAAAATTATCATATGGTAGTGTTTAAATATAATCAAAATCAGAGAAGGAGGATAGTACATGATTAAAAGGAGCCTATCAAATTCTGTAAGTGGATACGTATTAGGGTATATATAATAAGATTTCATTATTAAAAAACATATCAAATAAATTAATTATTTTTATCAGTGTTTTTATTATTTTCGAAATAAACCAATGGTAAATATTTTGTTTATTATTATTGAACATTTATGAAATATATTTTATGCCATCAAAAAAATAGCATCCTCAAAAAGATATATTTGAAGATAATTACAATTTTATTTAAAAAATTTATTAATACTTTTTTATTTATATTTTTCTAGTAATAAGAGAAATATCAACAGTCCTCATATTCATAAGAATAAATATATTTATTTATAAATGAATGGAAAGCAAACCTGGTGTTAGAATGTATATAAACAACATGGAACAATTCCTACCTATAACTTATTTAGTAGATTTCTCCTCACAATATCTACATTGTAGTTAATTTTTATATTATTTTTATCTGATACTTTAGAATAATGATCCATAAATAATTTGTGACATGTAAGAATCAACCAAACCTCAATCTGTTACATAGTGTGTCCAGTATTATACTAATTGCGTGTTATTAGTTTAAAATCTTTATTTTAGTTGAAAACACAAATCACATACTCAAAAAAAAATTAAAACACAGTCATGCTATTTGTATACTTTATAAAAATTACCCATAAGTCTTATGTTACTTGTAAGAATTATTCTAACCACAATCCAACACACTATGTGACCGGTGTTACTCAAAGTTTATGTTTTCAGTTTAAAATGAAATTTATTTCGAAACAAGTTTCACTATTTGAAAAAAATGTAAACATTATCATATTGTATTTATAATTTAGAAAAATTATTCATATATAATTTTTGATGTGTACGAATCTGTCTCACATCAAAATGACCCACGATGTTACCAGTTTGACTCAAAATGTGTGTTTTCGGTTTGAATTGAAATTTATATGAAAAAGATATGTGGCACACTCAAAACTGAGAAAATGCATTCATATTGTCTTGAAACTATAGTAATATAATCTTATATTCAATTTTGATGTGTATGAATTAGCCACATGTCAATTCGATGCACTATATGACCAGTATGGATCAAAAGTGTATGTATTTAGTATAAAATGACATTTTAGTAAAAACCACAAGGGACATACTCAAAAACAATAAAACATATTCATATTTTTTTGATACATTAGCAAAATTGTCTATAAATCATTTGTAATGTGTCAGAATTACCCACACCTCAATGTGACACATAGTGTGACCAGTATGACTCCAAGTGTTTCTTTTTATTTGAAATTAACTTTTTTTGTAAAAAATAAATGTGACATAATCCTAACTGTTAATAAACATTAATATTATATTTATAATTTTTTTAAAAGATCCGTAACACATTTTTGACTTTTCAAATCAACCTCACCTCAATATGATACATAGTGTTCCATGTATGAATCCAAGTGTTAGATATCAGTTTAAAATTGACATTTTAGTTTAAAACGTGTGTGACTCACTAAAAATCAATAAAATGTGCTCAATTTGTTTTAAAACTTTTGGAAGAAAATATATAAGTCATTTATGATGTGTAGGAATAAGTATGACCTCAAAACAACACACAATGTGACCAGTATGACTCGAAGTGTTGGTTTTTAGTTTAAATCAACATTTTATTAAAAAATACATGTGACGTACTCAAAACCAAGATAACCCATTCATACTGTCTTGATAATTTTGAAAAACTGTCTTTATGTAATTTTTAACATGTTGGAACTAGCTACACCTCAAGTCATTTCATGGTTTTATCGATACGTATCCTAGGGCGTGTTTTTAGTTTAAAATGACATTTTTGTAAAAACCACATGTGACATATTCAAAACTGAGAAAATAGATTTATATTGTTTTAATACATTAGGAAAATTATACATAAGTCCTTTTTGATGTGTAGGTTTCATCCCCACCTCATTATGAAATATGGTCTGACCAGTATGACTCCAAGTGTATATTTTTATTTTAAATAACAATTTTAGTAAAAAAAACACCATATGACATAGTCAAAAAAAATGAAACACATTATTATTGTTTAGATACTTTAGGAAACACTTTTATAAGTCATTTTTTACTTGTTGGAATCATCTTCCATCAATCATATACACGTAGTTCCCTTTATGATCAAAGTTTCTATTACCAGTTTAAAATTTAGATTTTAGGTCAAACGTTTTCCCTAACTAAGAACTAATAAAACACACTCTAATTGTCTTCATACTTTTGTAAAATTATTATAACTCATTTTGAATGCATGGGAATTAGTATCACATCAAACTAAAAAACTATGTGATTAGTATGACTCAAAGTGCACATTTTCATTTTAAAATGACAATTTAGTAAAAAATACAAGTTACATTCTCAAAACCAAGAAAACACATTATTATTATTTTTGATACTTTAAGAAAAATATTCATATGTCATTTTTCATGTGTATGAATTATCCACACCTATATCTGACACATTGTGTGACTGATATGACTCAAAGTGTGTCTTTTTATTTAAAATTGTTATTTTAGTAAAAAATACAGCTAACATACTCAAATTTAGAAAACACATTTGAACTATTTTTATACTTTATAAAAATATTCCTTTCTTATGTGTAGGAATTATCCTCACCTCAATCTGAGACATGGTGTGCCTGATATGACTGAATGTGCCCGTTATTTGTTTAAAATTGATAATTTAATTCAAAACATGTTTCAATCATGGAAAACTGAGAAAATGAACTTGAATTTTCTTGATAATTTAGGAAAATTATTCATAATTTATTTTTGATGTTAGAGAACCAATATCACATCAAACCGAGACATGATGTAACTAGTAGAACTAAAAGTGCATGATTTTAGTTTAAAAGGGAATTAAGTAAAAAATAAAATGGACGTACTCAAAACTGAGAAAAAAATTTGGATTTTTTTATACTTAAAAAATTGATCCATAAGTAAACTGTGATGTGTAGGAGTTGGATGCTCCAAAATTTTATGAACTATGTGACCAGTAAGTCTCAAAGTGTGACTTTTTATTTCAAATTGATATTTTATTAAAAAATACAAGTGACATGTTCAAATCATATAAAACACATTCATATTGTTTTTATACTTTAAGACAATATATAAGACATTTTTTATGTATAAGATTCAGTATCACCTGAATCTGATATACGGTGTACCTAGTATGACTCAAAGTGTCCATTATCAGTTTAAAATTGATATTTTAGTTCAAAATGCTTGTCACTCTATGAAAATTGAGAAAAAAATAATGATTATCTTGACCATTTATTAAAATGATTCATAATTCATTTTTGACATGTTGGAATTAGTATCACATCAAACCAACACACAATGTGACATGTATGATTAAATGTGCATCTTTTCAGTTTAAAATGACATTTTAATGAAAAACACAAGCCACTTACTCAAAACCAAGAAAACACATTTGGATTATTTTAACACTTTTGGAAAATGATATAGAAGACATTTATGACATTTAGAAATCATGATCACATTAATTAAATGAAAATTATGACCAATATGAATTAGAGTGTATCGTTTTTTTACAAATTGATATTTTTGTAAAAAATAAAATTGGAAAGCTTAAAATAAATCCAACATATTAATACTAGTTTGATACTTTAGGAAAATGATAAATAATTCATTTTTGGTGTGTAGTAATTGGAATCACCACAATCTAACACACGATGTGACCGGTATGACTCAATGTGTACATTATCAGTTTTGAATTGTGTTTTTAGTCAAAATGTGTGTCACTCACTGAGAACTAAGAAAACATGCTTGGATTGTATTGATAATTTAGGATATTTATTCATAAGTAATATGTGATTTTTAAGAATTAGTCACACGCCAAAATGACTCTTGATGTGACTTGAATGACTAAGAGTGAATGTTTTCATTTTAAAATAACATTTTAGTAAAAAACACAAGAGACATACTCAAAACTGAGAAAACACAATCTTATTGATTTGATACTTTAGTACAATGATCCATAAGTCCTTTTTTATGTTTTTGAATCTGATGATCCCCAATCAGATACATGGTGTGATGAGTATAACTCCAAGTGTGTCTTTTTTTTAATTGACATTTTAGTAAAAAAGACAAGTGACATATTCAAAATTGATCAAACACATTTAGAGTTTATTTCCACATTATGAAAAAAAATCCATGAGTCATTTTTTACATGTAGGAATTAATCATACCACAATCTGATGCACGATATGTTTAGTATAACTCAAATGTCATGTTTTCAGTTTAAAATTGAATGTTTATATGAAAAGACATGTCATGTACTCAAAACTAATAAAAGACCTTCTAATTACATTAATAATTTAGTAAAATGATACCCATGTCAATTGTGACATGTAAGAATCATCCTAACCTCAATCTCATACATGGTGTATCTCGTATGACTCAAAGTGTCCTTTATTAGTATAAAATTAACAATTCAATTCCAAATGTGTGTTACTCGTTGAAAATTGAAGAAACACACTCATAATTTTCTTGATAATTTAGAAAAATGATTCATAACTAATTTTTGATGTTTAGAAATTCTTCTCCGGCCAAATAAAAAAAATGAAATGACTTGTATGATTCAAGGTTCATGTTTTCAGTCTAAAATTACATTTTATTAAAATTCAAAACTGACATACTGAAAACAAATCAAACACATTTTTTTTGTGTTGATACTTTAGGAAAAAAATTATATGTCTTTTTTGATGTTTAAGAATCATCCTTACCTCAATCCAACACACAATGTGAATGATAATACACAAAGTGTCAGTTATCAATTTAAAAATAAAAATTTATTAATATATTATTTCATATTTTTTAAATTTTTTTATTTAGATTATTACTAACATAAGAATTTAATTCCTATATAGTTGGATTGTTTTGATCAAGTTGGGGATGTTTTTATGGAATACATACACCATTATCTTGTATTTTGAGAGAGGGTCGGGTGTTAAAGATAAAGAAACTGTTGTTTTTTTTGAATGGTTATGATAAATTGTACTTGATAATGTGTTTGTCTAATTTTTTTTGTGAAATATCTATAATATAGCACTTTTTATCTATAATGTAATTATTGTTCAATTAAATTATTAATTTCACATATACTATAGTTTTTCTACAGTCTATATTTGGTGATGAAGTGTGCATTAATTTTAACAGATCACTACAATATCATTTCCTTTATCAGTTCTACATATAACAGTAATAATAGCGTCCCTTTTAATATTTCATAGATCAACAATGCTTTGTTTTTTCTGTTGATGTCTTTTTCTAGGCCTATTAAAATCATTTTCTATATTAGGGCATCATGTGATGTTTTTTCAGGGGTTTAATTTTAAAAAGTTGATGGGTGTAATTTGCGGTGAGGTTTTCATACATGTTTCTTTTCTAATTTTTTATAATTCAAGTTATATCATATGATTGAATTTTTTAGTCTCTAATTATTAGTGGATTTTTAGTGTTGTATCATGGATTTTTATCCTCTATAATATGGGTTTTTTCCTTATTAAATATCAATATGTTGATTTTATTTATTGTACTTAAGTTATCACATGGATTTTTATTTGAGATTCTTATAATGTTTTCATCAGAAGTGTTTTTATCCGGGGATCAATCAATTCATCCCTGACAACTAGTATTAGATTGGGGTAATCTATTTTTCATACCAATTGAATATGGTTGATTCACACCAAAGTATGTGTTGCGCACAATGAGATGTTTAATAGGAAAAATGATTTTACACTCTCATAATAAGGGGAAAAAATATTTCCATCCACATAAATATAGTGAAGGATGTAAAGGAATACATTTTCCTAATCCATTAATTTTTGATATTTGAGTGTCGTAGGTGGATATAGAGAGTTTTAAAGTCATTGAGGAGGGTTAAAGAGTGAGTTTGTATTTTTGAAGAGTGAAACAGTTTTTGTGGTGACCCAAAGTGGTGTAGTATCATCCATGGTTGGTCTGTGTGCATGGATGTTGTCTGTTTCTAGTAGAGGATAGTTTTAATGATTTTTTCCAACCATTTAGGTCCTATATTTCTTCATAGAAAAGTTTTCATTGCATATTGGTGCTCATTTATGTAGGTGTGTCCCTAGTGGTTCATAGTGGAATACTTGTAAGAGATGAGAAAGGTTGAATCAATCATTTTTGATCTCATGGAACCTCACATCAACTTTTAGGATTTTATATCATATTCATGTTTCATTGGAAAGGTGTAAATTGAAACAGTATAAGGACTATTTCATGGTAGGATATAGTGTGAGTAAGTATTTGGAGATGAAATGACCATGGATTAAGTGACTATGTCATGTTGGAAGTCAACCCCATTTTTAATAAGGCTGAAACAATCACTGATAAAAGGAGGAAGTAATACATTAAAAACTAGGGATCTTAAATCTGTTAGAGTTGGTGTTCTAGAAAAAATGGTTTGTACATTGGATTAAATGTTCATCTATGTTTTTAATATTAATGAAACATATTATTACAAATTGTTTATTTTTATGCTTGACTTTGATGTAATAATTTCATATAGTATCTATAGAATTGATAGGTTATAGCATCTCCTTACTATTATGAGAACCCTGAAATGACAAGATGATATCCTTAAATACATTTTATGGTTAG
This sequence comes from Viscum album, assembly GCA_963277665.1. Classification (NCBI taxonomy): domain Eukaryota; kingdom Viridiplantae; phylum Streptophyta; class Magnoliopsida; order Santalales; family Viscaceae; genus Viscum; species Viscum album. The sequence continues at coordinate 1,611,043,545 of OY728122.1, forward strand.
ATAACATACTATTATGGGTCACATAAAATGATTTTTATCAAGTGCAAGTACTCATAAGAATATGAGTTGTCTTATCATGAAGTTCACATTTGGAAATATCCATGATGGAAGGTTATGAGAAAAGACCGTCTAATTGAAATTCTTTATGTTTATGTGTTATCAGATACTCATATATCTGAGCATGTGTAATGGTATTTAGAGATTACTATTATCATTAATGGATGTCATGAATCTTGTACTTAGATTTTCTGACCAAAACCATGACACCATATATTCTTGAGAAGTACGGTGCGTTGGGTGAGTTTTGAATGACATGTTATTAATAGATAAATCGACAAAGGATTTGGGCCTCTCATCTTTATAGAAGTTAACATCACAATCCTTTGGTTGAAATGAGTCCATCATAATCAATTCCATGGACATGATGTTTTAAAAAGTTTATTTCAAATAATAAAATAATGATTTATTTTTCATATAGTATGATAAAATAGTTGTGAAACATATTTTATGAGATATTTAGACAAAAGAGATTATATTACATAACAAGTGTTCATATGTCATTTTCAATAATATCTCATTATGTTCTGTTGGGTTTCTGGACCGGTTACTAGACAAAAGTCATGGACTTTAGGCAAGACTACCTAATGACAATGAGAAAAATTCATAAAGGGATAAACATTTAGTGTTTCTATTCATCTCAATTAATTTGAATTTAAATTTACTTTTTTATTGGATGAAAAAAATATTATAGTAAATTTTGACTAAAGAAAAATATATATTATAAAATATATTATTTTATTTAAAATTAGTAATAAAATAAAAAAAATAAATGTTTAGACTTTTATTATAATAATAATAATAAAATAATAAAAATTAAGAAAATTTTTAAGGGATACATTAAATTATAAAATTACACGTACTCAAAGACCCAATTAGGTTATAACACATCCCCTTCAAAGGATTTTACTACCCCTAATTTAGTTCAAATATTGTACAACTATTATATAATTATGTGAAATTTTATAATACAATATTTAGGTTTTTATTTCTATTTACATAATGATAAACCCCCACTACTACCGAAATGCATTTATTTAGAATTACCCTTTATCATTGCTAAAATAAAGTTCTGATTTTGGAGGTGTCTTTATCAGTGCTAAAAAAATGTGATGATAAGGGTATGACATTTATCAGTGTTATTTAGTTCTCATAAATGGTGCTTTTATTAATGATTTTCTTTGCACTGATAAAAGTATTCCTTTTATCAGCACTAAAAGGCATGTTTTCAACACTGATAAAAGTTATATTTTATAAACAAATTATATATTATTAAAAATAATTTGTTAATATATTGATATATTTATATTTATATAAATATAATATATTTTATATAATGTTATTTATATAATACTAAATATGTAATGACACTCAATATATAAGACATGTAGTGAAAATGGTTTTAAAAATAATTAAAAATTAATATTAATTAAAAATATTCTAATTATTACTAATTAATAGTCATTTAATAATAGTTTGATGATTTAAGAATTGAATAAATTAGAAAATGGTTTAAAATAAGTTAAAAACATGACTCGAACCTCAAACGGCCATAACATTTTATTTGGGTGTCCATTTCAGCTCCACCATATAGAAAGTAAAATATTTAAAATTATCTACATCATGGTGATTCTATAGAACCCAAGTTAGTGATTTTTTATGTTAAAAAAGGTCTTGAATTCTTTTGAAACTGATTTTTTTTCATTGTACCTTAATTTTTGAACATTTGATAGAATTTTAGCCTGGTTTATGGGGGTCTTATTATATATTTTTTTGGTGGAGTCTTAATTTATCATTAGGGATTACACCCATATAGATACTACGACATTAAAAAAAATTCATTTTTCATTTTTATGTGTTATTTAAAATTAAATATATACAAATATATACAAATTTCTATATATTTACACAAAAGAATTTAATTTGATAAATAAAATTATAAACATATTTACATATAAAATATAATTGAAATTATATTTTTGTTTGAGTCTATATTAATATTTATGAATATTTGTATACCTATAAATGTATATATAATATATATATATATGGGTGTGTTTATTCAAAAAAATATTTATCTATATATTATAATACATATATACAAATATTAATATATAATATAAGTAAATAAATATAAATATGTGTAATTATATTTATAGGCACAGAGATATGTATATATATATATATGTATATGTATATATGAATGTATTTATGTATGTATTCATGTATGTATATATTTATAAACACAAACATAGAAAGCATATTTTATACGTGAATTTAAAATAATTATGTATATGAATAAATATATGGATAATAAATGTACCAAAATATATATAAATTAACAGATATATCATAAAATAATGAAATAAATGAAATAAAATAGTGATTAAGGAACATGTGAATGAGGGTGGAGGATCATGGTTTGAATCCATGTGAATGTGCCTGTGAGTGTGGGAAGGAATGATTGTTTGGCACTGATAAAGGGCGGGGGGGGCTAGTGTTGATAAAGTGTAGGGTGACTAGATGAGTTATGATAAAAGAGGAAGGAGGAGGTCAAGTACTGATAAAAGGTGGGGTGACCTCCCTATGAATAAATATCCAATTAAATATTTAATTTACTTTTAACAATGGTGTTTTAGCACATAAAAAGTGTCCGTTATTAGTGTTTTTTCACTTCAATAAAAAGGACCCCTTTTATTTGTGATATAAACATAAATTTTTTTTATCCTTAATAAAAGATTCTTCTAGTGCTGATAAAAAGTGGATCTGTAGGAATGTCATATGTTTTGTTCAATGAAATATCACTTCCTATGTTATATCACTGTTATTTTAAAATCTGATCAAATTTTAAATCATTATTTTCATGAAAAAAACTATATTTTTATTAAATATTTGTTTCCTTATTTTTTGTCATTAAAACTAAATTACTAGTTCACAAAATATTTTTTATTATAATTTTTATTATAGCTGTAATTATAAATATATTTTGTCAAAAAATTTCATTATGTTATATATAAATCATAATTATATTTCACATATATGTAGATATATTTTTAATATTTTCTAGATTGATATGTTCATCCAATTTTTTTCAAATTGAATAGAGGGTTTATTATTTTTGAAAAAATGTGTAACTTGCATATCTTGTGTTTTTTAAAAAAGGTTAGTATATTTTTATATCTTCATGATTTGACGCGCATACATTGTTTTCAAAATAAAGTTTCTTATTGGATATTTTTTTGTGAAAATATCTATATGAGATGGAAAAAAATAAAAAAAAAATTATTTAAAATTAGGGAGGTATCCAAGTATTCTCTATAGTGTAGCAACAATGCAAATAGGATAGTGGAGATCTTAAACAATAGTCATTCATGGAATAGAGATGAGACCACAACATCATGTGGCATAATACTTATTTAATTGGTTTAGTGATAATGAGATGTTTTTTGGTTTAATAACCATCTAGTGATGTTTTATCATGGGTTTAATTTCAAAAGGATAATGGATGGAATTTGGGGTGTTTTTTCACTCATTTTTTACTACAATATCTTTATAATTCAACATCTAGTATATTCTTCAATTTTATAATCTCTAATGATTAGTGTGTTTTATAAAGTTAAGTTTTGGGTTTTTAAATAATTTTTTACTTGAGGGTTTTTCCACATTAATTATCTATGGGATTATTTTTTTTATTTTTATTATAGATTCTCACAAATTTTTATTTTATGTATTTTTATCGTGGAATTAATCAATTAATCCCTAAAAATGTAAAAGGGTGAGGTAATATATTTTTATTATTGAATTAATTTGAATGATTTATACCAAATTATTTCTATCAATGACAGTATGTTTAATAGGAGAAATTATTTTACCCTCTCACAATAGCAGGTAAAAAATATATTAACCCATGAGAAGATAATGAATATTGTAAAAGTTTGGGTTTTACCAATCCCCTAATTTGTATCACTATTATGTTCAAGGTGGTGAAAGTGGGTTTGTAATTCATAATGGGGGGGTGAAGGAGTATGCTTTGGATTCTTGATGTGTGAATTGTTTGTGATAGTGACCCACTATGTTGTAGTGTCCATCATGGTTTCCCTACATGCATTCTTATTGTCTTTTTCTAGTAGTCGTTAGTCTTGGTGATTGGTAGCAACCATTTTGGTGATGGTTTATGTATGGAAAGTATTTTGTTTCATAGTGGTGCATGTTTTGGTATGTTTAATCCTCGGTTGTTCTTGGTGAAATCCTAGTAAGATAAAATGAATATTGAAACAACAATTTTCATTACCATGGAACTCCATGACCATTTTTAAGAGTTTATATGATTGTCACGTTGAAAATTCAAGATGGAAATGGGAATTCGATAAGTAATATGTCATGGTATGTTAGAACTTATATCAATATTTGAGGTCAAAATTACCATGGATGATGCCACTATGTCATAGTAGAAGTCAAACTCTTATTTAATAAGGCTGAAACAACTCCCGATAAAGGGTGGAAATGTGATTTTTAAGACCAGGGATCTCATACATCCATTAAACCCCCTATTTTCTAGGGTGTTGTCCTTACCATTCCATTGATGGGGTATATGAATTTAGGTACAAATTGAACCCTCCTTTATTTTGTTAATAATTTGTATTATTCTATCATTAAACCCTAGATTTTTAATTTTTTATCCTTTGATAAATTTAAGAACACTTATTTGATTATTGATCTCGTAGATTAATTTTTTTTCCTTCAATCCAAAGATTATGGAAGGATTATTGAAATTTCATCATTGATTTGATTCAATTTTCTTTCCCACTATTGGTGCTGTTTTTCTTGACATTTTTTGAGGTTTTTGATTTAAAAAATCTTCTTCAATAATGTATAATTATATTCTCATTTAACTTTTTCTATTCTCTGATATATTTTTCTTTATTTTCTTTATGAATTTTTTGTTTGGTTATGATTTAGTCTAATGTTTTTTACTTTAAATTTATTATTATTTGGTTTTTTTCTATGTAAATAAGGATATGGTTCTCTTATAGGTTATGGGTTCTCATTTTCTTTTATGGGTTAAATTTATTTTAATGGGAAAGAGATTAGTATAGAGTCATCCTTGAAATAGAAGTTTTATTTAAATAAAGCTAATAAGTGGAACAAGGTGTGGGATGGGAAAAGTTATAAAAGCTACAATTGTTCCCTTATTGTCACAATATTATTGATGATTTATTCTGTGATAAACATGACATTACATTCTCTTTATTAAAATTGATATAAATATAATGAACATATAAATAATTTACTCATTTTAAGAAGAAGGGTAATCATAAGTCTAAGGTTATTATTTATAACAACATCTTAAATAAAAATATTAGAATCATGGGTGTTTGAGTTTGTTATGTTTTTCTTGTAATTAGGTTTGGTTGTTGTCTTGTTGTGACTTCGATAGAGGTCATGGTTAGGGGTTTTACTTTAGGTATTTTAATTTCAGGGACCTATTTACACATTATATTTTGTTGGGATGGATTGGTTATGGGAACTTGAAATGGGGCTATCACATTCCCAATTTCCTAGAAAAATCACAATGCCTAACCATAAGATAATATAAAGGAGGTATTGTATTCATTAAAAAGATAATTCATTTTTAGGTTTTTATTTATTTCTAATGTAGTAATGAAACATTAATATTCATGCATGAACATAATTTTAAAATTTATATTTTGTAATGATAATTAAAAGAGGAATATGTTATTTTTCCATATATTGTGATTACAAAATATTGAAGATGAAACAAGTCTTCCCACAAGTATTTAAGTGTATTTAAAATAATATTGATGATTGAATATAGGGGATTTAAATGTTGAAGATTTATAGAGAGAAAATATGATATAGGGGTATTCATAATTTCATAAAATATTGGTAGGTAAAAATAAGGTATTTATATTATGGAGTTAATACTAGAATGAAAAAAATAGATTGTGATTATGATGAAACAAATGCAATTGTATTATTATATTTATATAAATTAAAGTTTGATGAAGTGTGTGTTTTCATAAGAAGAGTTCAAAACTAATTTTCAAAAAATAAATATCCCCATGCCATGAAATGAAATGAGGAAATAATATTAGACCCTAATTCTATTAATATTAGTATTGAAAAAATAGAGGAGAGAGAGTGCTAGTGTTTCTATTGGTGCACTAAAGAATAAAAATAAGGAATAAAGGAAATAAGAAGAAGAGTAATAGAGAATAATAGTAGGACTTCTATGAATATAAATTCACAGAGGAGAAGACACTGGCATATGGGAAAGTGAAAAAGAAGAAGGAGAAGTACTACTGTCTTATGGTATGTAAAGTTGGGTGTAATAATTTTCACAAAAAGATAAATAAGTCACTTTTATGCATCTATAAAAGTAGAATAAGTTATAGAATAAGAGTTTCCAATAAGAAAAATGAAAAAGTTAAGTCTCAACTAGTTTGATACTTGGGCACTATTTCAATGAACGTGAAGAAGATTCACATTTTCATGAGGTAGTATAATGATCCATTGGGAGAAAATATTTCGGATAGAGTTTCACCAAACTAATGGAACTAGAATTGTTTTCTATACCCACTTGTAAAATATAGGGAAACACACTTTGGGTTTAGTTTACTCCCTAACCAACCAACCACAATTAGTATTTAATTATAATGATAATATGTCTATTGGTCACTTCTGAACATAGTAAGGACAATCAGAGGAAACCCTAGCATAACAAATATAAATATTCCGCCATTTTATAAAAATATTCAATACTTTTGATGATATTATATCCTTAAGGAATGTAAAGGTTTATTTTCTTTTGAGATTCGATACATAATCAAATTATTTAAAAAATATCTTCAATATCTCTTAAAAAGTTCTTCTGTCATAGTGCCTTTATTAATCATTTCTCACTTAAATCCTTTTTTCATAACTTTTGGAAATTGGAATCATGATAAATAAATCACATACCCAATAATGGTAAAAAAAGGTAGGTATTAATCAAAAATCATTTAATAGAATAAGATACACATAAGAGTATTATATCATTATTATAACTTACCAATTCCATACCTAATTAGAAGTATATCATAAATCATGAGTCATGACATATAAAGTTTGAATTTAAAAGGACATGAGTCATAAGGGTGATGACTTATCATTAATCAATAATGAGTTATGAGATCATGTCACAAGCATAAGAACATATCATATTAATTTTTGGAATAATAATATTCATAGAAAATCATTTCATTAGTCACGGTACACTTCCAGGACTATTATACTGGACAATGTCCCATTGTGGATTTGGTTCACTCCTCATTCCATCATTTCCTTAGTCAATGTTCACTCCCAAGACTATATAGGGCAGAGAGTACCATACTGAACTAGTTTTAATCCCCATTACAGTCAATATTATCTCATGATACACCAATAAATACACAATTCATTGGAGGGATTCAACAGAGCCACTCATAACCCAATTAAAACCATATATATGTCTGCCACAAGTTAATAAAAGAATTAATCAATTTATATTATCATAATCCATGTAAATTAATTGGGTTTCATAAACATTTCATCATCCCATAATCATATGACATCTAGTGAAAGGTAATGGATGGTATAATTATAGCATTCCCTAGTGAAGCATAAGAAACATCAAATGATGTTGAAATGGATAAAAAGACCATTAAAGTTTTATTCTAACATTTATTTAAAAATAGGGGAAAATATACTTTATTTCAGTACCATTAAAATGAAAAATTTCTAGAACATTGAGAGAAATAATTTTTTTAAAATAAAATTTAAATTTGTAAAGATATATTCAAATAAAATAATGGTTATGATGGCAGAAATCATAACTAATATATGGGCTATTTCAACTATTGGAAACTGTGGCAATAGGGCCCCAGACCACTGCCATAGCCCACAACCATGGATTTCCCCAACAGTGGGAGCAATCAACATGGAAATAGGTCTCAATGTTATCAAACATGGAAGTTCACCAATATCCACGGTTTAAACAATAGTCATATGCGTTATTAATATGGTTTAAAATTGTCGTTATTGGCTGGGTAAACCATGTCTATAGCCTAAAATTAATGTCTCCCCTCCCAGATTCGATCCATACACCTTACCTTTATGATCTAGTAACCTGACCATGACACTGCTGAGGACTTCATGTATATATATATATATATATATTATTTTATATATATTATAAACCACCATAGAAACACCCTGAAAACCATTGAAATAGAGCATCATGATATTTTTTTGGAGGGAAAATTTTTCTCCCGTAGAAGTGCGGGAGACCTATAACCACGATCTATAAAAAATGAAAATAGGTTATAGAAAAAATAGATATGGACATAGTTTTACTAAAACAATTTCTACAACCTACCTATATCCATATTTTTAAAAATCGTGGCTATATAACTGTGTCAATAGCCCATTTTTCTAGTTTTGAATATTTGTTAAAATAGATATTATTTTCACACTTTTGGATAGAAGTATTCAAGTTCCTCATTTGGGGAAAAATATGAGATTCATTTCAGATCATTGAAATGAATGTAAAATATGGTTTATAATTACTTTAAATAATCATTTTATCCTTGAAAAAAATATTCTGGAAAACATTTTAAAGAACATGGACATGGAAGAGAAATTTCATCGAACAAAGATGAAGTAAAGATAACTTTTCTTAAAAAAAATTATCAATTATTTTACATACCAAAGAGAGGATTATGAAATTAAAACATGAAAACCAAAAAATTACCAAATTATATTATAATTAATGGGGTTTATAGGATAAATATCATATAATTTTCATTAATGAAATATAATATAGATGATCCTGAAAAGAAATGAGATTGTAAGATAAACCATTAAATCATGTCCCATATAGATTCATATGAATTTAAAAATACAATAAATTAAATAATGATTTATTATAAATATATTATTTAACCGTATTCATACATTAAACATTATGTATCATTCCATTATAAATTTATCCTTTAATTAATATTTCATTATTAAAATAAACATTTGGGTGAAAATGAGTTCATTTTTCATGCATGTTTCGGTTCAATAGTTTCAATCATTATAGCTTGGTCATGGTTTTATAAACTATATTTTCTTATTAAGTTCATTAGTATCATATTTAATCCTTATATACACTATTATAACCATTCATATATGGTGTTAATGAAAAATTAATGACTTCTCTTTGTGGAGACAGTGGTTAATACGTATACACGAATGATGTTTCCACTTTTTGATGGATGGAATCAAATGAGGGTAAACAATAATAGTTCTTAAATAATTATAATTATATCGTTAATAAAATCTATATTCATTAAATATATTATTACATTCACTTTTATAACCATTCATATAATTCGGTGATAGAAAATGAATTACATCACTTTGTGGAGATAGTAGTCTATAAGTATGCATGAGAAACACAATCATTTAACAACACATGAGAATAATATTGAAAATGGATATAAAACTAAGATAAAAACATATCAGTATATTATAGATATTTATACCATCATTTTAATATTTTTATAGAACATCTTTAGGATTTTTAAGATGAAAGAAACATGAATTGATAATAATATAAACCTCTTCTTCTGGTATCCTCCTTTGAAAAGAACCATTAGTATTCTTAGGTCAGTATTTTAGGAAGATTAGAACATTAAGGTCATGGATAATGGTTTTGGGATATTATTTAGGTAGATATTTTCCCTGATAATGGGATCAAGTGGTGTGGATAATAGAATATAAGAGATTCCCTTTTATAAAGGAGGGAAGTGAGACATTTGTAATTATTAAAAATATTAAATTTTAATAAAGTAAATCTCATGTAAAAGTGGATAAAAATTAAATCATGTTAGAATATAGGATGTTATAGGATTGAAATAAATTTATCAAATAGGGTTTACATAAGTTTTAGGTCATTTCAACCATTATCTCTTTGGTTTAACAACTTATTAGCCCTTTTAACATTTATCATATTAATGAGTTATTATATTGTTTACTATATATAATGACAGAAAAACAAGGTATAATAATTACCTATTTTAGAAATTTTGATTCCATATATGGATTGTTTTATCAAATTAAATTCTTATAAGTGTAAGAAAATCATTTTAAAATAAGCATACAAAATGCAATGAAAAATGTTTTTCGAAAAAATTATTTTTAACCATAAAAATAAATTCATGATCATTACATACCAAGTAATAAAAATTAAATGAATTTTAAAATATTATATTTAAAATATTATCTATATAATTAATAAAAATCATTCATCTATCGTGATTAATTTAATTTATTGAGATAAAAACATATTCTGAGAATAAAAACTATTTTTCAGAAAAAAAATTCTTTCTTACCTTCAAATGATTTTATTTTCATTCATAACCAATTTATAAACATTGAATTTATTTTATTCATATGTAAAAAATAATTTTTAATAATTTATATAGTTCTATTCATATCCACAAATCTAATGACTATGCGATAACTAGAACTATTAATAATAATAATTCAATTGTGTATCGCAGTTTTTTTAAACTCGGTGTTGCGTGTAAAGAAACATATCTAGATCAAACTTATATTAAGAGAAATATATCATAAAATCTTGGGGTGTTTCATTATACTCCCTTATAATAATTTTCAACTCAAAATTCCATCCTATTGTTAAAAACAACTGAGGATACTTATACCTCATCATATCCCTAGGTTCTCATGTTTCTTCTTAAAATGTATGGTTTCTCCACAAAACATTGACATCATGAGTGATGTTATTACAAAACATTTTATATCATTGATTAAAAATCTCCAATGACTATTCATCATAATTGAGATCATTCTCTGGTTGTATAAAACTGGAGTTAATTAAATATGAAGCATCAAATTGTACATCCTAATGAGATATACATTGAACATATCTTGTACTTGAGAGAGATTCATTGGACGCACCAAATGATATGGGAACATATTGATAAGATCAAGAATTTATAAGGGATTGATATATTTAGGTCTAAAATTACACTTCTTTCCAAATATCATAACCTTATTTGATGGAGATATTCATAGGAATACATGGTCAACAATTTCAAATTATATATCTTACTAATGATTGTCTTCATAACTTTTCTATCGACTTTGAGCTACCATGATATTCTACTGAATATCTCTAAAATTATATATCATTTACATAGATATCTTAGTTATTAATATCTTTTATACTATAAATTCATCCCAACATAATGGTGTTTTTTACTTCCTACCATTTATAGATTCAAATGTATCTATATGAATGCCTGCGTGAAAGATATTATTATAAAAAAACTCAACTAGAGAAAGGTGTTGATCACAAAATATTTTGAAATCCATAGAAAATTATATCAAAATATATTATATTTTTTTAATAGTTCTATCATAATGACCATTTGTATGAGGATGATATGCAGTGCAAACATTTAACCCTGTTTTCAAATCTTGTTGAATACTTCTCGATAACTCTGAGGTAAACCTTAGATCCCAATCAGGTAGAATAAATGTTGAAATACATAAAAACTTACTAATTAATTAATTTATATCCTTTTAAACTAATCATGAGATAATTATTATTTTATTATAATGTATTGTATCAGCTTTATAAGGCGATTTACTATAAACCAAATAAAAATGGTCCCTTTAGATGTCTTGGGGAGTACCCCAAAAAAATCCATGGGAATGTTTTACTATTTTCATTTTGGTCAGGGTAATCATTGTAATACCACCATATACTTATATCTCCCATACTTAACTTGATGATATTTTGGGAATTGAGATACAGACTTAGAGACATCACTTTTCATGTTTTACAACTAGAAATACTATTTCAGATCTCTATATGTCCTTTTACAACCATGATCAACAAAAAATGAATAATTATGAGAATAGTATAATAAATCTTTAAAATATGGTATTTATATGACACAGACTCAATTTATAAACCTTATCATTCAATAGAAATCATTTTTGAACTCATTAACATTCCCCACATTCTTATATAGTTCCACATATTCCATTTGTTCCTGTTAAATCCTCACATGGATGGATGGTTGAATATTCATTTGTTAATGGTATGATATTTATCCCTTACTTATGACTTCAAGGTTTATATTCTAAATATATATAATTATTGGAACTCTTTCATTCCTCATAATATAAAAACAAGCCTTGTAATTCTGAATCAGGGCATCAGCCACCATTTTTGCCTTTATAAGGTGATAATGTATTGACCAGTCATAATATTTAATCAAATCCAACTATATCCTTTGGAATATATTTAACCCTTATATGTGAATATATACGTTATGTTTTTATGATAATTATATATATGAATCACATTATTCCCTATAAATATAATGCATCCATATTTTTAATGAAAATTTACCGCTACCGACTACAATTCATGAGTTTGGTAATTTTTATCATGAATTTTCAATTGGTGTGAGGAATAAATAATAACTATATCATTATTTATGAGTATGAATCCTAGTACCTTATATAATTCATTACAATAGGTAAAAGTCTATTCTTTAGTAAATGGTAGTGTGAGGTGTGGTGCACTGACCAACCATCACTTCAGTTATTTGAAATTTTCCTTACATTCATCTATCCAAAGGATCTTAGTTCCCTTCCATGACAATTTGTTTAATGGATTAGATAGATATTAAAAATCACTCTTAAATAATCAATAATATCCATCTAAACTAATAAAAAAATGGATATCAATCACCATGGGTGGTCTGAGCGATTTCCCAATAAATTCTGTCTTTAAAGGTGTCATATCTATTATTTGATTTTGAGTTATTTTTATTTTTTTTTTCATATCTTGGATTCATAGATTTTTTTGGATTTTTTGAATGCAATATAATGTGCTTTATAGTTGTTTTATAATTATTAGAAACCATTCACCAAAAAATGAGATATTGTGCACCCCAGACTATGGCATTTTCCAGGCTGCATGGGCCTGTGACTAACCATTTTCTGATACCAGCAGTTCAATCAGAGGAACAATGTAATCTTCATGGTCATGTAGCCTTACCCATAATAAAGTGAATATTACTTTTCCTTTAGTAGTAGGTTTCACATGTTTTATTTACAGTTTTTAAAACATTGTGTCCAAACCATGTGGCCAATCCAGATCATTAACAATGGGTAATTTACCCTTTTCCATCTTTGAATTTAACCCCAAATCTACACTAACTCATCCTATTTTAGATTCATTACCATATAACCCTTCCCATATTCTCATTACCCCTTTGAATCTATATTTAATTTGTTTATTTCGTTTTTATCTTTAAGGAAGCATCATGTAAGCTCCTTCATCCTTGTTTTTCTCATTCATATTCATATCTTCTTCCTTCTTCTTTGTGTTCTTCTTTATCCAGTGGTTTGGTTGACCCAATAAGTGTTTAATATTGATTTTATGGTTTTAATCTTGATATTTATGGTATTATCTTACCATCATAGGGTACTCTTGTGATGTAGTTTTGTTTTTCTATTGGATTTTAGATGTTTTCAAGCCTATGGTAGGTATTTTCTTACTTTAGAAATATTAAATTATTTTGGAATTCTCTCTTGGAATCCTAAATTTGTTCTATGGATTATGTTTTTGGTGGTAATGGTGTATTAAAATGTTTTTTATATGTGTGGGTTTGAAAGTGGCTTTTACCAATGAATGTGGTGGTTTTCATGGGGAATTTAAAATGTTGGATTTGTGTGCATCACTGATGGGTTTCAAAAATAGTGTTTCCTATGGAAATGTATTTATTACTCTATGTAGATTTATTGTTGTGTGTGTTTATAAAAATATTGTGTTTTCATATGCTCGCCTATGGTTTTGTGTATCAACATGAAATTTATAGTTTATGTGATGTGAAAAGATGAATTGAGAACAAAAAAGGAATCCTAGTGGACTAGGTGGGAGGACTTGTACTACTTTTCTAGTCAGATCAGTTGGGTTGAGTCATAGTGTCCTCTAGCAAGATTGATTCTATAATACTAACGAAACTATGATGTTGATTGGAGACTACTATAACATTAGATGGATTACTATTTAGTGGCCCATGCATTAGGACACTATGGGACATGGTATTAATATAGTATCTCCATGATATGATGTTCTTATGTTACCACTATTTTTAGTGAATTTAGGGATTACCTGTGGTGCTCTTGTGACGTTGTTCTTGCCATCGACATAAAGTGGAATTTTTCTTTCATATTAACTTAAAATATTGTTTAGCATGAAAAAATTTTCCTTAAAATGTTTTATTAAAAATGTTTCTAATCTATTTCTTAAAACATGTATCATGAATTTTCATATAATGTTTTGGTGTGGAGTCCTTCTATTTGTGTGATATCCTACTGGACATTGGCTCACACCCTACAAAAACCCAGGGTTGAATCTAGATCTTGTTATGTTTTACCTAGGAAATGGAAATATATTCCATAGTGGTGAAGGTTGACCCTATTTCTAGTGGACCATTTTGTCGGTTGTTGGTGGAGGTGGTTTGAGTTGATGCTCATCTAGTTGGATGATGATTTTGGTCTTGGTCTAGTGGTAACCCTCCCCATTTTTTGTCATTTTGGGTTGGATTAAAAAATGTAAAATTTCTAACTTGTGGTATATGTGTCCTTTTGGTTATGGTTGTTGATCATATGGTATTGTATTATTATTTTTGGATATTTATTGTTGTTACTCTTTAGTGAAATCATTCCCAAATGTAATTTTTGATGCCTACGAACTAATTTCCAGAATGTTGGTATTGGGGGAACCCTTCATCCTATGTCACAGGCTAGGTCGAGAGACATTTCAAATGGAAATGCAGGATGGTTCATGAAAAAATGGTATCAGATCTAGGTTTCACCCATTATTTGATTCATGTTACTTGGGAGAGTCTAGATAGACATAAGATAGGATTTTTGGGGCTTGAGGTTCCGGTTGTCAGTGGGGTGTCTTGCTAACACACCTCATGACAGACCTCAGGTCTCTATGTGATATTGGTAATTGGTTTGAATTATCCTTTAGTTGAGACCTGTCGACTAAAGAATGTGAATGTACGATGGGTAGGGGTGAAGTGGTTTGACTTGTTATTGAAATTGTTATGTTTTTTTATCTATGGATGTGTTTCTAATTTGTCATTGTTACTAAAAATTTTCAGAATGTAGTATTGATTATTGTATTGATTTTTGTCTTGTGCTTATTGTTTATTGTAGTATCGTTCCTCTCTAGAGACTTACTTTGAAACAATGGGATGAGGCTGGAGAGAGTATAGCCTCACTAGTTTATCGGAGACTAGTGGTAGCCTTCATTCGGGTTGTCTATGATTTGGTTCAAGGAGAGGTCCACTGTCCTGCTCAGGATAGGGAAGCCGAACTAGGTCCTGGAAAGGACAAGGATTAGGAGTTTCTCAAGAACAAGACTCTATATTTCTAGGGTTTAATTAATTTCAAAGAGGTAGAGGATTATATTGATAATATTGAAAGGAAGTTTGGGTTTGTTGATACTCATGTGGTAGTCAAGGTAATGTGTGATTCATTTCTATTGGAAGGTCTCAGTCAGAGGTCATGTGACTTAGTGGTTTGGGTGGGAGTCATGAGCATATGGGTTTGAAGGATTTCAAGGTTTTATTTAATGATCATTATTGACTAGAGACCTTATAATTCTCTAAAAACATTTAGTTTTTAGATCTCCACAAGAGGGATTTGATCATGTTGATGTACATCAACCATTTTGTGGAGTTAGTTTAGTTTTCAGCTGAAGTAGTTTCTAATGAGCAGTTGATGGTTCAAATTGTATGAAATGGGTTTACTACTAGAGATTCAATACCAGGTCCCCTTTTTTAATAGGAATATGTATGTTGAGGGGGTTTACCATGCTTTCATGGTGTTGATTGACCGCTCTAGAAAATATGGTTTCATTAGACTAGTTCAGCTGGGGGTTAGGATAGTTGTAGTTCTTCTGAAAAGAAGAGATTCTAGAATAAACAAGAGAAGATGATAGGTTGTAACTCATGATATTCTTGTGAATTATTTTCATTTATTACTGTATATTCTTGGTCAAATTTGAGCCATCAATGTGTGAAGGTTGGGAATATGTGGTAAATATGATTATATATACACATACCCTTCTATCGATGAAACATTTTGGGGCACTTATGATGATTTTGAAAATCTATACATCTTCATCAACGTGGTGGTGGTTTTAGAACCTCCAAGGAAATTTCTGCCCAATTGGAGCCATCGTGGACAGTTGGTTCTTAGTTCGGTGGTAGGCCTAGATCTTCTTCTCGATAGATTAATCTAAAGGTAGAGCCAATAATCAGTCATAATTCCCTATCTCAGGTACAGATGAGGCATATTAAGGCTCGGGATAGGACACTAGAAGAATTTGATGTAGGACTAGTGATAGTACGATGTATTTTTTTAATGAATCATTTATCGGTTTTGTTCTATTTGACATAGGTTCCATAGATTCATTTATTTTTACCCATCTTGTTAATTTGATGAATTTTACAACTAGTATTATTACATATGAGATGGAGTTAGTGACACATTTAAAAAAAGTGGGATCAAGGTTTCAGGTGTTCGTCTTGTGCACTCACTATATTAGGCTTCGAGATTAAATTGGATTTCCAAGTCTTTGAATGGACCTATTTGACATGATCCTCAGTATGGATTGGAAGGTTCATTTCCATGTTCACATCGATAATTATTAGTAGTGAGTGAGTTTCATGGAACCTTAGGGAAGCTCTCAGGTCTTTAAGGGTTAGTGGGATCCTGATTCGGGATAGGCTAGACCTTTAATTATAGAATTTATAGTCTTCTTTCATAGATATCATAATTCAGATTGGTGGAAGAAGGTAGTGGTTTTTAGAGTGGGTTAACTTATGTGGTGGATGATTTCCAAGAGGTATTTTGAGAAGATTTTTCAGGTTCTCATCCAATGTGTGATATGGAGTTCACTATCTACATGGAACATGGGATAAATCTAATATCTCTTCCCCCATTCCATATTGACCCTACCGTGTAGAGAGAATTAAAGATATAGATGTATGATTTAAAAACCATAGGATTGATTCACCTATGAATCTCCCCCTAGGACATCCCAAACATGTTAGTGTATAAGGATGATGGATCACTCTAGATAAGTACCAATTATCATAAGATTAATAAGCTAATGATCAAGAATAAATATCACTTTCCCTATATTGATGACCATTTCGATCAACTCAAAAGGGAAAGGTGGTTATCGATGATCGATTTTCATTATGGGTATAACCAAGTTAGATTCATTGAAGCATATGTTCCTAATACATATTCCCCATGAAGGTAAGACCATTTCAAGTTTTTTTCCATGCTATTTGGGTTGACGAATTATCCAACAGTGTTTATAGAAAACATGAATAGGTTTTTACAAGGCTAACTTGACTCTTTTTTCATGGTATTTGTGGTTGAAATCCTGGGTTACTCTAGTACCATGGGGGAACCTAATAATTATTTAAGGATCACATTGACCACTCTTTGAGATTAACATCTCTATGATATATTTTCCAAGAATTGCTTTTGGATCAGAGATGTAATGATTATAGGTCATGTGATCTCAAAACAAGGGGTTTCTATGGACCTTGATAAGATCAATGATGTAATTTAATGGGAGAAGTTGAATAATGTTTTTGAAATCCATGGATTTTTAGTCCTGATAGGTTATTATAGGCAGTTTGTTAAATGTTTATCTTGGATTTATTCACCCATGACTGTGATTACCCTAAAAGGGGTGAAGTTCGAGTGGACCTTGTTGGGGATTTTTCCCAGATACATCTAGAGACCAAGATGAATAGTTTAAGTGTGTTATTGTATAACACCCTCACTCTTGTAGTTGATTTGGTAGGATAATCCTAGTGATGTACTATGAAATATGTCTATAATGTTTTCAGATGGAGGGGAGGTTCCCAAGGGATGGTTCTTGATATTATAATCTCATAGTGAGCATGCTAGCGATGATTAAATAGATTTAATCATTGCACAAATTTTTCATCACCTTTATCCTATTTGGTTTCTCAGAATTGACTATATGGGAAGAAGATTGATAGATTAAGGGAGTATAATGGAGTTCTCTATAGTGATTTATAGGGCATGAAATTAAATTTATCTCAATGGGACATTAACCTATTTGATCAACTATCTTATTTTTCATCCTCTTCTAGAGTTTCCAAAGATATCCCAGCTCCGGTTTCTCTAGTTTGTTTTGATCCTAAAACAAATTGATATTGTTGTTGTTAGATAGATCCTAAAGGATGAGATTAATGATTTTGGAATGAATATTATAAAACTAGGTATATGGAACTAGATGGTTTTTAAAAACAAACATAAAAATTGATTGAGATTTCATGATGATATGTTACGAAAGATGTAGAGGATATAGAGGTTATGTAAAGGGTTATAGAATATTTTTTAAGCTAAAACATCACTATATAAGATTTGAATACTGGTTTTTGATCTTTATACACTAATAATAAAATTCCACTTCTCACTCATGATTTTAAACCTCATGTAGATTGATAAAATATGTATGAACCTCTCTCAGACTTCATTACGAAGGAGAAAGATCAGTTCTTACAAATTATGGAACATGGCTCAATAGTAGTCATTGATTTCACACTTCTTATGGAGAAATATTTTTACACTGGTAGTATTGATGTCCTATCCCCCCCAACTTTTCCCTTGTCCTATTTACCTATGTCTACCAAACATAACTCAACTTCTCCAACTAGACATTTTGGACTTAACCCATATCTAGTTGTCCAGCATCTCAGACATGTTGAAAATGGTGTTTTTTATTTCCTCTTTCTCTTATTCCTAAGCCATATTCTGTAACTCCTACCTATAAAGATATGAAAACTATTGATCCAATTTCTCCTCTTGAAGATTCCTTTGATAAAATTTCATATTATTTAATCTTATAGGTATTATGTTATTTCAATTCTATAATCCTAAATGAATTTTTGAATATATTTAAATCTCTTTTATCCATTATGTTCTTTTCTATCTTCATTTTATTTTCAATTTCTGTAGTTATTTTTCTTCTATCCCACTTTATGATAGTCTCAAAGGGGAAGAATTCCTAATATTTTATTTTTAAGTTCACATTTTTATTTTATCTTTGATACCACATGTCTACTTTTAGAAAACCAATGGAATACTATATTCTAAATTAGATTAATTTTATGTATTTCATGATCTGTGATCATCAAAAGGTGGAAATTATGGGAATAGTCCAATAATTATTTATTTTTATAAACCCAAATCATTATTATTTTAATATTTATAAATTCTTAGTTTTTTATAGAAAATCATACTTCTATAAAAGTTATGAAAATATGTTAAGTATGGATCTTATATAATTCCACTAATTCTTTTGTGTGAGTGTCGAAACTTCCACGAAGAAAAGTACAATGTGACCCTGAGTAGAGATGTTTTATGACAGATAAACTCTAAGGATAAGTATGATTAATGTAGAAAAGTATCTATACAGACTATCTACATTTAAGATGATCTCATATTTCACTAATTATTGGTTATTCTATAAAAATTAGTTCCATCAACCGTGCATTATTTCTATTGACTGTGAGTGGAAAAATAAAAAAAATTCAATGTATGAATAGATCCTAATTTGAAGTCAAGAAATCATGAGAACTGTTAAACATTACATATAAGGAAAATATCTTATATGAGGAGGAATTATATTATGTGCCTATGAATCAATGAGATGTCTCAAGTTTGGTTATGTTTTATGCATCCATTTGAAGAAAAAATATTTCAATTAAAGGAACTATACCTTCCATGTTAATGAAGGATTGACCATAAGGAGTTTTATATTATGTTAAAAGTATGGATAGTTCTTTGTGAAGTATCCTTATTACGTGACACTCCTTCTATACCTCCATGTGATCATGTAGCTGATCATCCATGAGGCCATTCTGGTTATTCCTATGTTAGGACATAATCCTTTTATGTCTATATAAAAATAAAATATCATTTTATTGAAAAGGACAGTTTTTTTTAACATGAAATGAAAGATGGATGAATTCAAAACTATCAGAATGGAAATTCAATATGAGTATTCAATTATGTTTATTATTAAATATATTTTCAGAGAGTATTTGAGTTTATATTTGATGAATCCTCATATTCACAAGTTAAAATAATTATATAGTGACTTGTAATGAAAAATATTAGGATACTATGAGATATCAGAATAATATATTTTAAATCACTTTAATACTAATTCCAAATATAATCCATGAAGGATTATTTCTTATGATTTGAAGGGTATATTTAAATTCAATTAATCTAACATGTCTTGATAGATATTGAGCTACATCAAAACCTATATATATTCTATTTATGCTCTCCTTGTATTATTTTCGTATCAAGTGGTGCTTGAACAACATGTCTATTTATTGAGAACATCTCTTACACTACAATTTGTTGTACTAAAATAATAATTCATTATTATTTTCATATGTATTATCCCAAAAATAACTATGGAAGAGGCTAGAAGTAGCTGGACTTCCCTTTGTGATGTTTATGTATGTAAAACCCAAGCCAGGTTTTAGATATGTTTTTTAAAATAAATGTTCTTGATAGTGGGTTCAGGTTAAGTAGAAGAGATTATATTAAATCTAGGAACTGAACCACTTATTTTAAATATTTTGTATTTATTTATTAATTTTCTTACTCTTTATAAAGTGATTTCATTTAAAAACTACTTTATCTAATCTAGTTTATAATTAGAGTGCACAAGTTGTGTTTGAAAAATAATTCATTGATATTTACCATTAATTTTTGATATAGATATTCAGTTTTATGTGAGTAGAATTTCTTGAATGTTATAGATATTTCAAATCCCTTAAATGTAATTTTATCATACCTTTTACTAAAATATTTCAAAATATCAAATTATATATTTTTACTAATTTAGTTCACTAGGATATTTTTAAATTGGAGGATTTTAATTTAAGGTTATTTTCAAAAACATATTTGTGGATTCTCAATTCACCACCTATTAGGATCTCCACTTTAAAAACATGAAAAATAAACCACCTAAGGAAAATAATGACATTGATGGGAATGGATCACCTGAAATTTGGGGGTTGTCTTTTCATGTTGTGGTTTTTTGTTGTTGTTTCATATTGTTTTCCCCTTTAAAGAAAATAATCTATCATATGTGGTTTCCAACTAACATATTATCTTATAGAATTTATTATTTCATTTATTTAATTCACTTTATTATTTATATCCATAGTTTTCTTTACTTTCTCAAATTATTCTTAGGGGGACTCTCCCAAACCAACGCCTCTATTGTGACCATATTTTTATATCCACATCATGTCCACTAAAATTAAGTATTCGTAAGGTATAGTCAATGAAAAAATTGGGTATAAACTAAATTAAAAATATTGAAATATCAATATTAATTTTAATATTATATTGTTTTAAAGTAAAAAATATTTTATTATATTGTACTTAAACATGATTCCAACACATTCTGTGTGTTTTCATCTACTAGTTATGACTCTTTATTGAAATGACCCCCCTTCCAAAGCACATTTTCTGGGATACAAATGGATTTAGATTGAGATTCATAAAACTATAAATAAAAAAATGAATATAATTTTTCTATTTTATAATATTGTATACTATTTTTACTATAGATTTAAAATATATATCATTTTTTTCAGTGAAACATACCCCATAATAGAATTATGGTTGGGGTATGTTGGTTTTGATGCTTGCTTCTTATTTTATCAACTATTTTACGATTTCATAAATTTTAAATTATAGAATTAATTGATTAATAAACATAATTTAAATTAAAATATTGCTAATTACAATCTACTATAAAAATTTCATCCTCCCAATAACAAATTAAGGATTCTGAGGTTTCTTGGTTCATTATGTGTGCATATATAGTTGTTCTGTGGTGGTTTGATTTACCCTTAGTATCATTAATATTATTTTTTAAGAAATGTCTAAAAGTATCTATAAGCCTATATGTAGACTATTAATATGAATTTCATCTAGAAATCATCTAATATAAATGTAATCTAGATTGGTAAATTAAGTTTAAATCATTATTTCATTATATTATTGTGGTAAAAAAGAGAAATTATATCATAGTGTTTCCATAAGGTCTTCCAAAATTAGTGTCTTCAATATAGTGTCAAAATTTTTACATTTATGTAAATAAATTTACATTTGCATTTGAGGGTTAGACCAATTCTAAATACTAAAAATGAACTTTTTAGGGTCAACAGGTTGGTCAGATAAATTCCATCTAACCTCAAATTTTACACATGTACTTCTTACCTTAATAATTTTTACTAATTTATTCATTCTTCCCTGATACTGTATTTTATAAACCATATGTTTTTTCACCTTTTAATATTTCCTCAATTTTAGCATCTTCAATATGTCGTTCCTCAACATTATTATCATCGATGGGTAGAGAATCCATTATATAAACTATTAGTTAAATATTTTATTTATATTAATTAAATACATTAGTGAACACAAGATATTATTTGGAAACACATTTTATATACTAAAAACTAATCGGATACATTTAATATGTTCATTAAAGTCTTTTAATTTTATTTAAAGGATGAAGAGATTTAAACCCTCTATAGTGTATAAAAATCCCATAATTTTTGTCCCCTCTAACATGTAATACATCATACACATTAAGAACACCATTAAATTATGACAACATCACAATGAAGGTTTCAACCTCAATGGAATTTTCATTTACCCTTCTTTTGTTTTAGTCAATAACAAAACAATAAAGAAATTTGCGTTTTCATTATATTCAAAATAATATAATTGTATGTATTATGATTACATTATGAATGTTTCCGCATTCCACCCTTACAAAAATTTACCTTAGAAAACCTCAATTCATCTATTTTACCTTTACGCCTTTTACAGATCCATTTACATCGAAAAATAAACTCTTTGAATTTTATATAATATAACTCCCATGTTTTTCAACGATGAAAAACCATGACATATTCATGTGAATTGGAATTTTATCTTTTCTACCAGATACATGTATTTCTTTTTCCACAAAAGTAACTCCATATTTTTTCGTTGTACTACATTCATCATATTCCCTTATATAGAAAATATAATTATTAATTATATAACCTATGTAAGATAATACATGTATAGTTTTCCATATGGATTTCCATAGAGATCAATCTAAAATTGAATTTAGTTTTACAAATAAATATTTAAAATTATGGCCTTTACCCCAAACAATAAACTATTGATTCTGCATATTTGATATCCAACTTTAATTCATTGATCAATTTAAATGCCTAATAATTTCACTATGAGTATAAAAATAGGGAATAGACTCTATACTCTTATATTATATGTAAATATTAGAATGATCATTCTTAGTATTTTTAATTGAGAAAAAAACCCTTTAAGAAATTCCTTCACCCTCAAGGTGTCCACTATGATGATATTTTTGGAGAAAAATGTTATCTATATCAGACATGTAATCATTATAGGATTCAATATATTCCTCAAAAATATATCACTATATAACACAACCATATGTATGAATTTTATATTTTATGTTCCATGTCTGAATATTCATATACTATTTGATGAGTTATATCTATTTATAATGTACAAGAACACATAGTCGTAGCTCTCTAACCAAGTGAATTATAGAGTGAACCATTATACCAAAGAATTAAAGTTTTAAGATCATCTTCAATTCACTTAATATGAAAATAATTCCTTTTAAATGGATGACAACTTCACTAGGTCAATAAATTTTCTAAATACAACTTTGAAAAAGAAGAAACTACTTGTTTATGAGTGTCACAAATTTTTAGGTAGAATTAAATGTAAATCCACATGTAGTATGTCTTTCAAAAAAAGTTTACATTATTTTTATATTAGTCCCTTCAACATAACATAAATCATCCACATGAAATTATTTATATTTTATTAATATCCATAGGATGTTTTATATCCTTAATGAAGTTATAATTTTAAAATTTCAATTTTTTAGATAGAGTGCAATCCATTGGAGGAATAAAACTCAATCTTTCACCCTTCCTGGGAACTGAATCTCCCCGGATCCGTATGTCAATCATGTTCAACCTCAACACATTTTTATTTTTGAATTTAGAAATGTGTTGATGAAACTATCATATACATTTTTTTCCTATGTTTATGACATCATTAAAATGTATAATGTATAAACAATCTGAGTATGGGAATTTTAAAAAAACTTATAACTTTTTCTATCCCATTTATATAAGTGTTTTCAAAAATTGTTGACTAAAAATGGTAACAATATCTTTAACATTCTAAAACTATTCATAATATATTAATAGATAAGGTTTTCTAATTTTTTAAAAATTCTATCGAATGATGTTGTGTGGGATCAATATATATTTTTTCAAGGTAAATCTTTGTGATATACTAAAAAATATATTTCTGATGAATGTTTAAACCTAATTGATTTTGTATCATTATCCAAAATTGTATACCCTAACAAGACTCTAACACAATATCTTGAATAATTTCAATAAACAAGAAATCCATTAATCATCTCAAAAAATATGTCTCTCAATGTAAAATCATTATTTCTATGAGTATCATACAATGCAACACCTGAATCACACATCCATTGCAAATCATCCATCAATGTATCAAATTAATCATCTATATCATTACCAAGGCTTCTTGGTGATTATATAACCAATTATTACATAATGTATATTCACATCAAGCATAACCACAACGGAAAGTTACAATTTACCAATATAATTTTTATTATATAGTGAACATTAGTTTATACACTAAAAGGATTCATTCCATTTGTAGATATCATAAAGAAGAGGTTTCTAATATTTTTTCTAAAACTTGGACTAATGATCAATTTTATTCCACCAAGGGAATTTACTAAGTGATGAATTTTCCAAATATGAATTCTTATATTACATTCCATGCCAATTTCTTTTTAGTATCCTCACTTCCATATATCCTTTTAAACATTGAAATGATTTAAATGTACCACACAACATTTGAATTATGTGATTCAAATTTCTTGTATAATGTCACACCACACTGAGTTAATTTTTGATTCATGGCTATTGAGGGACAACATACATTATTTTAAACATTATTTTATCCTTTTAAAGAAAAAACCCATTGAGAATAGAATTTTATAGTGTCATATATTTGACAAGGAAAATTATTATCTTCTAGTAACATATCATTCATTAGGGTATGTGATTTATAATACCGATGTCACTCCATTAATTTCCATATTTAAAATTATATAAATTTACTAAAGTTTACAATGTTTTATATT
Organism: Viscum album; assembly: GCA_963277665.1. NCBI lineage: Eukaryota > Viridiplantae > Streptophyta > Magnoliopsida > Santalales > Viscaceae > Viscum > Viscum album. Next base: position 1,611,069,088 of record OY728122.1, read on the forward strand.
TAATAAAAATAATATAAATACTTCAGGAGAATTGGATAGACCAAATATAATAAGAAGGTAATAAAAATGGCTATACCAACTCTAAATGGTAGTTTTATTATTTTTAGAATTTTGTTTCTCAATTGATAGTAATTAGATCGATGTCCAATCATTGGGAACCACTTTTCTCATTTCAACTAATTAAAAAGATCATCAATTACTGTAAACATATACTTTTCTATTACTATAAATTGATTGAGTTTCCTATAATCAACACCTAGTTGGAGTAAACCATCATTAGAAAAGAGAATAGATGTGTCCAAATATGACATAGTTGTCCATACAAAGACTTTCTCTAGAATATAATCTAGATGAGTCTTCATCTCTTTCATTTTAGCTCGTTCCATGTGGAAAGAGGGAATTGAAACTAGTGGAGTACTATACAGTAAATGGATGGGGAACTCTACCTCCACGTGGAAGACCAATGAAGAAATAAGTAAGCATAGAGGGAAACTCAACAACAATTGGATGTAGATCACCACTCAAAGATTACAACTATAGATCGAAAGAAAACTAAAATATCACTTTCCCTCACTCTAGATTAGAAGCTCTGGCCCAACTCGATCTTGGGTCCCATTCTCCTTGAAAGTCAGGGCGCACACAATTGGGTGTAGTAAATAAGAATCATTAGAGATAAAAATATGTCCAGTATTTATTGCAATTGATATAATCCATCTTTAATATGATGTTAAGCAGTTTCATGTTAGGAATAAGAAAACCCCAAGAAAACTTGAAATCTAACAGAAATAAAACATAAGAGGGCTATAGGGACCCTTCACACCCTTTATTCTAAGGGGTGAAGTAATATCCATGTCATGATTTAAAATCTCAATAGGAAGACTTAACATATTAATAATGTGGGTTGATATACATGAATAATATGAACATGTATCTAATAAATTAGTCTATAATGATAAATCTCTAGTGATTTCACCTCTCATTGTTTTTGGTCCTGTATCCGCTTCCTCTAGAGACTCTACTGCTATGTGAAGAATCTTTATTCTAGATTCATGTGGCAAAAACCATTTTATCATTGAAGTATCTGATTTCCCCATAGTTTTAGGAGGATCTGATGATTTCGTGCCATATTGTGTAGTGGAATAAACATGGTATAATATCTGTAAGTGTCATGACCATAAAAAAGAAACTCATATCTTGGGTTCCTCAGTGCAAACCCTCTTTTAATGTGCTAACTTAACACACTGGTAAAAAATAAATTGGCCTCTTCCCAGAACTTTAGGAGATATAGAGCAACCCTGTTCTCGAGAAGCACCATGCGAATCATCATTCTTTGGTATAAAATAAAAGGACCTATACAATGTACTCTAGGAGGTATAGAGTGACCCCACTATAAAGATCAATAATGAGAATCATAATTATTAATCTTTCCTTTAAAAGATCCTATTTTTCCACTTGGAGAGAAAGAATCCCCTAATAACCATGACTTTTTAGCCAAGTCCATTTCAGCCATCCGTACTCTATCCAACACATCCGTATAAATAGACAGATTCATCAAGAAAAATAGAGATAAAATATCAGATCAAATTAACAAATCAAACATTAAAGCCTTCAGATTTTCATTCAATAATATCTCAAGAGAAAAATGCACGAGATCAATAATGAGGTTTCATACTCTGTCATGGTCCTGTCAACCTACTTAAGTTTGAGAACCTTTGTAGCTGGGGACACCAACATCATATCCGAAATGATCTGGTTGGTGAAATGAACATTGAAATCATTCCACTCTAATACCTCATTCTTCTTCATTGGATAGTACATATGATCACCTCGACTAGACTCAGGTACATAAGAGGATTCTCTTGTTGAGGTTCATCTGCTGCTTCCTCATAGATATATTTTGAACATATTCTCAAAGGCATGAGGCTACACGACATCAGAAAACAAAAAGGTTGACATCAGAAAAACTATCAAATAGATAAATAAGAAAAATTAATACCAATAGATAGTTAAACAATATTTTTATTTCAATATATCTGATTCAAAATTATGTAATATTCTAGAACTAATCCTCAAGATGAATTTCTCAAACCACCCCTGACGACTTAAGGTTTATTGTGGTTAGAGATGGCTAGGAACTCAATCACAATTACCTCCTTTTTCCTGATAAGATTTTACAAATTAATATTGACTTTAAGACAAGAAGCTAAACCTACAGATCTGATACCATTTTGTCAAGAACTGACTTGGGTACCCTGGTAACTCGAAAACTAAGCTGGTTCATACATGGCCGGAAGGGTGTTTATAGTTCATACTGGTTAGAGACTATCACCTAGAATTATAAAAATGAATGTGGGATGAATTTTCCACAATAACTGGGGAATTAAGATAGAAAATCAGTATGCATACAGAAGAAACTCCCTAATGAGTGGTGTACCAAATGTCAATCTTATACAAACAACCCACAGTACTATATCAATGTACTAGATAACAAGTAGGGAAAACATCCCATGTCCCATAGGACACAACTCTCCAAGTCACAAATCAATAGCTATAATCACCTCTAAGTAGTGCTTTCCCCCTGCTCGAACTTAGAGGGAGATAATATACAAAGACCTGAAGGAATATGTAGGTTGTAAGATAAAATCCAAGAAGGGTCTCACCAAGGATTCCATAATTAGATGTAAACATTTAATTAACGAAATAAAGATCTTTCAATTTTCAAATAAATTGGTTTGGAATTTGAAAATTATATTTAATCAAATCATGCTTTACATTTCAAATGATAGAAATTATTTAAGAAAATGCTTCACATTTCAAATGATGGGTTATATCTAAACAAATGGATTAATAATATTTTTATATAAAATAGTACATATAAATTTAGAAGGCATGTAAAATAGTTTACAACAATGGAATACATTTATATCTCATATACAAACAAGAGAGAAACATGGTCATCAATAATGTGATATGATAGTTTCAGGTTATGGGATCCTTACACACTCATATGGTCATAACTGAAATATGTACACATGTACATCACCACTGTAAAGAGAGGGCTCATATATATTTTACTAAGAGATAATATATGGAAAAATATTTTTTATTGTTGTAATGCATCAATTCAATACTAGGGAATTCCAATTCTTGCATGTTTGTCCTAAAGAAGTCACTACCTACCTATTTTTTCATGGTCTATAGTAAAATTTATTGATGGAAAAATTATTTTAAGAACCCTTAAAATACAATTTGGTCTCATTAACACATTAAAAAATTCAAATTTTCCATTTAAAAACCAAATAGTGCTTTTAATAAAAACGTTATTTTTTCAAATTTGATACGAAATGGTTTCTATCAAAACAATTTTAATCCATTTTTCCCAAATGAAAATTTTAAATCAATTACCAATTTAATTTCACAATTCAATTTTCCAGAATTAAATTCAACACTTTAATAATAAAAATTTCCATGAATTTGAAATTTTATATTCAACAATTTAAATTTTCACTATTTTACACCAATTTCACAATTCAATCCCAAGGAAATGGAAATGGGATTTTTTCCAAATTTTATTCCAAAACAAAAATTTCCAAAATCAGATTCCCCAATTCAATTGAATTGGGGTTTTAAAAAATAAATTTCACAATAATAATATAACAAATGTTCAATTGAAATAAATTTAATCAAATAAATAAATTTATGGTCCATTAAATTGAACAATCAAAATGAAACCACCTGACATGGGATCATGTGTTCTTCATTCACCAAACCATAATCAAGATTTTTAAATGAAGAATGAGGATCAAGAAATCTGTGAAAAAAAATCAAACCATGGTTTAGATCCCCAAAAAAGGTATTAGATCCTCCTATAACAGATGGAGATCTACAAAACCCTATGTAGTAGGGAAGGGAGAGATATATATAGTAAACAAAAAGAGGAAACTAACTGGGAGAGGATTAACGGTTGTTCTATAAGATTTGATCATCCTCTAGGAGTAGTTTGAGGGGATAAGAACCGGTCTTGGGATCTCTACCAAAAGGAGAAATCCTTAGGGATCATATAGGACTATTGAGAGTCTAAAAATAAGGGTTCATTAATTTTAAAATCAAAATCAAAATTAAAAACATCACATATGTATGGTTAGATATGCAGAGCCGCATGTTTAGACCAAACTGTGCACCCTGGTCGTACACCCCTTTAAATGGGTTTCATGTTATCTCCTAAGAGGGTGAATATTTTGAAAAACCATTCACTAATCATGAAAACCCCCACTACCTGGGGTGGAATAGTTTTCCTTGATAGGGCACGTGGTTTGGGAAAACTTTCTGCCAACAATGCACAAGCCCAAAATTTCCAAAACATACAAAAACACTCTTGAATCAACTCCAAACAAAACCCAATCAATGCTTGGTAAAAAGATGGGATTTTGGAATATGTTAAAATAGTAACATGATGTTACCAATCTATTTATTTCTTATTTTTTAATTTTAATTATTCTTCTAATAACCTTTCCTATCCATATGAGAAAAAAATTACTTCTTATTTATTGATTTTGTTTTTAATCTTTGTCTATTTTAAGAACAATGTAAAGGTACCATTTTATCTAAAATAGAAATAGGATTATCAACCTTGTCCTTTTCTACATTAATAGTGGATGTGGAAATAGGTTTTATCAAAACATATCAATCCAATGAAGTAGATTCAAAATATTCCTGATCAATTTATCTATACTATTCATCTATCTTGGATGAATATGAATGACCATAGTAGTAAAGATTTTAATATGATATCACTAGATATTTTTTTATTAAAATTTACCACTAGTCTTACTAAATTATCAACGAAATACATAATTTTGAAAACATGATTGGTAGTTATTTGGACTTATTTAAGTTTACAGTAATAAAGTGCATCAACAATGTCATTTATCTAGAGGCTCTCCTTTTATATTTTCAGATCAAGGAGCTAAGAGTTCATGATATAAGGATTCATGTACATATTTGGGATTACCATATCACTATATATAAATGATAGTAAAATGCTTATAACATTATAATCATCCTCTAAGAATCTCATTTAGGCATCCTTTTTTACCATCTCATGCTCAATAAGTTAGAAAATCTAAAAAATGGATTCCAACACATAGTAAAACTTCCTTGATAGTAATTAAGTGTAAAACTTCTATGCCACTATGATAAATTTGTGCCTATTTTAACATTACTTGAGTTACAAAATGATCATAGTGTTGTCATTGATTCACATTCCAATTTTACAATAACTAAAATATATATTTTATTACCCAAAATGTGTGGGATAAAAAAAAATTATTCATCTTATTATGTTTCCCCAAATTTTATGATGTCTCAATTAACCTCACCATTGAAATAGAAATATCCTATCACATGGAATTTATTGGGGCTAGGACCCATATTTCACTTCTCATAACCCAATCAAGGACCTTGTTAATTAACCAAAGGTATTTGGGTAGGCAGTCTTGACAATTGTGGTCTTGTAGCTCCTAGTTCTATTGGGTCACTCTCCAATCCTAATATCCTAACTCATATTTTTTCATCACTTTCCTCCATGATACGTCAATTCTAGAAAGGGAATACAATCCGTATTTCCACTTGGATAAATCACCCCAAAACACTCATTTGAACTCTGATAAAAGTATGTGTCCCAATAATGATCAGCCAAACACATAGTTCTTTGGTTTCATCCTAAATATATTAATATAACATGTAATATATCGTAATATTTTATTGAGGGGTTTTTTTATTTATTATAAATAAAAATTCTTTTTTTTCATCTACACGTATTTTTAAAATTAAGTGGATTTTACTTAAGTGATAAACCATGTGTCGATAAAGTATTTAAAAATAATCTATTTATTTTAATTTCATCTTTGTATATTTATCCAATTATTTATGTGATCCTGATCTTGCCTCCATAAAATTTATAATATATCCTGATGAAGTAAAATAAATAAAAAAGGAATGAACATGAACTAGAAGTTTATATTATTAGTGGATAATAAACAAACCGTTGACACTAAGGGAATAAATCTTTGAGCCATCTTGGCCTTTAGTTTGTTGCATTCCCCCTCTGTATTTTATATCTCATTGTATTGGTTTTACTTGGATATATCTTAAACAAATTCCGTGCACCAAGGATATCTATCATTAAATTGAATTTACCTCACTCATAGGTGAAGGGGACCAAAAAAGGGTTTACATAATTTAATCTCTGAGAACTCATGACAATATATAATAAAGAGATGAGGTATGGATGAATCACATTACATCAATTTAATTTAATTCATTAATTTTGAAATTACATGAAATAATTAAATTTAATGAAACTATAATCATATATAGGTCAGTCTAGGCTCATGATCATCAACTTATTCAAGGAATGCACATTTAAAATAAATATAATGAATTAATTTTGTCTTGTTCTTTTATCAAGATAAAATTTGAAAAAATTAATATGATAAATAATTTAACTCATTTTATATTAATAACCATCAAATAGGACATGGAGATACCTCTCCACTGTGATTTAAATAAATTAAATTAATTAATTTTATTTAAAATATATTAAAATAATTACATAACATTAACATTGATGTAACTTGGCGAGTACTTGATCAAATGACTCTGTGTGTATTAATATCATATATAGACTACTCATACGATATATATATAAGACATGCCATTCCATATAAATACATAGCATGTATGAGTTAATAGATGATATATGAGTCACATCTTAATTAATATTGAGTATAATGCTTTTAGTGTGCATGTAGTAGTCAACGTATTATGATTATAAATGGTCTCTAGTTTATAATTTTATATATAAAGTAATTAAAAATTTAATATGTATATATATAAACCTCTAACATACTGTGTGTGATTCAATAAATGGCACATGCAACAATTGTTTTTTATTTTTAAAAGAGTAATAATTAAAATTTATATTTTATGCACAAATAAGTTGGGTGTGTTATGCGTACATCCAAATATTTTCCATGTATCTTACACATCAAATGTCTTTAATACACATATCAGGTTTGGGAATTCATTTTTCGTATAGAAATTTATGTAGAACCTGGCATGTATAGCTTGTACACACTTTGTAACATCCCTGTTACATAACTGTCAGTCCCCATAATGTGTAATAAATGTGTTACACAACATAGAACCTATTTTTTTATTATTAAAAAAATATATTAATGATATATAAGAATTTTACATAACATGTATCCCGATCAACTATGTTCCAGCCTACCTCAGTCAAAACATGGTGTGAATTTCATGTATAACATATGTAATTAATGAACAATGATCAAAATTAATTGGAGATTCATCCTAGTTTATTGAACACAGATACATTACTTGTATATTCAGACAATACATATTTTACTCCTGTGTTATCTAGGGAAAACCATCGTCACATCTTGATGGATTCTTTAGTTTTTTCTCATTTATTTTTAAATAGATCTAGGTTATATGAGTGGGGAATGAAGAGGATAAGAAGAAATATAAACAATCGAATTAAAAAAAGGAATTTCTTAAAATGAAATAAATTTTTACACATAAATTATCAAATATTAATAATTAATTATAGATTTTACCAAACCACAATAATACCACAAGATGGGTTGAAACGTAGTGGATGATTTTATTTGGTATACGTCAAAATTGATTTTTTTCTGATTCAATGGATCATTCGCAATGTACATGATGTGAATGTCTAGTCCAATTAATTTTTTTATAAATCATATTGAAAAATTATTTTACCAGAACCAAGAGAGACGATATTTATCAAGTTTATTTATAATTAATTTAATAAAAAAATGATAAAAATTACCTTAGTCTTGTGATATTTCTTCATTGATGTTGTTGATTGTTCTAACCCAATCCGTGTATCATCATTTCATTGAGGGTGCCAAAGTAGATACCCTCAAGTGGTGATCCACATGTTCTTCTTCGATCATCAAATAATGTCGATGAAACATCAGGTGCTAGCATGACTGATTGATTGTCTTTCATTGTTTTCTTTGATCACATTATGTTTTTATAAGCATAAAGGAATTTCTTTTGTTCTTCTATTTTAAGAGAGGTAGAGAGGAGAAGGGAGATCTTAAGTGGAAATTATTAAACACAGTGATTAACCTTTATTTGAATGATATAGAAGCCTATTAGTAGGCCAAGGGTTTTGGTTAAATTCCAATTATTTATCCAACAACCCTCAACTATGAATTATTCCCCAATAATCCCCATTCCATGTAAATAATACTATTATTGTAATTTTACTTGTGGCGTGTGCAATCCCGCACAATGAAAAAAACGTTTTACTATTTAGTAAATAAATATTTTTCCATAGGAAAACTTTAGTCTACTCATCCTCCTAAAAAAATATTTAATTCTTTAATAAATATTTAAATAAATATTATTCATTCAATAAATAAGTTTTGTTAACATTCTGATGAATAAATTTTAATTTATTATTATTATAAATTTGTAAATTATTTATTAATATAAAATATTAAGATATAAATAATTAATATATACATTCACCTAATTGAATAATTACCTTATAAACAAATATTATTTAATTTTTGAAATCAAATAATAAATGTTACTCATTCAATAAATAAGGTTTATTCACAACCATGTCATCAAACAATGTGCTCGATATGTTATTATTTGATTATCAACAATGAACTCATCAATTCACAATGACCATGGAATTAAATGTGATAGTTCCATTTCAATCAATGGTTTAAGATATATTATTCTATAAATATGAAAGGTAAATTATTTCCTTAACTTAGACATTTAGAACATATCTTTTGTGACACAGCCAGTATATCCTACTTCCTACAATAAAATGGCCTCACAATTTTGATCAATACATCAATATGAAATGAATAATGACATGATTTAATAATAAATATAAATTATAAGGATAACTAAAAATTCTCATAGAAAAAAATATCCAATGGCACATAAACATTTGGATTTCCTACTGGGGTTTCTATTATCATAATCTCCCATAAGGAGGATTAACATGTTCAAACTTCATGGGATGAAGTCTCATATTCTTACTAGTACTCTCACTTGGAAACAAACATTCTATGTGTCTCATAAAGGAATTTTATCTGAACTAAGAATAATGTTTAAGAATATCACCATAGCATTTCATGGTTCTCATCATAGCGGATAACTACTATAATATTTTCAATATGACAACTATTCTATGCTATTATTACATTAATTTTGTGCATAAGATTAAACAATATCTGATCAGGTATTTATTAATATTCAAATCTATGAATATACATGCAATGTAAAGTAAAAAATAGAAATTAGTTCTAGGGAACCAAATCTAACGCTGGATCTACAATGAAGATGAGAGTGTCCCCTAAAATCCACCCCCAATAGGCCAGGGGGAGGTGACTAGAACCAAGGGTATAATCACACAAATTGGAGGCATAATACTCTTAAATAACATTAGTAAATAAATTTACCCTCCAATAAAAATCAAGATATTATATATAACAGAGGTCCCATAATACATAAAGTTTCATACAGATGAAAATCCTCAAGTTAAAATACCAAAATAAACACTTATGCAGTAGCTCTAACTGCTTCTCCCAGCTCCAATATAGTCGAGACCATATCAATATACAAATCCCTCGGGGAAGTTTGTAAAAAAGACTTATATATATCGGTATAATCATAACATGTATGATCAGTAAAATCCTAATTAGTATCTCTTGTGAAAAAAGCAGGTGAAGCATGTTATTGTTTCAGTTAATAGAAAACAACAAAAAATGTACCAACCTTGTCAACTATTCCCCAGTCTCACCAAGGATCATTCTCTAAGTAGCACATCATGGTATAATAAAATAATATCATAGAATATAATCAAAATATCACCACACATCATTTCCCTCACTAATTATCACTCTCATTCCCCAGCGACAAACACTATGTTACTCTAACCCTTCTGTATCGTCCAATCATATAAATTATATATAAAATCATAGTTGATGTGGGTTGGGCCACAAAACTACCTATCCTAACCTCCCATAGTGTCCAATATGTTGTTTTATCATCATTCCAAATAATCATGTCATAGCTAGGGGGGGTTGGGCCGTAACCCTACATATCTCAACCTTCCACAAGGTCCAATATCTCGTGCTGGAATTGGTTCATAGCAACATCTTCATTTCTATAGCCACATCCTTATCCATCATAGTATAGATTCATGAACATTAAGGTTATAAAAATATTCCCTCCTCTAATGTATATCCACCACCGTGTACCAATATGATAATCACATATCATACTACACATTGAAAGGAGAGCAGTGATAATGTCGTGGCCAGTCATATGTTCCCACACAAACTTTTAATCTTGGGTAAAAAACTTTGAAACAAAAACATTTGGGTATCAATAAGAATATTTTACTTTGGTGGGGTGCGAATGAAAATAACAGGAAAATACACCATATTTTATATTCACACACAAGCCCAATCTAATGGGTTCTCACCATGACAACACTGCCACACCCTTCATAACCATCACACTACCTATACAACGCACTAACGATCACTACTAATTACTAACCACAAAACCTACCCCACATCCCAATTAAAAATATCCCCAAGAGAATTCAGAAATTTTCGATTGATTAATATCATTTTACTACATCCAACATTATCATATTACCAGGCACATTGAAGTAGTCATTATGTTATTCATTTCCATATTTAATGAAAACACACTCCTTATCCACTTACCATTTTTATTTTGAATGCAACCCATCTCTTTAAAATGTCTAAAAATGATTTATAGCCTCTAAATTATTCAATTCCAACCCATATTCTTTACCATAACCACTATTAATGACCATATATTCCATGCCAATGGGTATCTAGAACAAAATCAAATATCACAAAACAAGCTAACAACCACCGCATTCATCACAATGACTTCTCTTTTCCACCTAACAAGCTATATTACAATTTTCACATCTTCAATTGCAAAACCCTATGTGAACCAAAGCATCTACTACCATACGTACTTCCCAAACACTACCAAAATCCATAAAACCCAACCAGAACTAACCATAACCACAACAAAATAATCACATCACAAGTAAAAGGAAAATTAGTATAAATCACACCCAATTCCAGCACCAATACATGAAATAAAACATATTTCAACATTCTTAAACAATCATTCTGACATATCATTCATGAACTACCATAAATCAATTACCAGTTTCACAAAACTGACTTGTTAATATCATTAGGTGATGAAAGTTTTATGAAATATGTTTTTAGGAACTAAATTTCAGAAATCAATACTCATATATCACAACCGAAATCAAAATCCATTGGTAATAACAACACGAAAGCCATGAAATAACTTGAATCAAGTAAAACACATTTGAATCATCCCATTTACCTTTAATTTTCCTCAAGTGTTTTTCATTATCTTAATAAACATAATTTTTCCCTTCTACCAAGAGAAACAAAGGAATGATACTTCCACATTATACATAAAATAAATTAGAGTTATTAAATCCCCTGCCTCAATTGGAGTTTCACTTATCTTTGCATGACCATGAGAAGAATGAATTGACCATCAGACCACACCCACACAATTGAAACATCAAAAACCTTTAATACATCAATCTATCATCAAATTTGTAACTCCAACATCCCAACAAATCAAACAACCACTACCACCATAGATTCCTATGGGAGGAATAAAAAGAAAACTAATAATGAGAGGGTAAGTGCTCACCATAAATCACAAACAATCGATCTCCTAAAACAAAGGAAAAAATCAAACAAGTAAGAACTTTTATATCTATTCAAAATTATATAGTGGTTGGATATGGTTAGGGGAATTAAGGGTGTATTAATATAATCTAGAGGAACCTTTTAATTTATAGTAATGATGGAAAAAAGAGGCTAACTAGGGTATAGTACAGGGTGTGATGAGTTCAAATCACACCCACTCTTCAAAAATAATATCATAAATATCCCAATATAAATCATGTTAAATATCCCTATCTGATAAAATTGATGGAGGGTTGCAGTATAAGGACTATCACCATGATTCAGCATCCAATCTCTCGAAACTACAAGGAAGCCCTCAAGCCCCACCTTGACGTAACACATGTGTCTTGAAACAACAACTACCAAAATGTAAAAAACACCAAAACCAATTTCTTTGGGATCCACTCTATATCATTAATACCCAATTCGGAATCCATGACCTACCATTCATCTTGATAAATCCAATGCTAAAACCATAATGCAACCTAGGGCCAAGACATAAGGACCATTGAAAATGTGTAACTAAAGAATCTCGAGCCCTGAGCTCCATGGCATAGCTTCTAAGGCCACACCTCCATGTAATTAATGGAATAATAAACTACTCCCAAATACCATTCCATAATGAAACCGAACTAACTATGCCCAAAAAAAGTAATATCATACGGTTTGTTCCCCAAATCACAAGGTTTCACACTTTTTCCAAAAATCACTTCGAATATCCCACTCTATAGAACTCTCTACCAAGCCACAATCTATATCCCATAGCAAAAATTTATACTGCAGAAACACCTACCTCCCTCCAATATCCTCTTAACACCTCCAACACCCAAAATACATAAAGTAACAGGTCAGAACGGTCTGGTCCATTACATAATATATAATCATATTTTAAAATATATTTAAACACACACACATACATGATTATAAATTTATATTTATATTATAAATATATATGTTTATTATAAATTATATTATATGAATAATAATATATAAATTTAAATATAAACTCTATATAGTATAAATACGAACAATTTTCATGAGAAAATCAAGGTTACACCCTTTTCCTCTCAAAAAATTACAAGTGTGCCACTCACCTCACATATAAAAGGCCACACACTTCCTCACTTATTTTAAGACTATATTTCAACATGTTCTAATGTGAAACATCATTTATCAAGGCTGATAGAAAATTTTAACAAAAAATGATATATATATATATGTGTGTGTGTGTGTGTGTGTGAAATTATCATATTTATATTAAAAAATTAATTTTTATTTATATACATTAATTTAAAAAAGTATGTATATGATTAATATATATATATTATATTAATATATATATTTTTAATAATTTAAACAATTATATAGATATAAATTATGTATTTTTAATATGTGAAATTTGAACATATAAATTTATATCACTGTCTTTGTGCTTATATGATTATGAATAATGTTGTGTGTGTGCACATTTTTTTGCATGTGTATATATAGATGTTGTATGTGTAAAGATGCATGTACGTGTTTGTATATATATGTACACATGTATGTGGGATGCACACAAAGACACACAAATATATATATATATATATATGAAATGAGTAAATGTGTTTGTATGACATGTTCTTAAATAGTTATTCATAAAATTATAAATATATATAAGGTTTTCAAAAAATTATTTATAAAATTATAAATAAATAATTATATATTTAAATAATTATAAAATTATAATAAACATATTTAAATCTAGGTGGGAGAAAAAAAATAGGTAGTGTAAAAGTACTTTAACACTTTACTTATGTGACTAATATAGTATTTATTATACCGAGACATTGTAGAAATAGTAATATTCATACCAAATGGGCTTCTGAGCCACAAAATATAGCCTTTGGGCCACTAGACCATCAGGCCATCAAGGCGTGGTGACACATGCATGATGTGGTAAAGCGGTGATGCAAACATGATACAAGTAGATCCATTGATTATATATATATAATTATTTGAATATAAATAATTATACAAATTAATTTCGAATTATAATTATAAATAAATAAACATACATTGAAATAATTATAAAATTATAATTAAGATATTTTATGGGATCCCTCTACCCAGTAAAATGAGTTGTTTCCTAGTTTAATAAAATAAAAGGGGATTCCCACCAACTTTATATATATATATATATATTCCAAATGTGTTGATCTAGTTTAATATCCTAAAAATGAGGACTTGGATAGTGATTTGGATGATGAATCTAATGTTTTGATAGAGTAGAAAAATCTCTCAATAGGTAAGATCATCACTTGGTCACCACATTACAAAGGGCCTTATATATCTAAACAGATGGGGGTGTTAAACAGATAGGGGTAGGCTTTGGGGACAACTGGTCGGTGGAGTTTTCACATTCTTCAGATCAAGGTGAAATTATTTCTACTGATAATCGAGGTAAAATGTTTATTTCTGATAATATTTATGTTTTGGCTAATTTTTGTATAATAAGAAAATTAGATCAATGTGAAAAAAATGATTCTAACTTTAGTGTTGCTTTGACATCCCTGCACATACCATTGTTGCAGAGGTGCAAAATGGTAACAATGAATGTAATGCAGGTTATATCTTCCATGTGGATGTGGCCACAACCACTGTAGAATAAGTGGATCATATTTTTAAAACTTTTATGTGTAGGGATGCATTTGGAGATCTTCCCACTACTAAATTTGTACTTCCTTATAATTAGACAACTTCAAATATTATGTTGGAGCAGTCCATAGTATTCAGCACACCAGCTACTTCTAATGTTGAGGAACCTACTGTTCTAAAATCTCCAAAAGCACATCAAATGGTTGATTGTGATAGTGATCTAATTCACTATAGGATGGATCTTGTGAAGCATATATCAAAATTGATCAGGATAATCAATATGGAAATTTGAGAAGAGTTCAAATATCCACATCTACTGCCAATCTGGTGGGTTCTAAAAAAATTGAGAATCATTGGATCTATATTGGTGTGGAAAATGATCTACCTCTGGTGTCTCGAACTGAAACATTGAAAAATCATGTGTAGTAAACTGGCCTACATAAGGCTCTAGTCTCCATATCAATTACATTTGGATTTCTTGATTCAGATAAATATGTTCCTATGGAGGTAGTGTATACAAGATCAAAGGCAAAGAAAGGTTCTTCCAGTGGGGTAATTAAGAACATTTTTGGGTCTATTGTGTTTAGAACAGATCATTAAGATATTGGTGCAATGGAAATTGTATAATCATCATCAGATTAATAACATGATCCTTTGCAGAGAGAGAAGACTTAGAAGGACGAATGAAATACACATGGAAGAGCCCCTTGAGGTAGGGGTACGTGGGGTCCTAACCTTACCCATGTCGTGGACTTTCCTGGATTTAGAGTTTCTTAAGTCTTTTGATGTTTTCTTCGATGTGAGGTGTCTTTCAATCTCCTTCTCCTTTTTGTTATCCTTTTATTTTAATAAAAATAAATTTATTATTTGTCCCTTGTCTCAAACGAGTTTAAAAATTTAAAAATATATATATATTTATTTATATATATATATATAATTATAAATATAAATAAATATATATATAGTTATAAAATTATAATAAACGAATTTAAATAATAAATATATTTATTTATAATTATATTTATAAATACATATTTTAAATTCCTTAAATATTTATTTATCATTATATAAATTAAAAATTAAAAATATTATTTATTATTTTTTTAAAATAATGTCACAAATCATTTAGTAGTGCTATCCAACCTGATACCTGACCTAGTTAATGGTATGACCCGAAGGGTGTTCCCAATCCCCACAGGCTGGTGACTAGTGCATGAGTATCGACAATATCCCTTGAGAGTGATTTCAACCAATTTCCATACACATAAATAACCATGTTTAAAAAATAACACAATGAAAAATTTCCAAATCCAAGAAAGTTATAATAATTTCCAGACTTATAGTTTATGACATTAAACAAAAATACTAGAGTAATAAAACAAAAAGGGAATGGTAGTCTATCCCCAAAATCACTATATAAACAATTGTTCATTACCATCAATCCACCACCTCCACTAACAATGCACAAGGAATACCACTAGCACCCCAAACCACGATCTCCACATGCCTTTCATTTACCCATGTCAAAGATAACTTAGTCTATATACACCAAAAGGTGTATGTAGTATGTGAGAAAAATCCCAGTATGATGCCACCAAAAGAATTATTTCATGTCAAAAACACTACAAGATAAATTAGAAAGCATGTATTATTTAAAAAGGGATAGAAACATTTTTATAGAAAATTTTTTCAAAAGAAGAACATTTCAAGGGAATTATATGCCTTTCTTCCAAAAAAACACAAAGTACACCATATTCCTATAGTAAATATGATATCACAAGGGGTATTATGTCATGGGAAGTCCCCATAGGAATTATCTATTATTGGAATCTAGGTACACTGTATCTCAATGAAACGTGGTATAGTAATTAAAGTGTATGATGTCCTCATACATGAGCCACTAGAGAGGATTACATTCAAAATATTAGTGGTTCCAATTGTCAATGTTTTGTTATCATTGTATCATCAATCCTATTAGATGAATCTTGGATAATCCAATTTGATGTAAAATGGAATAAAAATATATGTTTTTATACCTACTCACCTAAGATTCCCTTTTTGCTTAATTTTCATTCCACATATTAAATACAATATCACATTCACACATAAATAAACTAATATCCCTAACACACTTCATAAACCCTCATTTTCACAACAAACCCCCATTTTGAAACCAAACTCACACAAAATCCATTTCAAAATAGGTTTCATAGTGTTGACACATTTTATGAAATACCTTCAAAACACAATACAGGGAAAAACATGTGAAATAACATGGATCATATCCCGTTTTGTTTGGAAAACCATTTTTCAACACCAAAGCACCCTGAATCATTTTGAAATTTTTTTTGCACCACATACACAATACATAAAACATAACCAATAAGAAATAAAATCATATCAAGATCATCAAATAATTCTTAATCATTGGTCCACCTACACATTTTATCAAATACCTTCAAGACACAAAACATGTAAGAATGAGTGAAACACAAATCAAACATAACCCATTATCCTCGGAAAACCATTTTTCAATACCAATTCACCTTAAATAATTTTAGAAAAACATTTATCACCTCACAAACAATAAAAAAACATAACCAAGAATCAAAGAAAGCATATCTAAATCATCAAATAACGTTTAAGCATGAAACCACCTACCTTGAGTTAATAATCTTCTAAAAAATGGTGAAAATCATAACCGCACATCTAATGAACCCAAAAATGTAAATATTAAACCATAACACAAAGATAGATCTCTAAAGGCAAATATTCATCCCTAAAAATGTCATTGTACCCACTGTAAATAAAACACTTGAGAAGGAAGAGAAGAAACAGTAGAAGAGAGAGTAAATCCATGAGGAGAACCACTTAATTGAAGATATTTTAGAGAAGTCACTCCAAATACAGCATAAAAATGAATAACCAAGTGTGGAAGAGTGAGTGGGTGAGGATACTAGGGTAGAAAATATCAAGTGGGAGGAGAGGGTCTGATTAGGTTAAATGTAAGAGAAATAAAAAAACCAATTTTTTATGACTGGGATAGTATTCTTGGTTTTCCCAAACAGTTTTCCACACAATGTGGAAACTGTTATCCCCTTATTGTCCAAGTTGGAAATGTGTCATGGTCAACCCACATGGTTTAAAAACCATGAACTAACAGTTCAATTATCCACTTTCCAACAACACCACTTGGCTACCCAGTTACCTAGGAAAGGGCGCATGGTTTTCTAGACATTGCGCCAAATGGGTGTCACCTGATCTTTCTCAAAAACATCCATTTTTCTCCATGAACTAAGAGGAAACTCAAAGGGGAAATGATAAAACAAAAACAAATATAAAGATACCTCAAAATGAAATTACAGGTGTGGAAATTCTCCCCACTATGAAAACTTTATGCCTCAGGTAAGTCAACTCGAATTTGATCAGATTACAGAAATTGGTACTGTTGATCTACCCATGAGTTCCTCTACCAATTATCATGCTCATCATTACCATTATTCCAAAGGAACTAGACCAGTGAGATAAACTTCCCTTGAAGTGGTTTCTCTCAAGAGTCCTTAATCTGCACTGGTTACTGAAACATAGATAAGTCAGGCTCTATTTCTAACTCCTAATAATTTAGCACATGAGATAGATCTGGGTGATTTTTTTTCAGTTTAGAAACATGGAAAAATCGTATATTAATTTCAACTATGGTGGAAAATATAACATATATGCGACATTACTAACTTGCTCAGTGATCTTGAAATGTTAGACATACCTCAGCATTAGCTTCTTTTTTGATACATAAACAATGATGACCCAAGAAAGGTGACACTTTCTAGAATGCCTGGTCACCCATTGAAAACATAAGATCTCACCATCTCAGAACGACATTGGATTTTTGGTGACTCTGAGTTGTCAACAACCGATTCTCTGTCATCCTGACCTTGTCTGATGTCTCATGCACAATTATTTATCCCCAAAGTGAGGTGTCACCCACCTCAAACCAACATAATGGAGACCAAGATGACCGACCATAGAGTTCCTCAAAGGAGGCATTCTAATCGGGGATTGGTACCTACTATTTTATGAAAAATCAACTAATCCAAAATTGATATCCCGTGAACCTCCAAAATTCAATACACATGCCCAAAGAATGTCCTTCAAAATCCAATTTTCCCACTCGGTCTGAGAATCTATTTGAGGATGGTATGCCATGATCAAGTTTATCTATGACCCCATCATCTTTAGAAGTCCTTCACAAAATCGAGAGGTAAAACAGGGGTCCCTATCTAATAAAATTGTCGATGGAACACCATGAAGGCTCACAACATCCTGAACATATAACCATACCAAATCATCCAACTTTTCTAAATCTCTGATTATAATGAAATGGGAGGATTTTATCAAATGGACAATCAATGAAAAATGGAATTGTATCCCTGAGGTATACAAGGTATGACAATAATGAAGCCCATAGTGATCTCATCCCACTTCTAGGTAAGAAATGTGTAGTAGCTGAAGTAAACCTGAGTGTCTTTAGTTCTCGTATTAACCTATCGACATGTGTAACAACTTGATATGAATAAATATTTATCCCACCTCATATATGGCCACCATAATTTTCGAGCAACATCACAATACATCTTGGTAGTACCAAGATGAACAACTCACTGAGACTGGTGACTAGTCTGCATCACCACATTTATCCAAGAAATGGTAACCACAAAGAGACACTTAAAACACAATATTAACTTAAGATACAATGACCAATCAGATGGAATCTCCCACCATGATGTAAATTCATATAATAATTCCCTATGTAATCACTAGGATGCTCCTGTTGAGTCAGCTCCAGAAGAGAAGAATCCAACTGAACACTGGCCAAGAACCCACCTCCACTGTGCTCCTTGGTTTCCCTGTGTATCTAAACAAAGAGTCCCATAGTGGTCCACTCATCACTAGATTCTTTCAATTCTTGAACTAGCACATTCCTCCTTAAGGAATCAACCACAACATTACCTTTTCCCAGGGTATAGAGTATTTCAATATAAAACCCCTAAAGATATTCAACCCATCAACACTACCTAAAATTCAAATCCTTTAGGGAGAGAATGTAGCCCAAGATTTTGTTTTCAGAATATACTATAAAATCCTCCCCAAAAAGATAATTATGCGAAGTATTTAGGGCATAAATCACTTCCACTATTTCCAGTTCAATGGTCACGTAGTTCTTCCCATGTTTTTAGAGTAGGATAGAACCATACGCCACCACATGGTCATCCTTCACAATCACACACCAGATACCCATATATTAGGAATCAAAATAAACCATATAGACCTTCCCATATTCTAGAAATATCAACACAGGAGTGGAATTCAATCACCAATTTAGCTCCTTGAATGACTCCTAACACTTTGGGATCAAATTAAACTTCACCCCATTATTGGTGAGAAGCGTCATGGGTAATGAAATCTGAGAGAAGTCTCAAAAAAAACTTCCTATAATATCCTTATATGCCTAAAAAAATTCCTCAATCACATTATTCAGATCCTCCTTAAAATGATTTCACTGATCTTATTGGGGTCCACTGAGACCCCATGTTCTGAGATAACATGGCTCAGAAACATCTTCTCTCTAATATAGATGGTTACCTTTGAAAACATGTAATATAGGTGATGATCCCAAAGGTGGCCCAAAATAATCCTTAAATCATTCCTATGGACATCTAATGTTATAGAATAGAAAAAGATATCATACATGAATACCATGAAAATGTAATCGATATATTAGTGGAACACCATCTTCATAAGTGCCATAAAACCGCTGGAGAATTTTTCAACCCTTAGGGAATGACCAAATACTCAAAATGGCGAAATTTACTCTAGAATTCCGTTTTAAGAACATCCACTTCTCTCAATATGACTTGGTGATGACTATAATTATGATCAATTTTAAAAAACCTCATCCCCCTTATAAAAAATCAAATAGGTCAGCAATACGGGGGAAGGGATTCTTGTTCTTGATCATCACCTTATTTAGCTTTTGGTAATCGATGCACAACCAAAGAGATCCATCACCCTTTTATCAAATAAAACTAGGGAGGCCCATGGTGAGATTCTTAGGAGAATGAATCCTTTCTGTTCCAAATCATCCTGTTGTACCTTTAATTCCCTTAGCTCAGTGGGGGCCATACGATATTAGTGATAAGATATTGTATGTGTTCTCAGTGCCAAATTGCTAGAAAACTCCACATCCCACATCAAAAGAAAACCTAAAAATCATCATGGAAAACCTCTGGGAATTCATCCACCACAAGAGGAAATCTACCCTCAGGAGAAAAAACATCACCCTCCAATGTGAGTGATGATAATTGAAAAACGATATTACCCAATTCTAGGAGTGGAGGTCTAGCACAACTCAACCTAGGATCGCATTCTCCATAAAAAAACCCGGGTACTTCCATTAGCTGAAAAAAAACTCACTTGACGCTTATAAAAATCGATATGATTATGATGGTGCACCATCCAATCCGTAATGAGGATTACTTCAAAGTGGTCTATCTCCAAAATAAGGAATTCCCATTCCAACTCGATTCCTGACATGGTGAGTTTACAAGACGGAAAATTAGAACCCATATCTCTCTTCTTTCCAAGAGGCATTACCAACTCCATCATATACGACATAAGATTAGTTAGAAAATCAAATAGATTCATAAGGTGGATAGAGATAAAAAAACATAAGCACCAGTATCAAACAAGACAACAACAATATATGATGCAATCAAAATGGTATCTAGAACTGTTGAAGGTCATACAACTAGGTTTACTGATTCTTAGTCCAAAACATGTGGATTCCTTGTCTTCTCTTGGGATTGAGTATGACCACTGACCAGTGGATTCCCTTTGAGATTAATCTAACTAGAAGTGGATCTTTCTCTACCAATACGACATCCAAACTGAGATCCTGCCATATTGGTTGGCTCTGATTGGAATGACATTCTATTATAATTCAAAAACCCCACACCACTATAATAAGAAAGTGTGTCTTGAAAAAACCATTGTAGGTACCCCATTTCTACACATCATTGATAGGGTATGGGAGGATATGTGCATGATGTTCGTGTGTGACCTACCTTCCCACACTATTGGCATATAATAGATCCATCTTAAGAAGACATAGACAAATAAAACAAGGAAGGTTGTCATGAACTACACCACCCTTCTTCCTCTACTCGTTTCATTTCCTCTTCTTTTTAGATGATCATCCACTTCCTGCTGCTGATACAACATTAATGGAAACAAACATTCCCTTGTTATCAAACTCCACCATGAATTATTGGTCAAAAAACTCATCATAGGTTTTTAGCTTAAAAATAATGTCACGAGAATAGATTTCTGGCTGCAACCCCCTTCCAAACCTCTAAGCCTTCATCGACTAATTTGAAACGATTTTGGATGCATACCGAACAGGCTCAGTAAATTAGTTGGTGTACTCCATCATGAACTGGTCCCCTAAAACAAGATCCATAAAATCTGAGGATCTAGTGTATTCCAAAACCTCATGATATTACTTCTCATTGAAAATGATCCTAAAATCTTTCTGACTCATCTACACATTCTTCATAGTTTGGACCACTAAGTCCAACCAACTCGAACTGGGACATTCTAATAAGAATGAAGAGCACTCCAGCCTAATTGGATATAGAGTGTCAATGAATACAAACAATTGCTCTATCTTCCCAAGACACTCATCCACTTCCTAAGGTTCTGTTAAACCATGGAATGAAGGAGGCTTATTCTTAATGAATTCAAATGCCTTGTCCTTCCCCCGAACTAGTTCTGATTCTCTAACCCGAGTAGCACTAGGACCCACTCCCTACCCCAAATCCTGAATAGGCCATATCATAGCTTCTGATTGTCATGGATTAATAGGTGATCGATAAATCTCTCCAAAATCTTCCCATGAATGCAAAATAATTCTCCGATGATGTTTTTTTGGATAAGAAGCAATAACCATACGAAAATATTTTAATACAACCATTATGAAAATTGTTCAACAATATCAACAAGTACCAACATTCAATAAATCAAAACAAATCAAATCCATCACAATAACATGACAACCAAACCACACAACCTCCACCCAGTGTCTATATACATTCCACAACATGTAGATCTCAACTAGAGGTGAATTCCAACAAAATTCCAACATCCCATGGTGACTCACGTCTTGTCATGAGGCGTGATGAAAGGCACCCTACTCATAACCAGAACATCATGTCTCGATAATCCAATCTCTATTCTAACCAGACTCATCCCAAAAAAACATAATCTAAACGAATGTGACATCCTTTGATGCCCTTTTGTGACAAACATAGCTGGAGTTCCATCCTTCCCGATACCTGACCTAATTCATGTGTATAAGAACCAAGTTCTTCCTTTGTGGTACAGATCATACTTTTTCATTTTATACATAAGAAAATGGAATAAAAGTGGCCCAAGTCTGGATGAAATCATGTTATGCAATATTATTGGAAGTTACATGCCATGTATTTCTAGGTACAAACCATGAAATTAGAGTTACATGATGTATAATCCCTATACACGACCATCTAATGGTCATGCTAGAACTTGTACAAACACCAAATTTATTTTCAAGTAAATACCCTATACATTTATCCCAAAAATAGGAAGTAGCCTCATGCTTTTTCCAATAGACATAACCCACATTTTGGTTCTAGAACAACAATGCTAAGGGCCATTTTCCCTCCTATTTTTCTATCTGAACTCTGATTCGATCGCTGTCTTGATTCCTCTTTATCCATTCTTCATGATTTCATCACATAGTTGATTTATCAATGGTTGATATTTTTTTCTTGTTTTGTAGATCTACTTTGTTCTAGGTTGAATCAAAGCTCGAATCTAAATGAAGAGAGTCTTACCAGTACGAGGTAGTTTGTCTTATGCCTTTTTCTCAATGTTTAGTTGATTATATGTGATGTAATTTCATTATATCTATTTTAGGGTGTGTCCTTGAATGGAAATTGATCCTTGTTGTTTCCTAATGATGGTTAGGTCATGGAATAAATTAATTTATTCATGTTTGTGTTGTTTGGAGTGATTAAGGGCCATCTCGTGGGTGTGTTTCCCTCAAATGACCATTGTTTAGCTGCTTGGCCTTGGTTTCCTATGGGCATACATTTTTCTCCCATTTTTGGGTTATTTAAAATGATTTTTTTAATTGAATTTTACCACATGAGATGATAATTCCTTCAGCCTTGTGATAGTTTAATTCACATGTTTTCTTATTATATATAAATTTCCAATCTTAGATTCTAATTTTTAAACCTATTAATGGTTAGATTACTTGGTAGGCTTTTGACATGACTGTTTCCCACATGAGTTATTTAATTTTTTACAATTTAATAGAGTAATTTACATTCATTGTTTGAATTATGATGAAATGATGATATATTATTCTTGTACCAGTTTGAAACATGCCAAAATTCTTATATACCACATTTGTACCCCATAAAATGATGAAATACTGATATACTAGGCTCTTCCTTGATTAAAACATGATGAAATTATTATATACTCAGGTTTTACCCTGACACTTGTAGAAATACTAATAAATTGGGCTCATCCCTATTTGAAAAATATATAAATTCTTATTCATCGGGCTTGGCCCTGACACATATTGAAATGGAATGACTTATAACATGTCTGCCAAGCCAAAGAACAAGCTTGGATTAGGTCTTCACATCTTTCTATATAGATAGAATTCTGAGGAATCTTTCTTGATTTAGTTAAATAGGGGATTTATGGGATTATGGTTTATTCCAAGACTTATACAATTCAATGTATTTGAATTAATTAAATAACATG
The DNA here is from genome assembly GCA_963277665.1 of Viscum album. Classification (NCBI taxonomy): domain Eukaryota; kingdom Viridiplantae; phylum Streptophyta; class Magnoliopsida; order Santalales; family Viscaceae; genus Viscum; species Viscum album. Next base: position 1,611,093,468 of record OY728122.1, read on the forward strand.
ATCGAAATATAAATGGAAACTAGTACTTTCAGTATTGTTTACTTTTGAGTTCTTCCTAGTTTACTACTTTTCCTTTTTATACACTTCTTGTTACATATATTCAATGATATATTACCACAAATAAATTCTGGTCACTTACTAGTATTTTTCCTCACACCTTGTTTGGGTCATGTTTTTGGGCCTAAACTTGTTATATGATTGCAGGTGTTGATCAGGGACAACGCCCTGCAATAGGTACTTGATGTGCTGTTTAGGATCAGGAGAGCATGGGACTGAGATGAGGCTTATGATTCTTTGATATTTATTTGTTTCTTTTTTTAGAACATATATTGTGGATTACTAAAGTATAACTATTTTGGGTACGTTCTTAGAACATAACATGTTGCATCATCTTTTGTATGGAACAATGTTTGGTTACTTCTAATAACAGTCTTCCACTATTTTGTTCAATCGTATGTTTTTGACTACTTCAACTATTGTATTATTATTTATTCTGTTATTTTACACTCTGTAAATGAGGGAATACTTTCCCCACTATCACACCCTAGGAACTTGCTGCTAGTCAGCATCCTCTGGCCTTTAGGGAAATGCGCTTGAGGCCATGTGACCAACTGGTTATCGAGAACCATTTAAGTAAAATTCGGATCTCGTATATTTCAAAGTGGTATCATAGGATTTTTTTCATTTTTGGTTTGTCTTACTATTCAGAGACATAATAAATGGATAGGAAGGCAATGGAGTTTGGTAATTAGATTTTCCCAGGAGTAGCTAACCCATGTATAGGGAAAATCCAAATTATCTCGAATTGAATTGGGATTTTTGGATTTTGAGATATTAAAATTGATTGGATTTCACCATTGGGTGACATAGTTGTTTTGTGATGTTATTATTGATATAATTTTGATTCTATTTTTTTCAACCATATGAGTGATGGTATACCATCTCATGCATCATATAGGCACTTGTTAGAAAACACATACCATGCATTTTTTCATGCCATTTAGAAGGATTTATTATTTCATGATGTTGTGCACGATGTTTTTCTAGATGTACATGATGTTTTGGTATGTACCGTGATATATATGCTAGCTATTTTGATATGTGTATTAGAACGTGTTATGGTTGAATTGGATAGACACAAAACATTGGCCCTTGAGGAGTATGGGACCTCTTGGATCAGAATTTGGTGGATCATGTTTCATCCATGGGATATAGATTATGATGTTATGTTCCTTATGTGGATTCCAAGAATTGATTTTTAGGGATTTTGGGCCCTCACATATCATAATTTGGCACATCGTTGCTTTACTTTTCAAAAATCAGGGGTCATGGGGAAGTTTATTAGGCTTACTATCGGCAAACCCAAAAAAACACAATGTGCGGTCCTATGAACACATTTCAATTGTTATTATGTGTGAGAAGAAATATTTTTTCCATGTACACACCATTCACCCTATGAAAACGCAGTTTGGTATCTAACCATGTAACCATCAGTGTGAGAAACAACATGGGTTGTTAGTTTTTGGGTACAACACACTGTGTACCTTAAGTACATCCTAATTAGTTTTACATAGGCAAAACCCATGTGAGTCTGGATTTTTAAAAGTACCTAGCCCAGAGGGGAAACTGGACTACAAACCATGTGTCAGTATGACATGTTGTGTACTTAGGATGTTTACACGACTGTGGTAGTCAAGCTGACATGCCCATGTGAGAGTTTAAGGGGACACGCCGTGTTTAGGTTCTATAGGCCATGTACCCATATTTTGTGAAATTTTGAGACTGTTTCTTATTATATATAATTATTAGGCCTTTCAACTACGTAAAATGATGAATAAGAGTATACTTAGGTGTGTGTGCCGTACTCTATAGAGTAATTCCACCACAACAACCTCCAGTTGTATGTCAGGAGAGTAGTGATGACCATACTCCGGAGGTGGTAGGACATGTGATACTAGTGGATCCTCCAGTAGTACCAGTTGTAGTGCCAAATCTTATACAAAATGAATTTACTGATTCAGAGTTACGTGAAGGATTTATGAGGTTCAAGCTGACCTTCCAAGGATTACCTCAACATACCATGTCTATGCAAAAAATGATGTGATTATTCAAGTAGCAGCATCCACCTATGTTTTTAGGGGATGGTGGAACACAAGATACAGAGTCATGGTTGGAATCCATGCTTTGTGTCTTTGAGAATTTATAGATTATTCCTGAGTGGAGGGTCAATATCGCAACATATTTTCTACGTGATTCGGCCAAGAGTTGGTGGGATGTTATCAATTAGACATAGCATCATCGGGACATGGCATGTGTAGATTTTTTGACAGTCCTCTATAAATAATATTTTCCCAAGATGATGAGGGCCGATAGAGCCTAGGAGTTCATGCATCTGGATTAGGGTGCTATATCAATTATGGACTACTCTAACTATTTCACTAAGCTTTAGATATTTTCACCTATTATAATGGTAGATGAGACATCGAGGGATAAGTGATTCAAGGATGATCTCAGGTATGAAATATAATTGTAGGTGAACATTTTTAGGTTTCCTTTTATATATGAAATCATGAAACAAGGACTAATTAATGAATGTAATCTTTGGGAAGTTGTAGGTGTGAACCAGGGCGGTTTGGCACTGAGATCTGGTACTATCCCGACTGGTAAGAAGAAGCATCATATAGAGTTTTCTCAGAGTGAAAATACCAGTTATAATGTGTCTTCTGGTAGATAGGTGAGGTTATAATAGTTTTTAAGGGTTGGGGAATACTAAACCTCAGTACCCGATGGACCCATTCGAGTGACAAGCTTGCGGAAATATAGGCCTATTATATTGTTTCTGTAAGAAATTTCCACCATCATCTAGTGAGAGTGGGTCTAAACCAACTCCACATATAGGATCGGGGTCAATAGGTTCTCACCAATCAAGGAATTGGAATAATTCAAGATATTTAGGCCGAGGTAGTGTTCATGGTCATGGTTGACAGACCTCAATATCTCATTGATAGTAGGGTGGGTCAACTCTGCGTAGCCAAGCATTGTCTTAGGGCTGTGGTGCATGCCAGACTTATGTAGTGCAATAGACCCAGCATGAGAAGGATCCCAAACCTTCTAATATAATAGGTTCTATTCTAGTCACCTCTGTTTTGGATTATTCACTTTTTTATATAGAGTCTTCACATAGTTTCACATCTTTTCCCATTATGGAGAGCCTAGGGATCTATGTTTTTACTTATAATGATTTAAGGAAACTAGACACTCCATTAAGGATTAGAATGGTAGGTGTGTGATAGTGAAAGGAGTTCCCCCATGAAATTTGTGTGTGTAACTTTGTTTACGATATCTATTTCTTTGAGATAACCGAAATTGAATTCTTACTAGGAATGAACAGTTTAGTCTTCTTTCAAGCCTTTGTCAATTGCTATCACCGCTGGGTGATTTTTACGTCCCCAAAGGGTAGTATTTTTCTACTCTAGGGTGAATGAGATGTCTAGGTGAGTTGAACTAGACCCAAGCATTTTTCATTGAGTGGGATGATAGCACAAATTTTTAGTTTATATCTAGATGACCAGGGGACATGTTAGATAGATTTCCATCCAGTGGTTGATCATTTTAGGGAAATCTTCCCAGATGAATATTCAGGCATACCTCCAGTGAGATAGGTAGAGTTGTCTATTGAGCTAGTACCAAGAGCTACACTAGTATCCTTTAATACTTTTTGGATGGCTACAACGTAGTTGAAAGATCTCAAGTGGTAGCTAGAGGATTTGGAGGTAAATGGGTTTATCCAACCCGGTACTTATCCATGGGTTTCGCCAATCCTTTTTGTAAAAAAGGTTGACGGTACCTTAAGGATATGTGTGGATTATTAGAAATTGTACCAGCTGATAGTTAACAACCAGTGTCCTCTTCTGAAAATAGATGACCTCTTTGATTATCTCTAAGGAGGTCAGGTATTCTCTAAGCTATATTTGATATCTAGTTATCATCATGTGAATTTTAGATAATCAGACATACCTCGCATAGCCTTTTGAAGAAGGTTTGGTTTGTATGTGTATTTGGTCATGTCGTTCGGTCTCACGAACGTGCCTGCAATATTTATGGAACTAGTGAAATGAGTTTTCAATCCTTATCATGACTCATTCATTGTGGTTTTCAAGGATTATACCTTTGAGTATTCTCATAATCTACATGACCATGCCACCCATCTTGAGATCAGTTTGAGTACACTAAGAGAGCATCTGTAATATGATATGATCACAAAGTTCCACTTCTGGATGGATCAGAATCAATTGGTCATGTTATCTCAAAGAAAGGAGTATTAGTGGACCTAGAGAAGGTGAGATAAGTAGTTACCTGGGAGTATCCGAAGAACATATTTGAGGTGCGGAGTTTTCTCGAGATTGATGGTTACTACAGGTGTTTCATATAAGAATTATCACCCTTAGCAGTGCTGATTATAGGCTTGAGAAGTAAGGGTGTGAAGTATGTATGATCAAATTCTTGTGAGAAGGCCTTTCAAGAGTTGAAAGGGAGATTGAAATTTGCACTAGTCTTGATACTTCCGGAGTAGTTCAAGAGTTGTAAAGTCTAGTATGATGCTTCAGGTATTGGTATTTGGGTAGTGCTGGTGTCGGGAGATCAAGTCATGGAGTATGGGTATCGGCAGTTGAGGCCTCACGAGAGGAATTAACTAACACATGATTTGTAGTTAACAGCCATTGTACATGCATTGCACTGTTGGATACACTATTTACTCAGTGTGAATTTTACAGTGTACATGTACCAAAAAAGACTCAAATACATCTTTTCTCAGCGTGACCATAATTTGTGATAGAGTATGTGGGTGGAATACGTTCGGACCTATGAATTTGAACTTTCCTAAATTCCTAGAAAAGAAAATTTAGTAGCTGATGTATTAAGTATAAGGACTCAGATGTAGGGAGTGTAGAATTCTAGTAACAAGTGGTAGCTTAAGGTGTTTTTCTCTAAGATGCACTTGGAGGTACACAACAAATAGGGACATACTTTTCATTCATCCTCAGCAGTTACCTCTACCATACTGAATAGAATGAGGACAAGGATACTATCAAATTCAAAAGTCCTAGTTCTATGGGAGAGTTTGGTAGGTGAGGAACCTCATCTTGGTTAGACCATAAGTGAGGATGATGTTTTTTGGTTACAAGGTCACGTATGGGTGTCAGCAGACATGCATGAGGAGATGATGCTGGAATTCCATGCTTCATTTTGGGAGGTGCATCATTGTGCCACCAAGATGTATGAGGATTTACTTCATCAGTACTAGTGTCCAGGTATAGAGAGAGGCGTATCTAGTTTTGTCATGAGATGTTCCACCTGTCAGCAGGTGAAAGTGGAACACCAAAGACCAGCCAGACTTTTGCAGCAGCTACCCATCCCTGAGTGGGAATAAAATGATGTTGCGATGGATTTACTGATTAATATACCATGTTCTACCTGAGGCAATGATGCATTATGGGTTGTGGTTAATAGGCATATGGAGGATTCACATTTATTTTTGATCAAGGAATCTTTCAATGTTGATGATCATAGGAGGTTGTACATCCTAGAGATTGTAAGATTATATGAGGTTCCACATTCTATCATTTCAGATAGGGACCCCTGTTTAACATCTCATTTATAGAAAGGGATATAGAGTTCTTTGGACACAACAGTACTTCTAAGTAGATCTTACACCCCCAAACAGATTTCCAATTAGAGCGAATGATTCCGGTGTAGAAGGACATGCTTCTAGCATACATCATGAATTTCAAGGCTTTCTGGGAGACACACATACCCCTTATTGAGTTCACCTACCAAAATAGCTTCTTTGACACTATTAATACTATTACATATGAAGATTTATATGAAATCACATTCATATCACCCCTAAGATGGCTGGAGGTAGGATAGGTTGCGATGTTGGGACCTTTTCTTGTCTAGGAGACCATTGAGTAGGTTTAGTTGATTTGGAAGATGATGGCTATAGTGCAGTCTCATTAGAAATCAAATGTTAATCGCCACATACAACCCTTGGAGTTCAGGTTTAGGGATCAAGTTTTCCTAAATGTCTCACTGAGGTTGGGACATAAGAGGATCCGGAGACAGGGTAAGCTTTCATCAAGATACATCAGTTGGTTTGAGATTCTAGAGAGGGTCAAGCCGATTTCTTATTAATGGTAGTTACCTCATAGGTATAGGGCTATGCATGATATCTTCCACTTTTCATAGTTGAAATGTTACTTTTCAAATATTTCTCACACCTTTCAGCCTGAGGAAGTGGATTTGTTTGAAGATGCATCCTTTGAAGAGCATCTCATTTGTATTGTGGATCGTAGCATGAAGGTTATCTAAGGCCAATCTGTTCCTTTAGTATGGGTTATATGGTAGAATGACTGAGTGTTGGATGACACATGGGAGAGGGAGGTAGATGTTTGATCAAAATGACCAGAGTAATTATCTGATATTCCTTCACTACCCTTTGAAGGGATTTTCCAGGACGAGTTACTTTAAAGGTGGAAGTTTTTAAGAACCCAGTTCTTCATTTGAGGTACAGATCATTACTTTTGAGTTTATACTAATAAAAATGGGGGTATAGAGTTCCAAGGCTAGTTCTAGTCTCGTTACACGATGTGACTATAAGTTACACACTGTTTATTTTATGATACAAGCAGTGTAACTAGAGTTACATGCCATATAATCCATGTACATAGCCATGTAATGGTCTTTCTATAACTTGTATGGACACATCATGTATTTTCAAGTACACACTATGTACTTTTTTTGGGCTAAAATGGTTAGTATCCCCATGTTTTGTAAGATGGACAGAACCCTTTTCCAGGATCACGAACAACAACACTAAGGGACGTTTTTCCTCCCATTTGACCATCTTAAATCTGATTCGATCATCGTCGGATTCATTGGAACCCAATCGGTAATCTCTCAATTCATCTTCAGCAACCATTTGTGATTTTGTATCTTGGTTGAGTTGTAAATGGTTTAGATTTTTTTATTTTTTACTATCCCAAATCTATTCTAGGTTGAAACAAAGACCAACACTAGACGATGAGATCCCTCCAAGGTTGAGGTAGGTGGTTTTGTTCCTTTCACTCAATGTCGAGTTGTTTATATGTGTGGTAGTTATGTTCTCCCATGTTTATGGTGTGTCCTTGAATGAAAATTGAAACTTTTTGTTGTTTAATGATGATTAGATAACACATGAAATTAATTTAAGCATGTTTGAGCTTTTTTGGTGTGATTAAGGGGAACCCCATGGTTGTGTTTCCCTCAGATGACCATTGTTTAGCTATTTGGACTAGGATGCCTATGAGCATGCCTTTGTCTCCCTGTTTAGGGTTATTTAAATGAAATTTTTTAATTAAATATTTCCCATGTGAGATGAAAATTTCATCAGCCTTGTGATTGTTTAATTCACTTGTTTTCTTGTTATATATAAATTTCCCATGTGAGATTATAATTTATAATCCTGGTAATGGTTAGATTAATTGGTAGGCTTGTGACATGATTGTTTCTCACATGAGTTGTTAAATTTTTAACCGTGTAATAGTTTAATATACATGATTTGTTTCAAATATTCTGAAATTATGATATACTAGGATCATCCCATATTCAAACACGTTGAAATGATTATATACTGGGTTTTTACCTTGACAAATGCTGAAAAACTGATATAGTGGACTCGTCCTTGATTGAAACATGTTGAAATTATTATACACCAGGTTTTACCCTGACTCATGATGAAATGCTGATATACAAGGCTCATCCCTATTTAAAAAATGTTAAAATGATTATACATCCGGCATGAAGCTGACACATATAGAAATGGAATGTCTTTTGATGCATCAGCCTAGCCAAAGCAGAAGCTTTGATTAGGTCTTCACTTCTTTCTGTTTAGATAGCCTACTGAGGCATTTATTGTTCTTACATTATATAAGGTATTGATGGGCTTAGTCCAGATCCCAAGACACACATAATTCAATATAATTGAATTAATTAAAGAACATAAAATGAATATAAATGGAAGATGGTACTTGTAGGATTTTTTACTTCTAAGTGCTTACTAGTTTACAACATTTCCTTTTTGTACACTTCTTCTTACATATATTCAATGATATATTAGAATAAGTATTTTGTGGTTTATAATAGGGATTTAGTATCACACCATTTTTTGACCAAGATTTTGGGCCCAAATAGATTATATGATTACAAGTGTTGATCATGGAAAACGCCCTGCTATAGGCACTTGCTGTGTTGCTTAGGATCCCGAGAGCATTGGATTGAGCCAAGACTTGTGATGCTTTTATATTTCTTTGTTTCTTTTGTGACTTTGGAACATATATTGTGGATTACTATAGAGTACCTATTTTGGATATTTTCTATTGAACTAACGTGTTACATCATCTTTTGTTTGAAACAATGTTTGGTTACTTATAATAACAGTCTTCTGCTGTTTAGTTCAGTTGTATCCTATTTAATACTTCATATATTATATTATAATTTATCCTACTATGTTACACTCTATGAATGAGGGAATAATTTCCCCACTATCACAGCCTAGGCCCTCACTCCTAGTTGGTAACCTTTGGATTTTGGGGAAATGTGCATGCGGGCATCTTGCCAACTGGGTACGGGGCACCAGTTGAGTGGAATCTGGATCTGGGATGTTATAATGGCATGGCCCAAAGGTAAATCCCAATTTCCCTAGGCTGGAAAGCATTTCATATTTATCAATAATATGCATTGGTAATGATTTCACACATTTTTCATAAACATAAATAACCAAGTGCAATAAATAACACAATAACCCAACAAGTAAAAATAATTTTCATATTTAATGTTTACAACCTCAAACAAAAATGAAAAAGTGATGCAACAAAAAAATTATGACAATAAATCCCCAAAATCACCATATTACAAGACTTTTATTACCCACAAACAACCAACACCACCAATACTGCCCATGGAAGACCACTAGAAACTTGAACCACTATCTCCATACATCTTGCCTTTACCTGATTCAATCATAAACAAGTCTACATACACCAAAAGGTGTATGTAGGGTTTGAGGAAAATACCATTAAGATACAACCCAAAGAATTATTCCACCCCAAAAACAATACAGGAAAAATTAACTTGCACGATTTAATTAAAATAATTGGGAAACATTTTTATATAAAACATTTTCAAAGGAAGAACCTTTTATGGTAAAGATATGCCTTGCGTCAAAAATAAAACTCAAAGTACACCATATGTCATTGGTAAATATGATATAACATGGGGTACTATTTCATGAGAAGTATATATAGGTATTAACTCTTGTAAGAATCTAGGAACACCTTATCTCGGTGAAATGTGGTATAGTAACCACACTATACGACACCCTCATGCATGAGGCACTAGAGAGGATGAAATCCAATATTCTAGTTTTTCCAATTATCATAGTTTAGATAGAATTGAATCATAAATACTACTAGATGAATTAGGCCCAATCCACTTCTGATTCATGTATCATACTCATACTAGTCCATCCACCTAGTCACCTTGGATTTCCTTTGTGCTCAATTGTCATTCCACATATTAAATACGACATCACTTTCACATATACATAATCCAATCACCATAACACATGTTATAATCCACAATTTCCATAACCAAAACCCATTTTAAAACAAATTTCACTCTAAATAAAATTAAAAATAGGTTTCAGACCACCTACACATTTTATCAAAAACCTTCAAGACACAAAAAAGGAAGAACATGTGAAACACACATGGAATATAACCCATTTCCTTTGGAAAACCATTTCTCAACACCATAGCACCATGAATCATTTTAAAAACTCATTTTAACCTCAAAAAAAATTCAAAAAACATAACCAAGAAGAAATGAAATAATTTCAAAGTCATCAAACAATATTAAGCATGGATCCACCTACCTTGAGTTAGGAAACTTCCAAAAAAACAATGCAAAATCACCAACACACCCCAATAGAACCCTATAATGGAATGATTAAACTATAGACATCAAGATTGATCGATAATTATCAATATACAATGCTAAAAATTTCACCCTACCCACTGGAAATAAGAAACACAAAGAAATAATAGAAGAAACCCTATAAGTGGGGGAAAATCGAAGAGGATAACCACACACATGAAGATTTCATGGAGAAATAACACAAATACACCACTAAAATGAAGTTACAAGGGAGGAAGAGGGAGAGGGTTATGTTCTTAGGGTAGGAAATCCTGAGTGGAGAAGATAGTGGTGGATTAGGGAAAAAATTAGGGGACATAAGAAAAGAAAATTTCTGTTTTTAATGACCTGGACAATCCGGAGGGTTTGTATATACGATTTTTAAAATTGTATGGAAATTGTACTCCCCTTACTACAAATTAGGATATGTTGCATGTTTAGGTTTCATGTTTTTCAAACCATGCAGTAATCATGTGATTCAACACTATCCAAAAACACCACTTGTCACATAGTTACTTGGGGAAGGGCGTACAGTTTTCCAAACCATGCGCCACCTACTGTTTCTCGAAAACAACCATTTTCTCCAAAAACTCAAAGGAAAGCTCAAGGGGGGAATATAGAAATAAAATAGAAAAATACATCAAAATGAAACCATGGGTGTGATAACTATAATATTTAGTAATTATGATAATGATACATCCTTATCAGTGCTTAAAAAGAAATGATAAAATGTATTTTTATCAGCGCTAGAATTTTAGCACCGATAAATAGTAGTTTTATTAGTACATAAAATTTTAATGATGTTAAAACTATTATTTATCAATGATTTTTTTAAATTATTGATAAAATATTTACCCATTATTTTAAAAAGATTTATAACACATTCTCATCTCTTATGTTATTCTTTCCCTTACCAAACCTGAATTTTTTAACTATTCTCACTCTTTATCGATATTATTGATGAATAAATCCTATACAAATATAAGGTATGTGATGATTTAATTTTTTAGAATTTTAGTATCCACTACTCACCACTTGATACCACCCTACACTACAAAAAATAGTAATTTAGTAACTTTTCTTGAAATTGTTGATAATTTAGTATTGTTTCAGGAAAAAAGTTACAAAATTAGAAAAGTTTCGTGAATAACGTCTCTAAATTAGCGACTTTTCCACAAAAATGTTTCTAAATTGTTGACATTTTTCTGGAAACATCGCTAGAGATATATATATATATACTTATATATCTCATTTCCTTGCATCAATGTAAACATATATTTAGATATATATATATATATATATATATAAACACAAACACAGATATATATATATATAAACACATACACATATATATAAATATATAAACGCTCACAATCACACACATATGTATAAATATATAAATATATTCATATATATTTTAAATTTACGCATTTTTTTAGAAAATGTGACCATTTTAGTGACACTTTTCTCAGTGTTTTAAAACGTGGATAATTATATAAATATAAATTTTATTATATATATGTATACATACCCATATATATTCACAACTACACACAAAGATATATATAAACAAACAAACACACACACACACATATATATTAAAATAAACATATAATATATTATATATATATAAACACATATATATATATAATATAAACAAATATATATATATTTTCATATATAAATATAATATAAAAACACATATATATACTCACAGAAAATATAAAATATAAATATATAAACATACACATATATTAATATATATACTATTATATGTAAATTAATATATAAATATATACAATTATAGATAAATAATATTAAATATTATATACTAATGTATATATATTTAACATAATACTATTAAATATTTAGAACATATTCATGCTTTTAAGAAAACGTGAATATTCTAATGAAATATGTACATTTCAAAATATGGCTACTCACCCTCACACACACATAGGCACGGACAGGAACACAAACGCACACATGCACACACACATGCACATGCACATGCACACACACACACACACGCACCCCCCCCCCACCCATAAACATATTTAAAAACACACACATATATTAATATAAACTTATAATATACATAAAATTTATTCATATATATATAAAACAAACACACACACAATTATACACAAACAATCACCCTTATATATACATATAAATATTAATATATAATATAAAATAAACCTATAAATAAACATTAAAGATAAACGTATATATATATAATATAAAACATATATATATATATATAAACATATATATATCTGTGTGTGTGTGTGGGTGTTTTAACATAAAATATACACACACACACATTTATATATATAATATAAACACACACATATATATAATATAAAATATAAACAAATATATAAATATAATATAGTATAGTCAGACACATATATATAAAAATTAAACATAAAATACAAATTTATATATATTAATATTATATAGAGATATATGATATTAAATTTTGAATATTACAATACATATATATATATATAACATAATACAATTAAATATTTTAAATATAGGTGCATTTTTAAGAAAACACGACTACTTTTGTTGAATTAGGAGGTTTTAAATGGTGGATAATTACATACACATATAAACACACACACACATACATATATATAATATAAAACATAAATAGATTTATATATATATATAAATAATATAAAAATATATATATAAACATAAAATATAAACATGAATTTAAATATAATATAATATAAACATAAATTAATATATATTTTTTAATATATGTATATTTATATAAATATATTAATATATATATATACACATACACAACAAAATAAAATTATCAATAAATAACATTAATGGGTGAGTTTAAAGGTTCTTTCCTTGTGATTCTGTAGGTCAGGCGCTCAAATTCTGTTGGCCAGCATTTTATACTGTTGGGGTAAGGGGGTTGAGGGGGTGTGGGAGGGAGCAGGTTACATGTATTAGAGGGAGAGGGGGCCTAGGGAAAGGAGGCAGGGGGTTACTAGAGGGTGAGGGGTGAGATTGAGTCCCGGAGCAGTACTGGGGGTATTTTTCATTATAAAACGAATAATATTATTTCAAAACTATGCTTTATAGAAAAATGAATATAAAAGTAAAAAAACATTTTTTAGAAAAGACTTATAAATTTCAAAAAAAATTGCTAGCTTTTTCATGAAATATTGGTAAATGAAGCCTCATTTAATGAGGTTTCTAGAAAGCACTATTAATTGTGGTGTCCCTAAATAATTAAATTTATAGACCTTGTTATTTTAGATTTTTTATATTTACTAAAGTTTCTAAAAAACGTTAGTAATTAGATTTTTTGTAGTGCTACTCCTATTGCAACTTGATCGAGAAGGAAGATTCATTGTTAAATTAGAAATCACACCCATCACATTCCAAACTCTCCGAATAGGGAGTCTTGAGCTCTTAATAATTCAAAACCTCATGTTTTCATGACTAGATGTGTCAATTTTTGAGTCTTGAGTTTTCCTTATCTACCTCCAGTGTACTTGAATTTATATTTATGGATCTTTCTCTTCAGTTACTGACTATTTGAGTTCTTTACATACCTATTCATGTCTATGGGTGAAGTGAGAGTTGATCTAGTGACACATGGAGAGTATGTAGAGTTTGGTAAAACTAGTTGATCTCATTTGCATAGTTCTAAGTGTCTCCCTGTGGTAGTAATGTGATTGGAACATGAATTTCCATCCATGTGGACAAGTTAAATAAAGTTACTAATTATCCTTGGATTTAGTGTCATATTTTCATTAATTCCAAGCTATCTTGATTGAATAATGGTCATGTTATTTAGATGATTCATGATTTTGAGTTTTTTAAATCATGGTTCAAAATGGAAAGAGATCAATTTTAAAAATAGTAAGTGAGTTTTCTATGGAAGTTTGAAAATTAATTCAGTTTATGATTTTCCAAAAAAAATGTTTTTTAATTGGTTAAGATTTTTAAAAATTTTGATTTTAAGTAAAGGGGTACATGAATTTTAGCGGTGAAAATCATTTTTAAAAAATAATACAAATTTTCCCAATGATTTATTAGGATATGATTCATCAGGTTTTATATTGTAAATGTAATTTATGGTAAAATGATTGGTTTTGTAGTTAAAAAATTGGATTTATCAAATGTTTCAGAATGATAATGATATTTTGGTTTTCAAGGATGGTCTTAATAAAGGATCTTTTATATTTAACATTGACTTTAAATAAAAGTTTCATTATTTGAAATTAGAGTGAATAAATTCAAATGGTTTTAATATGTGAATTTTGAAATATTTAGAGCTTCTAAATTAATAATTATTTAGAATAAATATTTTTTAACTTATATTTATTTTGAATTAATAAATTTAAATTAATAAGAATTATGAATTAATCATTTTAAATGACTAATTATTATATAAATATTTTTTAAATATATATATATATATATTTTTATAATAAATATAATTTTTTTTTAAAATCATAGATACAATTTAAAATTATAATATTTTTTAATTTAGAATAATTGAGTGTAGAAAAACTATATTTTTAATAATTTTTAATTTTTCAAATTTCCAAAAAATTCTTTTCTTTTAAAAAGTATCACCAAACTAGATAATGAGAAATTAAAATCATTTCTTTTCTTTAAATAAATTTCACATTGAAAAAAAATTAAGCTATTTTTAAATTACAATCATTTCATTATTTAATCAATTTTTAAAATTTAAAAATCTTGTATTAATATACTTGTCTACTCTAAAGTTTATCTAATTTTTTGATCATGAAATTATAATTATATATTAAATATCAAGGTATGTTATCATTTTTGAGCTATTTCACTCCTTGAGAATATTTGTTTGTTTCTAATTTCCCCAAATGGATTGAACAATGTGCGTATAAGTGATCTTAATTGTTTTAGATCCACTCTCTGATTCTCCACCCAATCACCCTTAAAATGATCCATTTTTGGTTCACCTTCTTGCATAACTTCAAGTTCATTTTTCACTCATTCATAATTATTTCTCACTCAGATTTCATGGATCTCATTACTGTGTATTGAAAAAACCCTTCCCAATTTCAATGAAAGTAGGTGACTACAAATAATAAGTAGATATAGTTTTTTTCGGTGCACGACTATTAATCGACTTTATGTTCCATGTGTCCATACTTCACCCATATTCAACCCAATCTATCTTGCTTCAAGACATTATTGGTTCACCCTCTCCCTCTCATTCACATTAATATTCACACATTCATCAATATTTCTCACTCTAATTACATGGTGCTCCTAGCCATGCACTGCAAAATCCCTACCCACTTATCATGTTAGGTGGTGACTATAAATGATAAGTTAACCAGGTTTTTCTGATGCACAACTAGTAATCAGCTCCAAGTTACACGTATCCATCCCACTTCCATGTTCTACCCAAACTCTTTTTACTCAATACATTTATGGTTCACCCTCCCCCTCACATTCACATTCATTTTCACTCATTCATCATTATTTCTCACTCTGATTACTTGGAGCTCCTAGATATACATCACAAAAACACTACCCAATTATCGTGTAAGGTTGTGACTACAAATGATTTGTTGGTAGTGTTTTTGTGGTGAATAGTTGGTGATCGGCAACAAGATCCAAGTATCCCTCCAAGTAAAATGGATTAAAATACAAGAATTCTTCCTATTTTAATCCACATATCCCACCTACTCCAAGAGATTAAAAATGTAATTTTTTTAAACATGTCATTACCATGTGCATTTTATTTTTAGTTACCATTATAGTATCATCATTCAGTATTCTCTTTTTTCAAGGAAACCAAAATATAGAAAGGATATTGTTCCAAAAATTGATGGATAAAATTTTAAATCTAATCAATTGTAATTTCTTTGTAAAAATACATATCAAACATTGATATAGATAGCTTGTTTTGATTCCTTGTATTAATGGACATATCTTGACCACCTCTATGTTGGGTTTTGATATGGGAGTGATCTATCTTGGGACCCAAATTAGTGAAAAAAATTGTCAACTAGGTTCATATAATATATAAAAGATTAACAATAACCTGTGTTTGTAAAATCATAACCATTAATAAAAAAATTTTTGTCTTTAAAAACATAACCATTAATAATATAACTTTATAATAATATTTTAATCATAAAATGGACTTCTTCTATGAAATGTTTTCTACATTTTTTTAAATATTAATAATACAGAATCCAAAAGAATATATATTAAATGAAAATGGATGGATGCACATATCATGAAAAAAGAGTATGAGGATGGGGTGAAATATTTTATTATGTTTTCCAAATATCATGCATATGATCCTTCTAAAATCCTTTTTTCATCATTATAGTGTTTCTATTCAACACTAATTAGTATAGAGGACTTGGAAGAAAACTTTATCTGTCCTAATATAGATCAATATTCTAAATGTTGGACTAAACATGGGGAAAAATAAATTTATCTAGTGATTGGTATAAGAATACATTTTATAGATCTTGTGATATGTTTACATATTTGGAAAATGATGATGATTGTATCGAGTATGTGATTATAGGTGAGAATGGTGATGAAGATCATGTTGTTGAAATGACCATAACAGTTGAATACAAACATTGTGACTGACATTTTTTAGAAGTTATAGAGTTGTGCAAAGAAACTGTTGTATGCTAGTTGTACTAAATATACAACATTGTCTTCAATACTGATTCTATATAATTTAAAAGCAGGAAACGGATGGAGTGAAACTAGTTTTACAAAAGTAATTTTTCTTTTGAATGATATTCTACTAGAATATAATGACATTTCATTCTAATTATATAATTCTAAATGAATGTTATATTCAATGGGTATGATCACTGAAATAATACATGCATGTCCAAAAGATTATATACTATTTCACACTGACAAAATTCACTTAAAAAA
Organism: Viscum album; assembly: GCA_963277665.1. Taxonomy (NCBI): domain Eukaryota; kingdom Viridiplantae; phylum Streptophyta; class Magnoliopsida; order Santalales; family Viscaceae; genus Viscum; species Viscum album. The sequence continues at coordinate 1,611,110,430 of OY728122.1, forward strand.
TGCCTAATGTGGGGTGATTCATGATACAATATTGATGAATTGAGTCCTATGAAAGTTTTATGGTACTTCCCAATAATTCAATGTTTTAGGAATCTATATGAAAGTAATGAGACTGCGAGATAATTGAAGTGGCACACAGACACAAGAAAAAAATATCAGAAACTTCATCACCAAACAAACTATTCTTAGTGGATGATAATTGATCAAGAGTATAAAAAATTTGGAAACAAGTAAAGAAACCATTATCTTGTTATATCTATATATGGAGTGAATCGTTTTCGTTTTCAAAGTATCACTCAAAGTACATTTCCAATTATGTTGGTAAATTATTATTTGCCACTATGGTTATGTATTTTTAACAAGTCTAGGATAAGGGTGGTAGGGACATATAATATTTATTAAGAATAGAAATGTACAACACTAATAAGGTGTTAGTAATGATATATCATCCATCAACAACAAAAATATAGAGATTCAGAATATAAAATCATCATAAAAACCCAAAAAAGCACTAAAAGTTAAAATCAACCACATGAGTTAGATTAAAATCGCTCCAACCCCTACCATGGGGGGCACTACCACATGGATGAAAGTCATGCATTAAAGTATTTTCACTCTTCCATGGATCATGAAGTTAATTTCAAGATTGTGTAGTGGTGTACATTAAGACCATAACACCAGATAAATCCCAATGAAGCTATCCCGATATCTGATGACCAATCTGACGTCTTTCATTGACCTAACCACTGGACTCCCTCTCTATCAAATGAGATCCACGCTTAATAACCATATCATTTCGTAAATACCCTTATGTCTTCCTTTCATCCATGTTCACATATTTTTCCGAGTCTAGTATTCAAAAATAACTGGAATGGAGACCCAATACTTTTCATGTTTTCAATTTTAGGAGTCTAGATACTCAAAGCATCCCTTTTCATTGGAATGTAGGTCCTCTGAGATTCAGTCTGATTATAATCATCAAAAGAAGCATGATTAATCTTATTTTCAAAATAATAATCTATAATATAGAATTTAGATAGATCTATAACCAGTATTGGAGCCATAAACATAGAAATTTTTTTTCCACCAATTGTTCAGACATGAGAAAATGATTTAATTACATCCAAAAGATTTATAATTCTATCCCAATCATGGATGTGAAAAATATTAGGCTTGAGGGAAATCATTATAATTCCCCATTACCTCATCATAATATCATCCAAGGGAAATATAATGTTGAAGAATATAGGAACCATCTAGGAAAACATCAAATTATCAAAACCCCATGAATCTGAAATCTGTCCAACCAAAACATTTATTCTCTATGGCTTCAAGCACCAAAGTAAAATAATTCAATCAATTATAGAATTATTACCAACTTCCAACCATTCCAAGAACACATTATAATCAACCATAACTTGTGAAATATTTCCTTTTCAATGAAAAATCCTACAGTAGAATATTTCAAGAGAGAGAAATAATGACCACCAGTAATGTTATAAGGCAAAGGGTCCAAACCAAACACACTGTAAGAAACCCTTGAAGCATCCCTCCTAGCTGTGACAAGATTATGAGAGTCCAATTATCTTCAATCTAGAAATATTTCTAATAAATAATTATGAGATGAAGTAAACATGGAGAATCAATCATAATCACCATCAATGATTAGAGATATAATCTCTTGAACCAAACCCGTCCCCCCATGAAACAAAAATACATTATGTTATCACTTCTTATATCAAGATATAAACAAATGGGTAATTATATTGATGTTTATTGGGATACATTGATTGAAGATTTGGAATTATTGTGGGATTTAGGGGTTATGTTTTGTTGTGCTTATAGAAATGATGATTTCACATTGAACTTCATGTTGTACTAGACAATAAATTACTTCCTATCTTATAAATGTTTTCCAGATATAACATTAAAGGAAATCAATGGAATTACATTGTGGATCTATGTATACCATCAATTATATTGAAATATTCATTGAATACTGTGTTTCTTGGACATCAAATATTTTTAACCCAATGACATAAAGGCTGATCTTGGATGACAACATTCGATGGGAGTTCAGAAGAATGTACAAAACCATCTCCACTAACATGTGACCAACTATTTGATAAAGTAAAAGTTATGGACACTTCTTTTGGTAAACCTTTTTTGAAAAACCATACAAAAGTTGGTTAGAAATAGAGATCAGTTTTTTTAAAATTTTCATACTAGAATTGTTTTAAAATCATTCATTTTCATGATTTTATTAATTTGTAAAAAAATGTATGTGGTAGTGTCATTGGAACATAACTAAATACAACAGAAAAAATGAAGTATGTATTTAAGGATAGGTTGGACATGATTGACATGGAAATAGAGTTGGCTCTAGTGAAGGGTGAAAATTTGAATTTTCTTCCTCCTACTATTTAAACTCTTTTTAGGAAGAATAGATATTAGTTTTCAGATCTCTTGAATGATTTAAAGGTTCCAATGGGGAATTCATTTAATATAAATAATATCTTGTCTATGAATGATTTAAAGTTAAAGGGTTTCAAATCACAAGACAATCATGTTTTGATGTAAGATCTTATTCTTATAGATTTACATTTTATTTTTCTACAGAATGTATATCACACATTAACCAATATCTATTTCTTTTTAAAATATATATGTAGAAATGTTATAGAACCGGTGAAAATTTCAACTATGAAAAAGGAATTTTTTTTGTATTATGTTAATTGGGGATTTTAATTCCTCTAAATTTTTTTGATATGATGGTTTACTTGATGGTTCACTTGGTAAGATATATTTGACTGTGTGGTCCTATAGAGTATAGATGGATTCCCCCAAATAAACATTATATTAATATTTTGAAGTTATATATAAAAAATAAAAGTCTTCCAAAAGGTTTTATTACAATGAAATATGTTGTTGATGAAGCCATTTAATTCTGTACCGACTACCTGTCCAATATGGAAATCTTTGGACTATTAAAATCTCATCACATTGGGCATCACAAGGGTGAAGGAACATGGAAAATATATGTTTTCATAATCACTATTATGGACCATAGGTAGGCCTAAATTTAAATTTTTCATAACAATTTAGAAGTTTCCCCATATGTTGAATCCCATAAAAAAATTATTAGGTAGTTGAATCCATCATTAGACAATGTATGGTAATAAAAAACACATAATAAACTTTTTATAGGATGGTTTCAAGAACACATTATTAAAGAGTCAGTGGAATATTTGGATTCAATTTTAGAACCACATCGATTTCTAGCTAGAGGAAAAAGTGTTCATGTATGATCTGAAATATATCTATGTAATTAATAGTCATACATTATATAAAAATGAACATGATGAATGAAGTAACATGAAATGTGGTGGAGTTACATTTTTTGCTGAAGCGATGTATGTATCTGATACCAAGAACATAAATCTAATTTATTTGAATATTTCATACTTTTTATCATAAAAAATAAGGGATTGGGATTATACAACATTATAAGTTCCAATTTTTAATGAATGTAGGTTGATAACAAGAGCGATGTTAAAATAGATGAATTTTGATTCGTGAATGTGTATTTCTTTAAGGAAGGGTACAAATACGGATAATTTATAATGGAATCATAATTAGTACAATTATTTTATGACACAGTTCATGCATATAGAGAGTGGTTAATTTTTTGGTCATTGACCAAAACCATTGAAGGATCATATGTCGGTTCAATTAAGGATGACCCTTTCATTTGGACGTCAGAATCATTTCAAATCATCCCCAATGTAAATGGTGTCCTGTATGTGAGAGGAGAACATAATAAATGAATTTACATAATCGATAGAGGGTTAAAATCCCTTCATCCTATAAAAAAAGAGAGTTCAATAATTATGTTATATTTTTTTGGTATTATAAATTTTGTTACATCATGTTATAATCTATTCACTAATGAATTTACATAACCAAAATTAAATCTTAAACAATGTTTGTAGATAATGACCTTTTCACATGTTGATGTTCCTAATCATGAGGTACAACAGGTTTCTCAAAATGTTAGTTCTCCCTATTTTGAGGAACAAAATCCTTCTACACATGTCGTTGCAACCAATATAAAGGAATAACATAATGATGATGTTGAAGTAGAGTAAATAGTTGACAGTGAACAGTAGTTGTCCCAAAAAAAATAGGATCACTATAGTACAATGATGGTAGAAAAAATTATTAATGTGAGAAAAAGGCATCAAATTTGAGGATGGATGGAATTTACATAGCCAACCTATTAACCCCGACGATTCCATGTTTAGTTGTTACATAGGGATCACCACTTGAATGCATATGTTGATTGATGTAGATTCGTGTCACAATGTTGTTCCCACACTTAAAACAATAATTTAGGAAAATATTAGGGAAACATTATAATATACATTCTTTATTTTACTAAAAAAATTAAATTTTTAATTAATCTTCATTTTACCTTTAAGAGTGAATTTATGGTTCACGAATCTAGATTGAAATTTGTATTAATACACACAAGGAAGGCTCATATAGGATTTTACACAATTAATACAATTTTTCATCTAAAAGATGCTTAATGGAAAAGAAACCTACAACCACCATAGATGTATGCACACCAAATAAACTAACAAACATGTGATGCATTTATTAGTCATCATGAAGATAAACTTTTTTTGGAAAATTGTGGCTAGAAATACATTACATGAAAATATGTGTAGTAATCAATTTATTATGAATTGTTATTTTATGAAACAACACGTGAGTGTTGAAAAAAATAAATGGGAAGACAAACCAATGCACCCCTTCCATAAATCAAGGATATTTTATGAATCACTTGAAAAACAATTGGTACATATTTTAAATCTATTGTATTAATTTTCTTGGAAATAAAATAAAAAAATAATTATATTACTAAATTTATATACAAATTGATGAATAGAAATCAAAATCCATTTCTATCTCACTTTATTTTCTATAGAAGGAGTCACAAGTAAATAAATAAGGGATATGAGTAGATGTAAACACCCAAAAAGTGTGGGAAATTTGTGTAAGTGTGATTAATTAATTTTTTCATTAAATATATATTAAATAACAATGATTACTTATTTTACTATACAATTATGCAATATAGACACAATAATCTTCATTATTTTTACTAGATGAATAACCTCTATCAGTGGCCTTGAAGTACCTGGAATAGTCTGACCATGTCAGAGGTTTATGTTTTGGGTTGTAGCCCCAAACATATTTGAGAGAAAAAATTAATTGGGGGATAAAGATAAGAATATGGAAAAAAAATTTGGAACAATTATATTCCCTTGAAAAAAAATTAGTAAAAAAAATTGTAAGATAATGTAATGGGAAGGAACCAAGAGAATAAAGAAAAGAAAAAAACCATTATGTAATGACCCCCTCACCCACACCCACATTGAGGTGAGCCATTCCCCTCAAATAGTTTTCATATAATAGGTAATAAATATTCTCATAATTTTGTCTATAAAATTTGAATCAAGTGTAAATTTCCTAGAAGATTATGCTAGTATACTAGAAGGGGGTGAATCAATTTACACAAGTTTTTACGAATTTTATTTTCTTTCCTCTTACCCCTTTCTAATTCAATACTCTACACTTGATAGAGTGAATAGATCTTCTTGGTTTAAGAATAAAATTATACTATATGAAAGATATAAAGTAAATGAAGAAAAATTTATAGTATTTTTACAAGGTTATCCCCTGATATGAGTGACTACGTCCTTACCATGTTGCGAATGACCCAAGCCACAGATTTCCCACTATGAATCAGTCAAAAATTATATGAGGGTTGTCATGTATCACCCTAAAACCATTGTGGGTATGTAAGAACCTTTTACCAAATTATAATAACATTACAGCATTTTTATTTATACTGGACTCCGAAGAGTGTTTCAAAAACATAACATAAAATCAATGATAAAGATCCCAAGATATTCGAGGTGTAACTAAAACCCAAAACTAATATACCTCTTCGAGCCACTAAGAATAAACTGATTCTTTACATTCTCACTTCAACTGAAAAAATTATACTACCACAAAATATAACAAACAACATCACTTTTTAGTCTAATTAGTAAACTCTTCTGAATTGTAGAAGATAATACTTCCAATTCAAATCACTGTAGTATTAGAATGAATAACTGAAGGCATATAAACAAATTAAAATTTTTCTTTTTCACTTCTTTACTAGAAAATATAACTTCACCTCAACTCAAATATTACATACATTAGCATTGTGTGAACTTAATGCATGAAAATATTTAAGTAATGGAATTCTTATCATCTTATGCAAACCAAAAAAAATTATAACTTTCTTTATAAAATATTTTGGTGTGCCATGATTTTTTTCACACTTTACATTTCTAGTGCTTACATATCTATATGTGAATCATTTATGATTGTAAATGAATGATTACATCAAATTTTTCATACAATAAATTCATGGAATATCATCATTATATCCTTTATGTATGCTAAAATGGTATAAGAATCCTCATTTTACTTAGCAAAGATGAAACACATAATATCAATTTTATGTTCCTTCGTGGTATGCATATGATACTGCAACCACTGTATTTTTTGAAATGAATGTATTTTATAATGCGAATATTAAATTTCAATGCCTTCTTCCTCATTTCACAACTAACTTATAATATTATTCACAGAAAACATCACATAAATTTTTCGCATGAACCATACTCAAGCATGAGTCTTAAAACCTTCACATAGTAGAGAGTTCATGATTATATCATATCGTAAGAATATCAATTTGTAAAAAATTTACATGCAACCTTCATATGTACACATTCAGCACCACTAATCCTTGTTTTATTTACATTAGATATACACCCATTTCTTATGTTTACCTCACTTAACAACTATGTATATATCAACAAAGGATTGAAAAATATCTCCTTCTCCATTGATTCAAATTATTCTTACCAAAAAAATACTAAACAGTGTAACTAGTTTTTGGAAACACTTATTCTATCCTATCTCATCTTCTTTATGTTTGTTCAAGAGAACCAGTTTCAAAATACCCTCAGTACATACTGCTTATACTTCATGTTTTTAAAGCATATGGTTCTTCATGTAATCGAGTGTGATATGATGAGCCTTTACATACCAACAACACATGACACATTATTTGTTTCATAGGTATTCCATTCCCCTTGGCACAATAGGTTCACATAACATTTATTTTGCATGTGTGTTATATAGACCTTTCATGATGACATAAACAACTACACATATACCCTTATATTTTGTAGGTCCTTTTTATTTTACACAGAACAAGATCATGAAAATTTAAACAAACATCATGCAATTGAAAATTCATATGATTAGCACAGACACATGTAATCACTTCCTTCACAAATATTGAGCACAATATTTTCTCTGTTTCCCTCTTGAGACTAAACTCATCTCTTTGATGTAAAATAGGTTCTTCGGATGAGATATAATCTAAAACCTCTGAATAAACCAATGAAATTTATTTATAGTTATCATACCACCACATATTCATCCCATAAAACATAGGTAACCATCTAATTCATCAAAATAATCTTTCACTACCTTTAATTTCAAGGCATTACCATCATTGAATAACATCTCATTTTCATCACACTATAATTCAACAGTTTAATATTTAATTTATGATTCAAATGATTTTCCATCACAATTCAATAATCCTTGGATCTTTAGAATCCTGAAATAACGATGGGAGGCCTTAGATTTGAAAGGACCAGTTCAGGATATGCCTAACACTAAGAGGTGGGGTGAATTAGAGTTAGGGTCTATTTAAAAAAATAACAACTTTTTATTCCTTTACCTCTAGACCAATTAGGATCTTTATTCTCTTATTATCTTTTCCCTATCACATTCAATAATATGAAAACTGTAAAACTATTCCCAAAATATTTTTACAAGGTTCACTACTCAATAAGATTATCTACATCCTTTCCAAGTATGGGTATAACTAGTACATGGATACTCCACTATAATATAGTAATAGCTTATAATGGGTTGGCTAAGAAAATAATAATTTATCCAGTGTGACTCCCTATACTTTAGTGGGTATAATGAAACAATCCTTCTTCCCTGAACTGAGAATGGCCTAGTCCAACATGAAACTCTTTAATGGTTCATTATAATTCCTCCCAAGACAGTCTCCCCCCTGTTGAAAAGTTTTTGTGACACAGAAAAAATATTCAACCTATTGAGACCTATTATATTTCATAGTGATTCATTATTCTTCCAATATTCACTTGTTACTTGATTAGAAACATTCAAGTAACTCACTATTTCTTCTCTCTTCTTCAGTGCAATAACTAAATGAACACTTCTTATTCTACATTCACTTACTATAGTGCAATAACTGAATTCACTAAAAATTCATCATCTTCTTGAATATAATCACAAGTAACTATGTAATTAATCAAGAAATGGGTATCAAATCACTAGGCATCATCTGAATTAACTTCTTATCCTTTCTTATTTTCGCATATGCATTAAACCATGCATGAAGAATTTAGATGAACTCTTCCCTTTTTATCACTTCTTCTTATTCACACACATGCACCCATTACCATTTTTCATTATTAAAATATTTTCCAGTATTATTTTTCATGAAAAACTATATGTGATGTAAAGTATTATTAATTAAACAAAACACACTATCCACTTTATCGCGTTTTCGAGTGCGTCAAATTAGTTGTTTAATTTTGACTAGAATTTCTGCAGTATAGCAACAACCCTAGTTCGTCTCTCGACGGATCCTTAGATAATTAATTTAAAAAGAGGGTTTTGATTATGAAAGTAGAAAGTGAATGAGGTTTTGTAAAACTTGGGGGTTTTATGATTATAGATGAAAATAGAAAATGAAAGCAATAAAACAATGTAGAGATTAACAGAATTAATTAAGCGTGATCAACCCGGGGTACGCACATGATGTTTATCCTTCATCGCTTCATGATAGGGTTATGATCTTTTAATCCCAGGTTTTTAACACCTAGAACCAGAATGTTACTGAGTTTATACTAGGATACCTCCTATGGTTCATTCTAAAACACACAATGATTCACCAGACACCTTCGATGATGGGGTGAATTGTGTTTGACTTCATAACCGAAACACACCAAGGCAACACACGAAAAACTCGATGCACTGTCCAGGTTTGTATGTTATTTCTTTGTGATACCATGAAATAAATGTACAAGGCCTTAACAGTGCTTATGTGAGTTCAATTGACCAATACGAACTACAAAAACACCGCAATTGAAAGGGGGAAAAGAAAGTGGTGAACGGTGTGAAACATCACATGAATGGGTACCCCCAAACATGATCATATGAGTTGAGCATGACATACCAGTACATAAAACAATAAAATAATAATAGGGGATGATGAAAAAAAAACACAACAACCTGGAATTCAAAATATCATTCAAATATTACAAACATGAAGCTTGGGATTTACATCACGTTCCTCCCCGGGTGATCACAAGGGGTTTAGAAACCCATGGAAGAGGAAGAAGAAGAAGATGTTGAAGTAGCACTTCCCATAGCCTCCAAAACTTCTAGTGATGTTGAGGAGACTCCTTGGGGACTCCAAAATGGAGGCACCTTGTCTCCTGGCCGAACTTGCAAATGGGGAGCCCAAAGTTCCATATTATAGGAAAATTGGAAGGTGGTTTTAGGCACACAGATTTCTTCAATCCAATTGTACCATGGTTTTCGGCCTTCATACAGTCTTATATTTATTTAGAGAAAATATAAAAGTTGTAACCCCACTTCGTGGATGTCTCTGCCAAAATTTTAGCACCATTTGGAAAAATACAGCTTGATATATTGATAAAATACCGAACTCCACTTTTGAATTTGTTCATATTCAGTGGCTTGGAAAGATCAGTTCTTATGACCCCTTTAGAAGCCAAATCAGGATTCGGTTCCTTAATATAAAATGTAGCCTAATAAATTTTGGACACGCCCAAAAAATTTTTGCCCATTTGGATGAACGGATTTCATGTAATAATCAAAAAAATGGATAGATGTGCATGGATCCATGCAATTTTGGCCCATATTTCTTCCACTTCATCAAGGACCCTCCAAATCACCTCCACCTACATTGAAATAATAAAAAAAGTAACATTTACCATTATAATATTGATTAAAATTAATTAATTGATTCAAAAATAAAGTGAAATTTATTATTATATTTGTAATATTCATTACAAAAATAGTTTAAAGTAGTAGTGTAAGGGTAGAATAAAACAATGAATTGTGGTACGATCACACCCACACACCTAAACATTTGCACTCCTGGGAAAAGTCACATATCTGAATAAAATGATGCATATATATATATATATTTCCAACATCATGAAGATTTAACATTTGAGGAAATTTTAATTCACCAAAGTAATGTGATCAATGCACGAACCACACCAAAGAGTTCTTCCTAGTGAAAATAGAAAAAGATGTCTCATAAATCTTATCATAGTGAAATTCAAAAAGATTCATGACACCGAATTGAGAAAGGAATTAAAAATCCAACCATGAAACTAACTCTCCATGTGTGTGTGTGAAAACCATTCCATGGTATTCTTTCCACTTGTTATCTAATAAATATAGGTTATTTTAACATTTTTCAGCTTAAATGATTTTGTCCACCGAACCTGCACTATATCCTTTGTAATCATATTTCAAGACCCACTCACATAAATATTCCCTGAATTCAAACCATATTATCCTAACCTAGATATCCCCATATGTTGCACATTTCATCACTCCCCTCATTTATTTTATTTTTTTTAAAGTTTCATTTGGAACAAATCTCACACTCATCTCTCAACCCTTGTTTGATCTCATCACGACACTAATTGCAATCATTATAACAAGATAAAAGGTTGAAGAGGGGTGGTTTTTGACCTTCCCAAGACACAACCATTTTTTTTTGAGGGCATACAACAGTCAGACATTAGTTACACACACATAGGTCAATCTGGTACAGTAATGAAACAGATCGGATAAGGAACGAACGTATGGAAATATCATTTAAAGCTGAAAACTATTAACCCAAAATATATTTACCTTATACTAAGTAAGGAATATTCAAACTTTGTGGTTTGGTGCAAATTTTTTTGGAGATATTGGTGACACAATTTTCCCAAAAACTACTCACACAAGGGGCATCAATCATCCCAAAGGTTTCACATAGATACGAATATTTATATCATTGACAGAAAACCAATTAACTAAAAAAAATAACTCCCTGATGTTAAATTCATACAAATATTCTTTTTAGCCTTCATTATGGTATTTTTACTTTCCCCCCATTATGGTCACCAAATCATCGAACTTCAAAATTGTTGATGGGGAAAAATAAAAATACCATAAAGAAGGCTAAAAAGAGAAGAAAGGAGAAAACGATGAAAATTCCTAACTAACCCAGGAATGTATCCACCCCCCCCCCCCCACACCTAGAATGTGCAGTTTCCTCACTAAAATAATTGATAATATGAGAAGGAAGGATAAAACCTGGTGTTTTTCATTGGTATGATGCATCGATAAGGTGGATTTCCTCCATCAGATTCTTCAGAAAATCCTCATATAAGTGTTTAAGTCACTGCCCATTGACGGTAAGACTTCGTCCACTATGATCATGCAAAACCTGTATTGCACCAAAAGGGTAAACATTAGTAACAGTATAAGGACCGAGCCATCGAGAACGAAGCTTACCTGGGTGTAGCTTAAGCCTGGAATTGTACATGAGGACCTTCTCACCAATATTTATCTTTTTCTCATGAATCATGCTATCATGAATAGCCTTTGTCTTCTCTTTATAGATCTGAGAGTTTTCATATGCATCACGTCGAATTTCTTCCAACTCTTGAATACACAACTTTCTTTTCTCACCTGTAACTGAAAGGTTCATATTACATTGTTTAACAGCCCAATATGCATGGTGTTATACCTCCAATGGGAGGTGACAAGCCTTTCCAAACACAATTCTGTATGGTAAAATTCTAATTGGGGTTTTAAAAGATGTATGGTATGCACAAAGTGCATCATCCAAGTAAAAACTCCAATATTTCCTATTGGGTTGTACAGTTTTTTTCCAGATTCATTTAACTTCATGATTTGATATTTCTACTTGTCCATTAGTTTGGGGGTGATATGCAGTGGAGAATTGATGATCAACCCCATACTTACGAAGAAAATTTTTCATGTTGCGATTGCAAAAATGTTAACCCTCGTCACTAATGATGAATCTTGGTAAACCAAACCTATTGAAAATCTGGGACCTCACAAAATCAACAACAACTCGAGAGTCATTGGTCCAAGTAGCCGTTTCTTCCACCCATTTAGAAACATATTAAACATCTAGTAAGATGTACACAAAGCCAAATGAATTTGGAAAAGGCCCCATGAAGTCAATGCCCCATGCATCAAAGATTTCACAGAATAACATGGGTTGTTGGGGCATTTCATTCCTCTTAGAGATATTCCCTATGAATTGACATCGAGTACATGATTTACAAAACCTATGGGCATCTCTATACAATTTTGGCCAATATAATCCCGAGTCAAGGACCTTTCGAGCAGTATGTTGAGAGCTAAAGTGGCCCCCACATGCCAAGGTGTGGAAGAAGGTTAAAACAGAGGTGAACTCATGGTCAGGGACACACTGTTGAACTACTTGGTCATTACAAATTCTCCATAAGTATGGTTCATCCCAAATGTACCAATGAGAATCATGCTTAAGTCTCTCGGATTGTGAAATGTTGAAATCAGTGGGGACCCTAGATGTTGCTAGAAAATTCACAATGTCTGTATACCAAGGGGTAAGGTCTACAACATCACATAGGGTCTCATGAGGGAAGAATTCTCCAATGGGTAGGGGTGAGTCAACATGATGGTCCAATGGTGGGGAAATCCTACTAATGTGGTCATCTAAAACATTTTCCACCCCCTCTTATCTATAATCTCAAGGAAAAACTCTTAGAGGAGGAGCATCCACCGTATGAGATGGGGTTTGGCTTCAGGTTTCTTTAAGAGAAATCGAAGGGCAGCATGGTCAGGAAACACAATCACTTTTGACCCAAGAAGATAAGAACGAAATTTTACAAAGGAAAACACAATAGAAAGGAGTTCCTTTTCTGTGGTTGTGTAGTTTACCTGGGCAGGGTCAAGGGTACGCGAGGCATACTCAATGACATGAGGAGCCTTCTCAACCCTTTGTGATAAAACTGCCCCAACTGCAAAGTTAGAGGCATCATACATAAGCTCAAAGGGGAGATCCCACCTTGGTGGTTGGATTATGGGAGGTGATGTGAGACTATTTTTTAGTGAATTGAATGTATCCTCACAATTTTTATCAAACAAAAACTAAGAATCTTTTTGTAATAACCAGGACAATAGAAGTGCAATCTTACTAAAGTATTTAATGAATCGACGATAAAAACCAGCATGACCCAAAAAAGATCGCACCTCATGAACACATTTTGGATATGTATGGGTTGAAATTAATTCAATTTTAGATTTATCAACTTGAATTCCATTATTTGAATTGACATGCCCAAGAACTATCCCCCTGCTCAACCATAAAATGGATTTTCTCATAATTTAAAACAAGATCTTTTTCAATGCAGCGGTGGAGGACAGAACCTTGGTGTTCCAAACAATCATCAAAATAATATCCATATACCGTGAAATCATCCATATAGTCTTCCATACAACTCTCAAGTTACTCAAGAAAAAATACTCAACATACATCACTGAAAAGTACTAGGAGCATTACATAGACCGAATGGCATCCTTCTGTATGAAAATGTGCCGAATAGAGAGGTAAATGTGGTATTTTCTTGATCCTCAGGGGATATATGGATTTGGAAGTAACCTGAATAGCCATCAAGGAAACAATAATGGGACTTACCAGCTAATCGTTCTAGCATTTAGTCAATGAAAGGTAATGGAAATTGGTCCTTCCGCGTGGCTTGATTCAGTTGACGGTTGTCAATACAGACTCTCCAACTGTTTTGCACACGTGTTGGAACAAATTCATTCCTTTAATTTGAAACAACTATTATTCCTATTTTTTAGGCACAATTTTCACTGGGCTAACCCATTTACTATCAGATATAGGATAAATGATCCCTACAGCAAGTAATTTATTGACTTCAAATTTTACCACTTCAAGGAGAGTGGGATTCAACCGGCGTTGAGATTGTCTTATGGGTTTAGCCTCATCATCCAAAAGTATATGGTGCATACAAATAGATGGGCTAATCCCGATAATATCAGCCAATGTCCATCCTATTTCCTTTTTACACTCTCTCAAAATTTTTAGCAGTTTCGATTACTGTTGTGGAGGGAGGTTATTGGCAATAATGATGGGCAATTGGTCAATACCCTCAAGATATGCATATTTTAAATTTGATGGTAGTGGTTTTAATTCCAACACCAGGGGTTTTTGGATTGAGGGAGTGGATTTAGGGGGAGTGAGGTCCATGAAACTATCTATCTACTCATGTTTATTCTCAAAGGAAAGAGAATCTATTGAAATGAGATTTGCAGAATCATCAATAGTCATGGGTACCTCATAATAAACACACTCATCAATTAAAGCACAAAATTTAAATTTTTCTGAGCCCACACAACATTCAAAATAAGTACCAAATATCAAATCATCCATGTGTGAATAATAGGAAAATAAATCATAGGATGGGTCGAGGATAGAATTTTGTGCGTGTTTGTCATTAGAGAGCACATCCATCGAATATATAGGAAGGGTGGAGTGTTCTTCAATGGGGTGTTTCATAGCCTCAAGGATGTTAAAACTTACCTTTTCTCCACCAAACTCCATAGACAACGTACCATTGTGAGCGTTGATGATCGTATTTGATGTTTTGAGGAATGGCCTCCCAAGTATGAGAGGATCATGTCCTTGGTTTCAGTTATCTTCCATCTCAAGAATGTAGAAATCGGAAGGTAAGATGAGATTCTTCACTCGTACAAGGACATCCTCAATCACTCCTGTTGGATGAGTTGTACTTCGGTTGGAAAGTTGCATGACAATTCTGGTTGGTTGAAGCTCCCCAACCTATAGAGAAGTATACACAGAGTGAGGCATTACATTAATGGAAGCACCTAAATCTAGCATAGTATCAGAAAATAAAGTCTCCCCTATGATACATGGTATCGTGAATGTGCTCGGATCCTTTAATTTGGTTAGCATTGCTGGTTGAATCAAGGCCGAGACATTCCTACCCAAGTTGACTCTCTCATTCCCCTTCATCCTTCGTCTATGGGTGCGAAGTTCTTTAAGAAATTTATCATAACGAGGAATTTTCTTGACTGCATCCAATAAAGGAATAATAACTTGAACATTTTTAAATGTATCCATTATCTCATTATCAATATCATTATAAAAATTTTTATTAGATTTATAGAGTGTTTGTGGGAAAGGAAGAGGAATGGATTGTTCATTTGAATCATCAATGATAATTCGATTTCCCTTTTTATTTCATTTTTCATTACTTGGAATTTTTTAAGGTTGGGAAGGAGTGTTTTCAAGAGGGGGACTTACCTGTTTCATAGAATTAGTAGAAGGAGAAGATTCTTTACCTCTATTAAGTGTAATTGCACATACATTACCTTTGTCCTTCAGATTGGAAATGGGTTGGGATAGTAGTCGTCCAGACCCCTATATTTAAGATCACCGATGGTGTTCTCCAATTGTCCCACTTGAGTTCGTAGGTATTGAATTGCCGATTGTGTGGTCGGTTGGAACTAAAGGTTTTGGGTTGCCATTTGCTTCACCATATCCTCGAGGCTTGGTTCAGATTTGGTGGGAGGAGGATTGTTTTGAGATTTTGATGGATAATAAGGTTTCATACCTTAGACTTGTTGATACCAATTCTTCATGGGGTATTTTTAGTTTCCTCCTTGTCGATATTGTGGGTGTGCTTGCCACCCGGGGTTTGGATTTGGCCTAAATGGTTCTTACTTGAAGGGCAGTGCTTGTTATAATGGACACCCTGGGAACATCGCTACACAAGACTCAGATGATTCTTGAAGTTGTGGTCACTGGTCAGAAAAATGAGTGTCATCAGAACAAATACCACAATGTAATGGAATAGATGTATAGTGTGAGTTACCTTGTGCTTGAGATAATTTCCTTAGAAGGGTATGGATCTCATAAAGTTTAGTATCTACCTTTTGTTATAAGGCTGAATGACTTACCTCATGAACTCCAAGGGTTGGTGAAATTGCTCGTGTACTAAATTGTTGTGCATTTTGAGGCATGTTGGCTATTAAGTCACAAGCAGCGGAAGGAGTTTTATCGACTAGGGAACCACCAGCTGCAGCATCAATCATTCCATGATCCATAGGAATAATTACCTCATAGAAGTATTGTATTAGTAGTTGTTCAATAATCTGGTGGTGGGTGCATCTTGAACAAAGTCTTTTGAATCTATCTCAGTTTTCATGAAGGGTCTCTCCTTGTAACTGCCTAATGCCACTAATTTCATTCCTAATTGATGCAGTTTGGGAGGCGGGGAAAAACTTCTCTAGAAAGAGTCATTTAAGGTCATTCCATCACCCAATTGATGTAGGAAGATAGTATAGCCAATCCTTTTCTACACCATCAAGGGAGAAAGGGAAGGCCCTAAACTTAATGTGGTCCTCAGACACATTTTGGGGTTTCATGGTAGAGCACAATATGTGAAACTCCTTTAGATGTTTGTGAGGGTTCTCACTAGGAAGACCTTTGAATTTTGGAAGGAAGTGCATGAGGCCTGATCTTAGCTCATAATTGGTCGGTTCCTCAGGATATTGGATGTACGCAGGTTGGTACTCCACATCCAGGGTGGTCAGTTCTTTTAATGTTCTGTTATTTGTAGCCATGATCTATGGGGTTTGATTTGATTTAATTTTTGATTGTTTTTAGAACACTTGAGGTTCCACAAGGGGTTCCTCGATGTTACTTTATTAACCTTCTCCAGATTCCTTGATTTGTGTGTGAAGTGACTTTTCAATTTCATGATCAAATTCAGGTAGTGTTTCTTTACCAGATCATGTCATGCAACAATGATGTCCAGTTTGATTGATTAATTTTTTTTTTGTGCTTTTTTTCTGATTTGAGATGGATAAAAAAACTTAATAAGTGTGAAAGAATAATAGAATGTTATACTATAGAATTATAGAGGGAGACGGAGAAGAAGATAGAGAGAGAGAAAAAGAACACACCAAAAAACAACAAAAAATAAAGGCAAAACCCAAAACAAAAACAATAAAATGGGGGTGGGGTATTTAAAGGAGTAAAAATTAATAAGTAAAATAAATAAATAAAAATAAATGGAGAAAAAATGATCTTGGCTCCCCAGAAACGGTGCCAAAATTTGATCACGTTGTCGAGCACGTCAAATTGTTGTTTAATTTTGACTAGAATTTCTGCAGTATATAAGCAACCCTAGGTTGTCTCTCGACGGAGCCTTAGATAATTAATTTAAAAAGAGAGTTTTTATTATGAAATTATAAAGTGAATGAGGTTTTGTAAAACTTGGGGGTTTTGAGATTAAAGATGAAAATAGAAAATGAAAGCGATAAAACAATGTAGAGATTAACAGAATTAATTAAGCATGATCAACCTGGGGTACTCACATGATGTTTATCCTTCATCGCTTCATGATAGGGTTATGATCTTTTAATCCCTGGTTTTTAACACCTAGAACCATAATGTTACTTAGTTTATACTAGTATACCTCCTAGGGTTCAGTTGAAAACACACAATGATTCACTGGACACCGCTGATGATTGTGATAATTGTGTTTGACTTCATAACCGAAACTCACCAAGGCAACTCACGAAACACTCGATGTGCTGTCCAGGTTTGTATGTTATTTCATTGTGATAAAATGAAATAAATGTACATTTCCTTGACAGTGATTATGTGATTTCAATTGATCAATATGAACCACACAAACACAGCAATTGAAAGGGGGAAAAGAAAGTGGTGAACGGTATGTGAAACATCACATGAATGGGTACCCCCAAATATGATCATATGAGTTGAGCATGACATACCAGTGAATAAATAAATAAAATAAGAATAGGGGAAGATTAAAAACAACACAAAAACCTAGAATTCAAAAGATCATTCAAATATTAAAAACATGAAGCTTGGTATTTACATCACGTTCCTCGCCGGGGATCAAAAGGGGTTTAGAAACCCATGGAAGAGGAAGAAGAAGAAGATGTTGAAGTAGCACTTCCCATTACCTACAGAACTTCTAGGGATGTTCAGAAGACTCCTTGGGGACTCCAAAATGGTAGCACCTTGCCTTCTGGCAAAACTTGCAAATGGGGAGCCCAAGGTGCCATTTAATAAGAAAATTGGAAGGTGGTTTTAGGCACACATATTTCTTCAATCCACTTGTACCACGTGTTTCTGCCTACAGACAGTCTTATCCCGCTTTGAAAAAAATACAAAAGTTGTCTCCCCACTTCTTGGATGTCTCCACCGAACGTTTGGAACCATTTGGAAAAATACATCTCAAGATATTGATAAAATACAGAACGCCACTTTTGACTTTGTTCATATTCGGTGGCTTGGACAGATCAGTTCGGATGGGCCCTTTAGAATCCAAATCAGGATTCGGTTCCTTAATATAAAATGTAGAATAATAAATTTCGGATAGGCACACAAAAATTTCAGACCATTTGGATGAACATATTTCGTGTACTAATCAAAACAGTGGACAGATTTCCATGGATCCATGCAATTTTGGCCCATATTTCTTCCACTTCATCAAAGGCGCTCCAAATCACCTCCACCTACATTGAAATAATAAAAACATGTAAAATTTCCCATTCTAATATTAGTTAACATTAATTAATTGATTCAAACATAAAGTGAAATTTATTATTATATTTTTAATATTCATTACAAAACTAGTTTAAAAAAACATTGTAAGGGTGGAATAAAACAATGAATCGTGGTACGATCACCACTTCTTCTCGTCTCATTGTATGCACACATGACACCTTGGTACATCAATGAAAAATAAAATAGAAACTCCACTTTTTAGGGAAACCCTAATGGTTTTAAATATTTTGATAGGTTCTTTTTCTTTATTCACATGTGCACACACAATTATTCTTATTTCATTCTCATATTTTCTTTGAAATAGGTTTAGGTGTATTTATATCATGAAAATAAGTGAATCTGTTTCATGCATGTGAACTCAAGCCCTACCTTTAGGCTTCTCCTTCTTCACCAAATATAATACCCCTACAAACTTTATGGTTTTAATGTGAAAACATATAGATGTTTACCTTTGGGCAGATCGTGGGGTTCATAGTTTATCGTGTAAGTGGTGCATAGTTCTGAATCATCAAAAATAACAACAAGTGTAATCTTGCATCAGTTCCATGCTTACGGGGTCTCCTTCTTGATACACAATGAAGGTTAGGCTAAACCAGTAGCACACTTGTGTCTCTCCTTCACATAGAGGGTGTGGTTCATCTCTGTTCAACCAGAAGGGTTCACAACATCTTCTTCTTTGTGATAAAACATCGAGAGTTATTTGATCTTGTCGAAGGCATGTGGTATCCTCTCTTTGTGAAGACTCAATGGATGGTGGATAACTACATTCCCTTAACAAAACAAGATCTCAGAGTGGATCTGATTTTTAAAATGAGTGATCTTGAGAACCATGGCACAAAATATAGAAATGGGCTCATTTCTCTTCCTTTTGTAGCAAGGATTCCAACATTTTACACGTTCAAATACCTAGAGATATGTCATGAAGCTCAAAAATTTGAATACCCAAGATCTTTTGTGTTTTAAAATCTTCAAACCCATGTGAGTGATACACTACATATCTCGGTGTATTTCCTTTTGTGGGTATTATCCTATCATGTGAAAATTTCTTGTGCATGTTATGAGGATCTCATGTAGATATCATTCACGAACGCCTGAGTTCCTTTTATGTGGACCCACAACATGGTTTTATTTAGCATCATTCACACTTCATTATTTCATTACATGAATGAAAATGTAATTACATGCACGATCTCATGACATTCATATGACCCTTATGTTGTAGATTGGATCATAAATGATGGTTGGATGCTTGATCATGGAGGGGTGGATGCATCTTTGGCGTACTACGGTGTTGGGAATCCTTCAAGAGGTCATAGGTTGAAGATGTTAGTGTGGAAGATCTATGATCGTTCTATTGGATCAGATCGGACACGGAAGTTGTCTGTTAGATGAGTGGATACAGAATTTTATGTGCGGCCAATATTTTTCGAGATATCAGATAGATGGATGAGATCTCTTTTCTAATTAAAATTTTTGGCCCATGTCGAATGAAACAACCAGGGAGGCTGCTGTTTAAATATCATGCCACCACATCCATCACTCAGAATACTCTTCCCCCTCCTAGTACTTCGCCATATCGGATCTCTATGGGTGTGATCTATTACCACTCCTTTATATTCCAGGGAAATTTCCCCATATTCCGTTGTGGGATAAGACATGACCTTGCGTGCGGCTGACCGATGGCCTAGTTGGATTCCCTTGGGTGCAGTCAACCTTGAGTCATGCATGAGACCTTGGTCGAGGATAACTGGCTAGCTTGGTTTCCTACCATAATTTTTATGTATGAAACATAAAAATATTCAACAAAAAAGTAATGCATGGTTACATAGTACTTGAAACACATGCATATACACCTTGAATTTACAATCCCATTCACTCTTTCCCTTATTCTTCAACCACAATTCTTCTTCATTTATTCTTTTTGGAATATGAATTCCAAAGAACATGTTCATCCTCAAATTAACCATCTTAATTATTGTAGACAATCTATCACCTTTGATATAAGTAATTATAATATAGGACTAGTTTATCAATCATCTGATTTAGACAACATGAATAATTACCCTCGAATGGAATACAATGCTATAATTCCATAAAAACTCCCAATGCATTATACTTCAACTAATATCATCTTGCTTTGGAGGTCATCTTCACCATCATTGAAAAACTCATTGAAAAAAATACCACATATACACAAAAGTGGTCCCAAAAATCTACCCTTATAATTTTTTGGCAGTACTCAATGTTTTTTCTCAAATGAATATGTCCATGTCAATATGTGAACCTTTTCTCTACTTCACTTTTCTATCTATCCCCTTTTACTTCTCAGAATTTCACTTCACATTCTCTCCCCCTTATTGATAAGAAATACAAATTTCATAGGAAAAGGATATGAATCCATACTTATGAAATCTGTCATCCATCATTTCACTCTATGTCTACTTGAGCTATTCTCGATGTAGAAAACAAGAGGATTTGATTTATTCAACAATGTTTTCCATTACCAACTAATCATGATACCTTATGAGATGATAACTAATTTTCATGTCTACAAGGTTCATTCCACTTTTATTCATGGATGAAGTTACTAAATGTGATATGAAATTATTTTAATAATGATCAATGTGAAACTCCAGCACTCACTTGAACAAATGGGTCAAAAACATTCAAGTGAAATAGATATGATAAATGGAATTAGGGAAATTCCATTGTTATTATTTCACTGATTGATTCAATTACTCCCCCATTATAAGATTATCATTATTTTGAGTAACCATGGATGAGATATTAATAAATGAAATACCTCTTCTAATGACATGATATTTAATCAATTTCCAAAATATTTAAATTTGATACTAATTAAAATGATAATTCTAGAAGATTCTCTATTTGTCTCCCCCTTAAGAAAAACACTCCTCATCATCTTTATCAAAGGAGATCCTTCATCATATCTCTTTTTGAATATCAATTAACGAAACATCCAAGGATGAAAATTCTTTTATCTTTTCTATCAAGAGTTGACAACACTCATTACTTCTCAGGTTCTCCCCTTGATAGCTCGATTCACTATTAATTCCCTATATTAGAAACAAAAATACAATACATAAATGATTTAAAGCAATAAGGTGGATTCTCCTTGCTTCATCAATGTGAAGCGTTGGGTTGATATGGTTTTATAAACCAAGAAGTTACATTTCATCTATACTTCACACTTGCACAACTGATTTTCAATTTAGACTATGGTTGTGTGGATCTTATTACTTATCCATTTCATAGTGTGTGGGCCTTATTTATTAAATAGATTTTAAATCACTAGTATCTCCTAGTGAAAATCTTATTATTTAAGGACTTATGCTTATGATGGAATGAAAGAAATGAAATTTTTAACTGTATGACCATCCATGTTGCACTATACACACAAATGATCTTTATCTTCATGTGAAATATTGTTTTTCCATTTAACAATAGAATGTCCTTGTAAATTTTCAATTCTTACTTTTTCCAAATCATCAGGCCAGAAAACTAACATGTCATTAAGAACTATGGTAGTATTTTTGGACCTTCCATGTGGGTTCTTTTGAGTGTCATACTTATTTTCTGTTCATTTGTATTCACCACCATTCAACTTCATGGATTTAGAATCCAAGGTCTTTTCACCTTTCCTTATTGAAATCTTCATGAGAGATGTTTTTTTTCAACATTATTCTGATTTCTTCCCAAGGTATCTTCTTCATTTTTGGACATATTCTGTGATATTATTTTCTTATAAACATTGGAAACATGTTGAGATGATCATGTACCAGAATTGTGACCACTTCCATTGTATACATCTGATATGTTATAAAGCATTCCAAACCTGTTTGCAGTATACTAATTCTTCTCAATCTATAGATGTTGCTTTTTCTTCTCCTGCTTTATCTCCCTTGAGATGGGATTCCTTTGGTCTTTTATATTTTTCATATTGTACCATCAATATAATTCCAAATGGATAAATCTTTTTCCGCACCATCATTGACCCAAAAATATTGATTTCGTGACATATTCTGTATATGGTAGTTGGGTATTCTTCAAGATGTTTCGTACTCTATGTGGGTAACTATCATCCACATTATTTCTTCTATCCACCCTAGTCATGGTGGTAGGTTTCTTATCACATATCTTTATCCATACTTGTTAAGGATTTTTCTTCCATTTTGCACTCCTTAAGGAAACATATTTAGAAACATGAGTACATGATTGTATGAATGGTACTTGAACCTTATGAGCTAATTGTGATAGATCAATGAGTGACATCATGATCTTCTTATAACATGTTGGAGTTCATTAAACCATATAATCCTCCAATAAACATTGAGTGCTAGTAGCAATGGTTTCCCTCTATTGTTAAGTCTCAATATGTGTATTCTCAAGATAGTATAATTGAGCATCCAATTATAGACATTACATATTAAGGATAGTGTAGACCCCGGAAAACGCGTCCCCAAAATTTTCCAAATGCTTCCATACATGATCCAATATCGTAGTCCATTTCGCAAGCTTCGATTTGGTAGGTCGTAGGGCCCGAACGGAGTTACGGATTAGGAGTTATGGACATTTGAAGTTGGGCTGGAAATCTAGTTCGCGAAGCCCATTCGCGAAGCCCCCTCCGTGATCGCGGAGCGCCGCCGCGAAGCATTGAGGCGAGAGGCTCCGCGAAACCGTTTGACGTTTGCGATGCTCCATGAAGACCCCTCGCGAAGCACTAATGCGAAGCACCGATGCGAAGCACCCGTGCAGCGCGGTCCCGCGAAGCCCCGCCGCGAAGCACCCCGACCATCGCGGCCTCGCGAAGCACCAGAGGTGGTGATGCTCCGCGAACGCATTTGACGTTCGCGAGCCGCCGCGAAGCACAAGAGGTGGCGCGGGAGTTCTGCTTCGCGGCGCCCCTGCCTATAAATACCCAGCTCACCCCCATCTCAAGGAGCACGGCCACGGCCATTTCGCCCCTTGGGCGGCCGAGTGGAGCTCCGCATTGCGGCTCCGCGAAGCCATGCTCCGCGAGCAGCTTCCTTCGCGTTGCTGCTCCACCAGCGGAGGATCCGCGAGTCCATGCTCCGCGAGCCTATGCTCCGCGATGCTTCTCCGCGATGCTGCTCCGCGAGACCATGCTTCGCGAGAGCCCATGCTCCGCGATGCTGCTCCGCGAGACCAAGCTCCGTGAGACCCCTTTGCTCCGCGAGAGACCATTGCTCCGCGAGGCCATGCTTCGCGAAGCTACTTCGCGAAGACCCATCCTTCGCGAGGATCCTACCTTCGCGCCCACCGGTCAATACCACGGGGGCTGCGCCCCCGCACCCCCGCTTGGGGTCAGTGCCGGCATGCGGTCCCGGCCCTCTGGGTCGGCACCTTCGCAACCTTCACAGACCCCCATGAAAAATGGAGAGTCGCACTGCGAACTTCTCAGGCCGGGATGCGGGGATTTTCCATTGCGCTCCCACCTTCCACCTATGGGACACCATGATTAGAGATACTCCTCCACACACCATGAAACACCTTCAGTTGACATATTCCTCTAGGTTTCATTCTATGTCGTGAGTTGAGGTTCTCATCATCAATTCCCCGAGTACCTTGAGTCGAACCATTCCTCAGGCAACTCCTCCAAACCCGATCACTTGGCTCCTATGCCAGGTTGAACCAGAAAGGGCTGCTTTACGTAAGTCCCAACACCAACCATTTCTAGGCACCTTCTGCCTAATAGTCCTATCTACATGACTATAAACTGTAGTACTCCCTATCTAACAAATGATAGGATGCCTCTCGCCCTATACGAGAGATGCCTTATGCTCCAAGCATGAGATGCTAATAGTCCTATCTACATGACTATAAACGGTAGCACTCCCTATCTAACAAATGATAGGATGCCTCTCGCTTATAACGAGAGATGCCTCATTCTCCTAGCATGAGATTCCAGTAGTCCTATCTACATGACTATAAACTGTAGTAATCCTTATGTGCCAAACATAGGATGCCTCTTGCCCTATACAAGAGATGCCTTATTCCCCTAGCATGAGATGCCAATAGTCCTACCTACATGACTCTAAACTGTAGTAATCCCTATGTTCCAAACATAGGATGCCTCTCTCCCTATACGAGAGATGCCTCATGCTCCTAGCATGAGATGCCAATAGTCCTATCTACATGACTATAAACTGTAGTACTCCCTATCTAACAAATGATAGGATGCCTCTCGCCCTATACGAGAGATGCCTTATGCTCCAAGCATGAGATGCCAATAGTCCTACCTACATGACTCTAAACTGTAGTAATCCCTATGTTCCTAACATAGGATGCCTCTCGCCCTATATGAGAGATGCCTCATGCTCCTAGCATGAGATGCCAATAGTCTCATCTACATGACTATAAACTGTATCACTCCCCATCTAACAAATGATAGGATGCCTCTTGCCCTAAACGAGAGATGCCTTATGCTCCTAGCATAAGATGCCTAATGCCATGTTTACAGTGGCATAGTTTCAAGAGCGTTGCAATCCGTTCAAACATTCCAGCACTCCACCCCACGCTTTGTGTGTCCTTCATTCGGATCTGCATCTATTTCCAAAGTCTGAAGGGACCCCCTAACAGTATGGACGATAGACCCATGGTCCCCCTGCTGTCCTGGGCCAACGCCCCAAAAGGCTTCGGGTGACACTTTGAGGTCCTGTGTTTCGAATACGGTCAGCAGTCGACCCCTCATTTGTTTGTCCCCATTTTAGGCTAACGTGATAGAATGTTGTGTTGCGAACATGGTCAGCAGTTATCCTCTATCGCCATGCCACTCTCATCGCATTCCGAATGTCGGGCATGTGATTCACACTTTTCTTTTCCCCTTTGTGTGGGCTGATTCCAACGCCCTTGGCGTTATCCTGCTTGTGCACTTGCGCATAGGCACATACCTCAACCCACTAGTGAGTTGAGATACCCTCATGGCCAGACATGAGGAAGACACCCGGGTAGCTTCCTAGCGTAAGCCCCATTCACCATTGCTACTCCATAGCGGCACCCGGGCAGCTTCCTTGCGTAAGCCCCATCCACCAGTGCTGCTCCTTAGCGGCACCCGGGCAGCTTCCTAGAGTAAGCCCCATTCACCATTGCCGCTCCATAGCGGCACCCGAGCAGCTTCCATGCGTAAGCCCCATCCACCAGTGCTGCTCCTTAGCGGCACCCGGGCAGCTTCCTAGCGTAAGCCCCATTCACCATTGTCGCTCCATAGCGGCACCCGGGCGGCTTCCTAGCGTAAGCCCCATTCACCATTGCCGCTCCTTAGCGGCACCCGAGCAGCTTTCTAGCGTAAGCCCCATTCACTGTTGTGATCATATTCAGCGGTAAGCCGTTGACATCCTCATCCAACGGTAAGCCGTCACCAGAAGAACTACGTGGTCTTTGATCCATGTCAAGGCATGGTACGTAGGAAGCCTCTTCAAGGCTCAAGCCCGAAATCATCATCATTCCTCCCTATGGGCCTCCATCCTGGAGTAAGTCCCAACACCATGGGCCGCTCAATGCGTAAGCCCCTTTTCGCTTCTCACGGACGCACCCTTCGCGACGTGATCGTCAGGTCCTTGCAACCTCTTGTTTCTCACACCGAGCATGACTCACGTGGGCTTAGAGTGAGCACCGACCCTGACTACCCCATCTGAACTACGAGGTCTTTTATCCATGTCAAGGCATGGTACGTAAGAAGCCTCCATGAGGTTCAAGCCCACCCGTCGTTTATTCACGTCAGGGTTCACTATCGTCCCGCATGACGTTAAATTGTATTCTCCGAACTACGAGGTCTTTGATCCGTGTCAAGGCATGGTACGTAGGAAGCCTTTATGAGGTTCAAGCCCACCACCCATTGGACCAAGGTCCACTTTCACGTCGGTTCACCGACAAACCCCATTTGAACTACGAGGTCTTTGATCCATGTCAAGGCATGGTACGTAGGAAGCCTTTATGAGGTTCAAGCCCACCAATAGTGGACCAAGGTCTACTTTCACGTCGGTTCACCGACACACCCACCCGTCGTTTCTTCACATCGGGACCCATCTTCGTCCCGCATGACGTTAAACTGTATCCTCCGAACTACGAGGTCTTTGATCCATGTCAAGGCATGGTAACGTAGGAAGCCTCCATGAGGTTCAAGCCCACCCGTCGTTTATTCACGTCAGGGTTCACTATCGTCCCGCATGACGTTAAACTGTATTCTCCGAACTACGAGGTCTTTGATCCGTGTCAAGGCATGGTACGTAGGAAACCTCCATGAGGTTCAAGCCCACCACCCATTGGACCAAGGTCCACTTTCACGTCGGTTCACCGACACACCCACCCGTCATTTCTTCACGTCAGGACCCATCTTCGTCCGGCATGATGTTAAAATCCATTCCCTTTTGAACTACGGGGACATTGATCCGTGTTAAGGCATGGTACATAGGAAGCCTCCACGAGGTTCAAGCCCACCCATCACCCAATTCACGTCGTGTTCTACCTACATCCAGCATGACGTTAAACTACACTCTAGTCCAATGGTAAGCCATTGCGACCCAACCCCATTTGAACTACGAGGTCTTTGATCCGTGTCAAGGCATGGTACGTAGGAAGCCTTTATGAGGTTCAAGCCCACCAATAGTGGACTCACGAGTCTACATTCACGTCGGGTCACACCCACGTCCAGCATGACGTTAAACCGCACACTCACGTCTATCACGACGCTAAACTGCAATTCCCGTCCGACGGCAAGCCGTTGTGACCACCTGAACTACGAGGTCTTTGATCCGTGTTAAGGCATGGTACGTAGGAAGCCTCCACGAGATTCAAGCCCACCAATAGTGGACCAAGGTCTACTTTCACGTCGGTTCACCGACACACCCACCATTTGAACTACGAGGTCTTTGATCCATGTCAAGGCATGGTACGTAGGAAACCTTCCCAAGGTTCAAGCCCACCATTAGTGGACCCACGGGTCTACTTTCACGTCGGTACGCTGACGATTCCCATCGGACCAAGGTCCACCTTCACGTCGGTACGCTGACGATGCCCATCGGACCAAGGTCCACCTTCACGTTGGTTCGCCGACGACATTCATCGGGCCAAGGTCCAGCTTCACGTCGGTTTACCGACACCATCCCGAACTACGCGGACTTTGATTCCCTGCCACAGGGATACGTAGGAAGCCTCCTCAAGGCTCAATCCCAACTTCACCATCGCCCCTGCGATGGTCCCATTTCATCCTCCTCCACTTCACTCATCCATCCATCACCCATCCTGATTCTCACCCGGGCTGCCACATCCCGGTGGAATCATGCCATCCACCTCCTCGCTGCTCCTAGCGGCGCATGGGCCGCTTTCCATGTGTAAGCCCCATCATATCTCTGGGTCGCTGTCCTCTGTGTACACCCCAATTCATCACCCTTTTCCCCTATAGGGAGTGCACCACCTCGGATCCGTCCTCATTGGGCGTTCTGATCCGTCTCTATGGGACCATAGCCGTCTCTATGCGATATACCAATCTGATCCGTCTCTATGGGACGTTCTGATCACCCTCATTCCGTCTCCGTAAGACGTCAAACTCACGGCCCACCTCGTGATAAACACGAGATGCCTGAGGAAAACCTCGGATGACACGCCTTTGGCGTAACCGTCTCTGCTAGACGTTAATCTTGCAATATACCCTGTGTTAAACACAGGAAGCTGAGGAAAACCTCATATGCACGCCTCGGGTTCTGCACCCTTGAGATGCCCTCTTATGAGGAAGAATACAGGTTCCCCAATGTCCACGCACCCAGAGATGCCCCGACATTCCTGATGTTGCTGTCTACTCCGACCGAAGGTCGCTACCATGTCAAGACCCTATGGAAAGTCTTGATGGAAGTAGTGTAATTAACCGTCGTCCATGATGATATGGCACTGGGAATGAGATTCACGAACAACGTATTAAATCTATAAGGGAGACCCGAACTAGGTGACGAGTTCTGAGGAGGAATCCACAGGAGGAAGAACCGACATCCCATCATCCCGTTTCGATCAAGGAGCAGACGTCCCTGAATAAGGAGCGAATGTCGCCCGCCTTTGGAAAGCGGGAATGCGGGGCAACAAGCCGCGCGTCCTCACAGACGGATGCACGCGCCCCGGCGAAAGCGTCGAAAACAGATAGTTTTCTAATATTTAATCATAATCATCTTCTTTTCACAATCCTTCATCATTCCTTAATCCTTATATTCATGCATACATACCTTTTTTTTAACAAAGAGTCATGTTCCATGATCATCGTGGGTATTTCATCCAAATTCAACTCCTTGACATTAGTGTTATGGTCACCTGATCTTCATGTTCATTGATATTTCTTCTTAGAGTCTCATTTTTTCTATCCTTATCTTAAACATCATTGATACATTTTGGAGAACTCATTTCAAATTCCATATTTTTTTCATCAAAGGTTCAAACATATCTTGAGATCCTTAAACATTCAAAAATTTCCACTGGTAGGCCCTTCTCCAAAAACTATTTCCTCCTTCCAATTGGTGATTTAATATTTCATGCATTAAAATTATTCAAAAACAGAGGACACACCTTCTTCCAGAATTCCATGAAGAATGGTTATTAATCTATCAACTGATAAGTATTTAGAATTTATATATTCAAAATCACCACTTTTTCTAGAATTTTCAACATGGTAATAATTTTAAACAGTATTAAACTATGCCTCATAATCATTTGAGGTAGGAAGGATATCCACTTTCCTAGTGGATAAATTAGCCAACTTCTCATTGCTTTCCAAGACTGATGCCGGTTCATTGTCAGCAAGGTATGGAGAACCAGATACTTCATCTTCTTCAGATAAGAGGGAATTATTCTTCAACATTTTATTCTCTTTCTTTTTCCTGTTCATCAGGGTCTTATAAGATATGGCCTTCTGCTCATACATAAATGAATCTTTACCAAAATTTATCTTCATTGTTGACTTAATAAAGAAACTCAAATATTAAAAATATAATAAAACCACTATACAAATTGAAAGGACAAATTTGGAATATTTTTAAAACTGAGGGGGTGAATTAGTGTTGGGGAATTTTAAAACAAATTATAACTCTTTATCCATATACCTCTTGACCTTCTAGGATCTTTATTATCTTATTCTCTTTTCCGTATGGAATACAATAATACAAAAGAATTAAATATATGCACATGATATTTTTAAGGTTCAATACTCAATAATAGAAGCTATATCCTTTTAATGTATTGGTATGAATAGTACGTTTATTATACACTATAATGTAGAAATAATTTATAGTGGGATGGATAAGAAAACAATCCATTAGCTAGTGTGAGTCCCGAAACTTTGGAGGTGGGTATGAAACAATCCCACTTTGCTAAACCAGTGATGACCTAGTCCAACTATCAGCTCATTGATGGTTCTGTATACGACCTCCCAAGACAGTCTTCTCCCTCTTGAAAAGGGGTTGTAACACCAATAGAATATTCCACCTATTGAGACCTGTAGAATGTCATAGTGTTTCTTTATTCATCCACTATGACTTTTTTACTTCCTAAGGTGCAGGAAAGTAAATCACATTTTCATCTATCTTATTCAGTGCAACAATTGAATGAAAACTTATTTTAATTATTTCATCTTCTTTAGTTAAATAACTTAATGCAATAGAACTTATTATTAATTATTGATAGAATCACAAGTACCTATGTGATTAATCATGAAATAAGGATCATCACATTGGAAATCCTTATAATCAGCTTCTTCTCCTTTCTTTATTCCATGTGTGCATGAAATCATGCATGTAGAATTTAGATGAACTCTTCCTTTTCTATAAATTATTTTTATTCACACATGTACACCCACTGTCTTACTTCATTCTTCAAATGATTTCATGTATGCATGTGCATGAAAGTGTGTATGTGATGTAGAGTATTATTAATCACATCAAACACATTGTCCATGTCTTCTATTTTCTTGGTATGCACGCATATCACCTTGGTGTATCCATGCATAATGAAACACCATCTACATTTTTCATGCAATCTCGAATGGGTGTAAACCTTTAGAAAATTATTTTTCTTTCTTCACATCGGCACACACACTACCTCTTCTTTAATTCTCTTCTTTTCAATGAACTTGGTTAGTTTGTATTTATATCATGCACATAAGTGAATGTGTTTTATGAATGTGCACACAACCCCCTTCCTTCGTGCTTCTCATTATTCACCAAAGACAACACCCCTTTAAATAGTATGGTTTTAATATGAAAACTAGAGGATTTATACCTTTATGAATACCATGGGGTTCATAGTTCATCTTTGTGTAAGAGGTGCATGGTTCTATGTCTTGTCAATCCACAAGAAGTGTGCTCTTGCACCAGTTGTTTTCTTACGGGATATCCTTCATGAAGCAAAATGAAGGTTAAGCTAAACCATTCATGTTCTCATAGATCTCCTTCTCATAGAGGGTGTGGTTTATCTTCATGCAAGAAGAATATTTCATAGGAATTTTTTCTTCAAGATATAACTTCGAGAGTGATTTTCACTTGTCGAAGGCCTACTAGATCCTCTCTTTGCGAAGCCTCAAAGGATTTTGGATCACTGCATTCCCTTTTTAAAATAAGATCTCAAAGTGGATCTACTTTTTCAAATTATAGCTATCAAGATCCAAGGAGTAGAAAACATCAATGGTCTTGGTGCTCCTCCTTTTATAGAAAGGATCATATCCTTTTACGTGTTCAAATACCTTAATATATTCCATGATGATAAAAGCTTTGAATGCCTAAGATCATTGAAGTTTTAAAATATTCCAACCCATGTTTGAGATATTCAACATATCTCAGTGTATTTCTTTTTTTCATGTCTTCTCTTATCTTGTGAAAACATCATGTGCCTGTGTTGAAGATAACATTAAAATGTTCTTCCCAAACACCTGAGCTCTAATGATGTGGCCTCACAACATCATTTTCATCAACCTTGTTAGCGCTTCATTATTTCGTTGCATGCATAAAAATATAATTTCATGCATGATATCATGATTTTCATATAAACCTTATTTAGTGGATTGGTTCATCAATTGTAATAACCCAAACATTCACTAATGAAAATTCCCCTTGATCTAATTAATTGTCTTATTATGTAAAATGGTTATATTACTTATGAACTTCCTTGGATTTATGTTTTGTAAAATACCATTTATAATTGTGATCGTTGCTGATATAGTCGTTGAACAATGATCACATGATTAGTATAAAAATTGGGCTTTAAAAAATCTAATTTACTCTGACAAAGGTAGTGATGGCCTCATCCAGTAGAATTGCTCCATATGAAGCCCATTTTTGGAGCTTCCAAAGGATGTGGAATCACTGGGCTTTGCTCTTGACCAATCCCAATCTGATCTTCTACATGTTAAGCATGAGTGGAATCTCTTACGGGAGAAGTGGATGTTGATAGAGATTACAACCTGAGCGATGTTATCTGAGCCACCCCACGAGTTTGTTACCATCGTACACCTTACCCATAGTTCTTATGCGGGTATTTTAAGGGGTTATGTAACAAGACCCTAAAACTATGTTTATGTGCATTATTTTTGTGTTGAATAAATAATATACCTTCTTTTTTTATTATTGTTATATTGTAAATAGTTTTTAAAGAGTAAATAGTATTTTTAGTAATATTCAATTTTGAAATCTATTTTGATGAATTAATGGATTTTTGAATTAAAAAATATTTTAAAAAAATATTATTACTAAATAATTTTTTTCTTAAACATAAATGATAATATAATTTATTATGAATACAATTGTAATTTTTATTATGGTTTGAAAGCTATTTTTGTCAAAACCCATGAATTCTTTATAAACGTCAGATTTTATTTTAAAAGTAATAATTCACATATTTAGAAAATTATTTAGATAAAATGAATTTAATTTTTGGAGGAAGGATGTTTAAATTATCTAATGGTGAATTTTTCATAATTTTATGAGACAACCAAATTTTTTGGTAAAAATTAAATACTGTTTAAATATAAAATGTGTTTTATGAAATCATAATGTCCAAATAGCGATGTAATAAAATAAAATAAATGGTATGTTTGTAAAATATATGTTTTAAATTTAAATTAATGTGATTTTATATTTGTGTGATTTATTTTTCAAAGACTTAGTGGAACCTCTAAGAGTAAACAACATTTTAATTTTTTAAATTGATTTCCTTCAGAGTGTGACTCTCCTCCACATACGAAAGCCTAATATTTTAAGAAGTTCGTCCATAGGCCTTAAAAAACAAATTTTTCCACTCCCCTTATTCAATAACCAGGGGAAAAAACTTGAGACGGTTTTTGGTTGTGATTAGTTTAATGTTTACGGTCCAAAACCTATATAATAAAGAATTCCCTCCCTTTTCCTATATAAACCCACCCATTATCCCACATCCTCTTCACTAAAAGCTTTTATAGCTTGATCAAACCCTATCCTACTCCCTCTAGAATCCTCCCAAGGTGCCCTGAGCTCCCTATAATCTTATCTCAAGCCTCTCACAAGACTTTTGGATCTCACTTCCAAGTAAGGGATTTCTTCCATTCCCATTTTTTCTAAATTTTATTATGTTGTTATGACCTTTTATTTTCAATTAAAAATGTTGGGTTATGATTTTTAACCTCCCATATAATTCTATCATTATGTTGTAATTATGTGAGACCAATTTTACTCTCATTAATCCCTCCCATGTACACACCTTACCATGCCAAAATTCCGAAAGGAATTTCTCTATCCACATTTACATTCAAAAAATTATTTTTTATTATGAATCCAAATTCCATTACATATATTGGGAAATTTATATTTATTACCAACTTACATTCAATTTTATGTACATAATATGAGACAACCCATTCTCCCTCATCAACCATTTTTATGAATTCTTATGTCACGCCATTAAGCTGCTGAAATTGCACTGTGATTTTCCAAGCCAAAGTCATTGAGTAGTGAATACCATACCCATTTAACTATCTAGGTTATTCACCATTATTCACATTTAAGTTTTTATTATAGAGTTTTATTTTTGAATTACATTTTCCTTTATCTTGAAATAAATTATGATGCTTAATGAATCCATGTTTTATGATCCTAGTGGAACACTTATGAATGAAATGAAATGATTAAGAAGGGTGTGCCCTAATAGGCGTCCAATTCCTTGGGTAAAGATTAGTATCATGATACATCAAGTGATATGAGAGTTTGATCATGATAATTCAAGTGTAATATGGTTTTATCTGTGATCCATGTGTAATGATCCTTGGCTCATGTTAATACCATGTTAAGTGTTGTTGTGACATTTCCATGTTATGATAATCATGTTATATCATGCCTTTATGTTATTGATTATCCTGTGATCCATTGATATTCCTATTTCCAAACTGGTACTATATCTTTCATATGAATTTTTTACTCCCTTACTAGGCTTTATAACTCACCCTTTTCATATGCATGTACTCAGGATATCCCATTCAATGCTATGTACGATGGAATGTGTGTGGTAATGCAAAAGATGTTTTCAATAAAGATGGGTATTTAATGTTTTAATATGTTATGTAGTGTTCATAATACCCAAATACACTAGACCTCTCAATAATATATGTTGTATCAAGTGAAGGTTTAATGTAATAAGTTATGTTTATGTGTGAAAAAAATAGCAAGGTTGTTATTGTTGGTATTAGATGAAAGGTTTAGTTATTCTTGGGATTAGGATTAGAAAACCCTAGTGATGGCCTTAAAGATAAGACTATGTATAATGAAAACATCCCTAAATTTTGGTGAGTAATGAGTAAGTGGTTTATCATCCAAATATATCCCTGTCTGGATATGAGCTAGTTGAGGCGGATCTTGCACATATGTATCTAGTAGTAAAACAGGAATACACCACTTTGAGCTAGACTCAAACTGGAACTATTGTAGGACAATAGTCCTTGCTTCATTCTTGGTTATGAAACTCCTGGGGGATATTCTTGGGTAAATTCATAAGCTTAATATGAACCAATATTAAGGGAATAAAAAAATCCCCTAAGAATATATGTTTGGAAGTAGATCCTGGGTAACATGTATTGAAGCCTATAAATTCATAAGTTAAGGAAATAAATGTAATTTATAAGTTATCTCTTTTTCTATTTGGATTACCCTTTATGTGTTACCCCTAACTTTTTTTTATTCTAGGAAATGGCTGGTAATAGGAGGACTCGATCTAAAAACTTATGTGAAGATCAATGTGATGACCATCCTAATGAGATGCCCAATCTTATGGGAGCTGGAAAGGGGAACACTATCATGATAATCTCTTTGTTATCTAAACTTTATAATATAAACATGGGTTAAGAGAAACGTTCAACCCCCTAAGAAAGAAAAAGTCATAATAGAGATCTTCATGAGACAAAGGCCTCATATTTTTAATGGATCATCTGATCCCTCAATTTCTAAACAATTGATCAAATTGATTGAGAAAATATTCTCCATCCTTCAGTTTTATACTCAAGAGATGGTTATTCTGGATTCTTATCATATGGAGGGTGAATCTGATCAATGGTGGACATTGATCAAATATTCGAAGAATGGGGAAGATATCTAGTTGTTGGAATGGAAGTATTTCCAAAAAAAATTAGATAAATATTTTATGGGCACCCTCTGACTTAAGATGGAAAGAGACTTCCTTTCCCTCATGAAAAAAGATGACAAATCCATTAGAGAGTATGAGGAAAACATCACAAGTCTTGCACGATATTCCTCCAACATTATCATTACCCCCGAATTCAAGGTTGAACGCTTCTTTGGTGGGATAAAACCTAGCATATGGAAATCCCTAGAAATCTGAGACTTCGAGATCTATGAGGAAATTGTCTATTGTTCCCTCAAAGTTGAAATGGAGATCAAAGAATCTGAAGGGTATCATGGGGATAAGAAGTATAAGGTGGACTTTAATTTTTCCAGTCTGATGGATAAATCCAATGGTGCTATGAAAATATAGCACCACTTTTTTCAAAGGTTCAGAGAGAAGCACCCCTTAAATTTCGTGAAGGGGATGAGAAAATGCTTTAGGTGTGGAAGAGAAGGGTACCAGGCTATTAACTACTAGCGAGAAAAATACATGTCTATGACAGAGGAGGTGACTGCTCTGTTCGACCCCCAAAGTGTTGTTCATTACTTCAACTCCAATAAAATATGGCACTTTGAAAACAAGTTCCCTAATACGTTGGTTTTCAGAAGAAACCAACCACCTCCAATGTAGCAGGGAGAGATTTATCCATCACTACTGCTGATGTGAACCCCAACAATGAAGTGGTAACAAGTACATTAGAATTCATTCAAGAATAGATAACTTACCTTTTGATTCTGGTTCTATGCATTCTTTTATATCTCTAATGTTTATTAGAACAATCCAAATACCACCAAAAATCATGGAAGTAAAGATGTTGGTGAGTACAAAAAATGGGGAAATCAATACATCCAATGAATATAACTCCTACCCTATCATAATTTTTGGATTGGACATCCCATAGAATCTCATCATACTTCCTTTGGTGGAATTTGATGCAATTCTAATCATGGATTGGATTTCCTTATATAGATCCAACATAAACAGTTGTGAGAGGGAAATCACACTCCATATGGTGAATCAACCACAGATTC
Source organism: Viscum album (assembly GCA_963277665.1). NCBI lineage: Eukaryota > Viridiplantae > Streptophyta > Magnoliopsida > Santalales > Viscaceae > Viscum > Viscum album. The sequence continues at coordinate 1,611,147,051 of OY728122.1, forward strand.
TGTACCAGTGCAAGGAGGAGGATGAATCTTCTTTAGCTCAATCATCTCAAGTGTGGATATTAATACCCTATGAGTATGTGTATCTTACTCAGATTATTGATTCCATGGATGCAACCATCCTTGAAGACATTCCTATTGTGAGTGAATTCGATGAAGTGTTTCCCAAGGAATTGATTGGTCTTCCTCCAAGAAGAGATGTTGAATTATCAATTGACCTTATACCTAGGGAGTTTCCAATATCCCAGACTCTATATTGAATGGATTTTGTGGAGCTTAAGGAGATGAACAAGAAACTACAAGAGAATATGGATAAAGGGTTTATATTCCCAAGTGATTCACCATGGGGTGTACCAGTCCTCTTTATTAAGAATAAGGATGGGCCCGTGTGCCTTTCCATCAATTATTGTGAGCTCAATAAAATCACGATAAAGAATAAGTATCCTTTGACCGAAATTTATGACTTGTTTGATCATCTATGTAGAGCACTATAATTCTCCAAGGTGGATTTGAGGTCGGGATATTACCAAGTAAGGGTTAAGAAGGAGAATAACCACAATAATACTTTTCATACAATATAAAGGAACTATGAATTCAATGTAATGCCTTTAGGACTCACTAATGATCCAAAAACCTTTATAGTCTTGATTAATAGAGTCATTAGAGATTACCTCATCCAATTTTTGGTTGTCTTCATAGATTATATTCAAATATACTCTAAATCCAAGGAGGATCATGAGGAGCATCTATGAATTGATCTATAGACCTTGTGAAAGTATAAGTTGTACGAAAAGTACAAAAAGATTGGGTTTTGTTTGTAGGAGGTCTCATTCTTAGGGCATATCATCAAAAGAAATGGGATATCTGTGGATCCATACATGAAAATTTCAATTGAGGGATGGATGAGGCCATCATTGGTAACAGATATCTGTATCTTCCTCGGGATTGCTGGATATTATTGCTGATTTATGGGAAATTTCTCACGATTATCAAACCCTCTTAACAAGATAACTCAGAAGGGAGTAAAGTTTTCATGGATTGATTAATGCGAAGAGAACTTAATGTATATTAAATAGAGACATATCACTGTTCTTGTTCTCACAATGCCAACAAGTGGATAACTTTTTATAGTATTTGGTGATTCTTCGAAGAAGGTCCTGGGTGGTGTTTTGATGTAAAATGAAAAAGCCATTGCCTATGCTCCACGACCATTGATATTTCATGAGAAACACTATCCAAAACATGATCTAGAGTTGGATGAAGTAATCTTCACTTTGAAAATTTGGAGGAATTACCTATTTCGGGAGAAGTGTGAAATATATATAGATCACAATAGCCTAAAAAATATATTAACACAGAAAGAGTAAAATATTAGCTAATGAAGATGGTCATATCTGATCAAAGACTATGACTGCACAATCCATTACCACCCTAGGAAAGGGAATAAGGTGGATGTTTCTCTAAGTAGAAAGGACCCAGCGATTCTATCATTGATTAGAATTTAAAAGGATCCAGTCTTCTTAGATTTGATGAAGATGTTCATGGGAATCATAAAGAAGGGAACATAATAAATCCTTTCACAAATGAATGATCAACCGTCTCATTTGGAGAGGTAAAAGGATACTCAAAAGGATGATATAAGAATTCAGAAGAAAGTGGAAACTAATAGAAAAGATAAATATTTGGAGTTCAATGTCAACGAAGAAGGAACAATGAGATTTGGGTCAATACTGTGTGTTCCATCAAGTTCGGAGTTAAAGAAATAAATTTTTATTGATGAAAATAGTTTGAATTTCTCCATTCACCCAGGAAACACAAATATGTATTGATATCTCTGAGATCATTATTGATGGGATAACATGAATAAGGAGATCACTGAGTATACATCAAAGTTCCAATCATGTCAATAAGTGAAGGGTCAAAGGCATAAGTCCAAGGTGTTGATGTTACCATTACCCACACCAACATATAACTTTGATAACATCTCCATGGAAGTGTTCATCGGACTTCTAAAGACATAAAAAGGATACAATACCATCTGGGTTTTTTTGGATCATTTTACAAAGACCACACCCTTCATTACAATTTGAGAGAATTTCTCATTAGATCAACTTGAACAGATATATACCAGAGAAATTTTAAGGCTGCATAGACTACCACTATCCATTATATCCGATCGAGATCCAAAATTCACCTCTATGTTTTGGAAGAATCATTAACATGATCTAGATGCTGAGATGAACATAATTACGTCTTATCATCCCCAAACTGATGGCCAATCTGAGTGGACTATCCAAAAACATGAGGACATGTTGAGAGAATGCCCAATGGACTTCAAAAGAGTATGGGATCAATATCTTCTTCTAGTTCATTTCTTTTACAACAATAGTTTCTTCTCAAGAATCCAAATGGCCCCTTATGAAGCCCTATGTGGGAAGATGTGTAGAACATCGATGTGTTGGGAAGATGTTAGGGAGAGAAAAATACTAGGTCCATATATGTTCGAGGAAATGGTGGAGAAGGTTAAGACCATCCATCAGCATATTAAAGGCACTTAGAGTAAAAAAAAGTGTTATGCTGATAATCATCGAGGAGACCTAGAGTTTGATGTTGGAGACTCAGTATTTCTCTTCATATCACCATTGAAGTGAGTAATGACATGTGGGAAGAAGGGAAAGCTTAGTCTAAGGTACATTGGCACTTTTGATATCCTTTATCGCATTGGAGCAGTGGCCTATCAACTAGCCCTCTCACCAAATGTATCTCAAGTACAGGATGTATTACATGTATCACTCTTAAAGAAGTACATACCTGACCCATCGCATGTACTCAATCCAGAGGTTGTACCATTGGAGAATGACAACTACTATGAAGAGAAGCTGATGAAGATGATAGATCATATGGAAAATGTTCTATGAAATAAGACAATGCCCCTCGTCATAGTGTTGTGGTGTAACCACACGTTTTACAAAGCAACATGGGAATCAGAGGAAGTGATGAACAAGAGTTATTCACATATGTTTTAGTGTGGAAAAAGGAAATTTTGAGGCTGAAATTTCATAAGGGGGAATATTTTAAAGACCCAAAAATTCATTAATGAAAATTCCTTTTGATCTAATTAAATGTATTATTTTGTAAAAAATTTATATGAAACATGACCTTCCTTAGTTTTATGTTTTTTAAAATAACATTAATAATTTTGACCAATACTAATAGAGCCGTTGAACGGTGATCCCATGATTAGTATAAATATAGGGCTTTAACAAATCCGATTTACTCAGAAAAGGGTAGTTATGGCCTCATGTAGTAGAATTTCTCCATACAAAGCCCATTTGTCAGAGCTCAGAAAGGAGGTGGAATCCCTGGGTTTTTCTCATGACCAATCCCAAGCTTAACTTAAACATGTCAATCTTGAGTGGAATCACTTACGAGAGAAGTGGAAGTTAATATAGATTACCACCTGAGTGATGTTATCTGAGCCACCCCAAGAGTCTGTCACCATCACGCAACTTACCCTTAGGTCTTATGCGTGTTTTTAATGGGGTTACGTAACAAGACCCTAGAACGTTTTTTATGTGAATTATTTTTTTATAGAATAAAGAATATACATTATTTTTTATTATTGTTACATTGTAAATAGTTTTTAAAGAGAAAATAGTATTTTTAGTCAATATTCAATTAAGAAATATATTTTGAGGAATTAATGAATATTTTAATTAAATAATTTTTTAATAAAATATTATTACAAAATAATTTTTTATTAAATATAAATGATAGAAAAATTTATTTTGAATACAATTGTAATTTTTATTAAGGTATGAAAGTTGTTTTTGTCAAAACCCATGATTTTTTTATAAATGTCGGTTTTTATTTTAAAAATAAAAAATTACATATTTAGAAAATTATTTAGATAAAATAAATATTATTTTTAGAATCAGTATGTTGAAATTATATAATGGTGAATTTTACATAATTTTCTGAGATAGTCGAATTGTTTGGTAAAAATTAAATACAGTTCAAATATAAAATGTGATTTATGACATCATAATGACCCAATTTTGTTGTAATAAAATACAATAAAGGATATGTTCAGAAAATATATGTTTTAAATATAATATAATTTGATTTTAGATTTGTTTTATTTATTTTTAAAATCATTATTGGACCCTCGAAGTCTTATAAAACATTTTAACTTTTTAAATTGATTTCCTTGATAGTGTGACTCACCTCCACATAAGTTATCCTAATATTTTAATAAGTTAGACCATTTTCCTTATAATTTTTTTTCCACTCCCCTTTGGAAAAATTCATTGGAAAAAACCATGGTATGGTTTGTAGTTTTGATTAGTTTAATGTATAGGGTCCAAAACATATATAATAAAGAACTCCCTACCTTTTCCTATATAAACCCACAAAAGATCCCAATTCCTATTCACTCAAAACCATTACAGCTTGACCAAACACTACCCTCCTCCATCTAGAATCCTCTCAATGTTCCCTTAGATCCATAGAAGCCTCTCTCAAGCCACTCATAAGACTTTTGGATCATATTTCCAAGGAAGGGATTACTTCCTTTCTCATTTTTGTCCAAATTTCATTATGTTGTAATTCCTTTTATTTTCAATTACAAATGTTGGTGTAGGATTTCACACCACACTTTTACTTCCGTCCTTATTTTTGAATGATGTGATACTTGGTTATCTCTTATTAATGCCTCCCATGTTCACCCATTACCATATCAAAATTCCATAAGGAATTTATAACTCCTCATTTAGAGTAAATCAATTATTTGGTATTATGAATATAAATTAATTTAAATAAGTTATGACATGTATCTATATGAACCCCATAAGGTACATTTAATGTACATATAATGAGACACCACATTTCTCTCTCATCTACCAATTTTACGAATTCTTATGTGATGTTGTAATGCTGCTAAAATTGCACTGTGATTTTGCAAGCCAAAGTCATTGTGTAGTGAATACCATTCCAATTTCTCTATCAAGGGTATTTGACTTTATGAACATTTTCGTATTGATTATTGAGTTTTTTTTATGAATTCAACATTCCTTTATCGGGGAATAAATTATGATGTTTAACGAATCCAGGTAATATGATCCATATGGCACACTTATGTATGAAATGAAATGATTAAGAAGGGTGCACCCTGATAGCACTCCAACACATTGTGTGAAGATTAGTGTCATGATATGTCATGTGAAATGAGGTTTTAATCATGAAAATTAAAGTACAATGAGTGTTTACTTATTCTCTATGTGAAATGAGCCGTGGATCATGATAATACCATGTTAAGTGTTGTTTCCACATTTCCATGTTATGATAATCATGTTATATCATGCATTTATGTTCATGTTTCTTTTGTGCTCCATTGATATGCATATTGGCTAACATGTACTATATTATTCATATGCCTTGTTTACTCTTGTACTTGGATTTATAGCACACCCTTTTCTTATGCATGACCTCAGGTTATCCCATGAAATTTTATGTACGAAGGAATATGTGTTGTAATGTAAAAGAAGTTTTCAATAAATATGTGTATTTCATGTTTCATGTTGTTATGTAATGTTACAAATCCCCAAAGACACAAGGCATCTCGATCATCTATGTTGTACCAAGTGAAGTTTTGTTGTAATAAGTTGTTTTTAATAGTGAAATAAAGAGCATGGTTGTTATATCAATGATTTAAGAAAGCTCAATCATAGAGGTGTGGATGCAACACCAGCATACTACGTCATTGTGAACCCTTTAAGAGGCTGGAGGTTGATGATATTAGTGCGGATGATCTATGATTGTTGGATCAACTAATATTATACACGGGTATAAATAGTTAGATGAGTGGATAAAAAATTAGATGTGTGGAAAAGATTTTACATTAGATTAGATGGATGAATGTGATCGTTTCTCCCATTAAAATGTTCTTCCCACATCAAAATGAACACACGAGGAGGCCACAGTTTAAATATAATGTCTCTCTAACCATTGCATAGATTATTCCATCCCCCTCCCAGTATTACTTGATATAAGTTCTCTATGGGCTTGCTCTTCACCCACTACTTCACGAGCCACTGGCTGAAGTTATGCCTGAGCACTTCCCCCGTGTGCTCCCACGGACCTACACATGACCCTAAATGCGGCTGACCGACCATCCTGGTTAGATTCCTTGTGGTGAGGTCAACCTTGAGCCCTACATGATTCCTTAGTCAAGGATAATAGGAGCTAGCATGGTTGGATTCCATAATATTTATGTAATCCACAAAAGAATATTCAACATAAAAGAAATGCATGGCCACTGAGTACTTGAAACACATTCATGGCCACCTTCAAATTCCAAGACCATGCACCCTTTCCCTTCTTCTTTAACCACAATTCTTCATCTTTAATTATTTTTGGAATATGAATTCCAATGAATATCTTCATCCTCAACTTTGTCATCTTTATTTTTTTAGAAAATTTATCTCCATTGATACATGTAATTTGAACTTTGGATAAGTGCAACAATAGTCTGATTTAAATAATACGATTAATTTCCCAAGCATGGAATATAATTATATAATTACATAAGAACTATCCATGCATGATCACTTCAACAAATTTACATTAACTTTGGAAGTCTCCTTGATCATAATATGAAATCTCTTTAAAAATAAATACAACTTATACACACAAGTGTTCCCAACAAGATAAATCCTCAATCAATGATGCCATGGAGATCCCTTTGGTCGATAAAAAATATCAGGTTTGGACAGATGTTGAAGATGAAGTTAGATGGAGATAGGATGGTCATACATAATCGAATGGATGGATTCGAATATTCAAATGATGCTAATGAGCTCGGATCCATTTGATTTTAGGCATATTTCATGGAGATCTCAGTGAGTAGTATTCTAGGGTGATACTTCCTGAAGAAGATGATATAGAGATATTGATCAAATGTCTAGAAGAAATTGACTGGTCATATCACACGGTCATGAAGCTCATAATTCTTGATATAATTCACAAGAGGATCACATTATTTTTGTGATCAGATGAGTAGATTGAACAATGAGGAATATTTGATTGAGTATACCTATTAGTTCAGTGGATAAGGTGATGCGTGGATGAGCTTGATGGAGAATTAAAAACTACAAATTAAATGGATGTTTAGATGTTTATATGATTAGATCTTATGGTTGATGTTAACTCCTCGCTTGGATTCCCCTCAGTTTAGGCCCTTCTATCCAGGTGTCTATTTTTTATTATTAAATTAAATATTACTCCCACTATAAACCCAAGACAAAGAATAATACACAACCTAAAAGTACTTGTCCATATACAACAAAAACCCATAGAAAAAAACCATATGAAAAACCAAGTCATCCTCTCATTCTCATTAAAAACCAGTCATAAAAATTGATACCCTATTTATTTCAATGGTGTAAACATTGTTTCAACTCATTTTAAACAGTGAAATGTGACTTTTTTAAATAAAAACCATCTCTACAATCATCAATTTTAATTTTTTTTACATTATTTAAACAATTCTCCAAAACAAAATAGTCTTTCCCACAAATGAATTTTTCTTCAGAATACCAACCTTAAATTATTGACACATTTGATTTTTATCAAACTAGTGTTTTTAAAAACATATTCATATCAAAATAGTCTTTACTACAAATGAATAATTTTCCAGAATACCAACCTTCAATTACCGACACATTGAATTTTTATAAAATATGTGTATTGAGAATAATTACAAAACAAATAATCCTTTAAATCAATTTGGGTTCTTCAATATCCCCATTTGGATTTGCTTTTATTACACATTTTACATTCAAAGTCAATGTATTTTTATCCCCCATTCCTGATAATAAAAACAATGAAATAAGTATGGAATGTAATTCAATTCTTCTAGTTCTATAATAACTGAACTAATTATCTTCTATCTTTTAATCTCTGCATTTTATAACTGATACCACATGTTAGAGATTCAAAATTTTATTCTTTGTATAATGAAATAATCAAATTTCTATAGAAATTAGTAATTTATTACTAATCTCCATGTCTACGTGGGAAAACTCAATGTAATAAATATAAGAAATCAATCTAGGAATCAATGTTGTCAATAAATTTTTCATAAGGTTATGACAATACCGAAACCTTCATGTTCAAAATAATTTTTTTTAAACAAATATCCAGAATTTATCTCAACTAACAGATTAAAAACATTAAACTGCAAGAATGTACTTTCCCTTAATAATTCTATTTTACTTTTCCATAAAATTATCATTTTTTCCACTTCTGATTCAAATTTTTTATTTATAAAGGGATATGAGAATGTATCCTTTTTTTAATGACAATATTTAATTTCCAAGATTTTGAAAAATCAAATAAATCCCTTACCATAAGTAGAAATGTACATGTCATACCAGATGAGATATTAGACTTTAGTATTTGGTCAGATTTTCTCCCCCTAAAGGGATGAGATTCATTAATATTATTCATCAAGATTTACATTCATCAAATATTCTCATCAAGAACAATTTTACAAGAGTTGAAATAAATAATTCCATGTTATATACCCTTCTAAATGTTGTATAATAGTTTTCAAAGCACTCATATTTCTTGAACATCACCTGAATATATATATTTACTAAAATTAACTGCATAAAATAAATAGACACTAAATATATATAGAAATTAGGTTTTTTTCAATGATTTTTCAGTTAGAGAAACATGGATGAGATTTATCTCTTAGCTAAGAAACTCCATTCAATACTGCTTTATAGTCATGAGAATTGATCATGATTGATCTTACGTTGAATTTTAAATTTTATCATTTATGTACAACATAGACCTCTTGATTTATTCATATTTTGGTGTTTTCACATTAGAATGTAGTGAAATTTCATTATTCTGTTCTTGCTCCAAATGTTTAGAAAATTCTAGCTGCTCGGGAAATATGACTAAACATTTTTTTGGTATATACTTAGACTTCTTCTTGTGTAGAGACTCCTTCTTCCTAGTTCATTTTTTAAAATAATAATCCATTACCATTTTTCCACTATTCTTCACTAATTCTATTTGTTTAAGTAACCATGTCATGCATTTATCGAAAATATGCCCTAAAATTTTTCATCTTCCACAAAAATCTCTTATAATCATTGGGTTGTCCTTTTTTGACAACCTCTAATGAAATTGGATTTTTCTTCTTCTTGATTTTCATGCACCAAATCATCCATCTCATTTAATTATGTGATTAATTTATTTTACATCATTTTATTGATTTCACCAACATTGGTTTTTATGCGTTACTTTCAAAATTCCATGATATAAAATTTACTTCCACAATATATGAATCTCTTCATTGGTGTGATATTCATATCAGAATTCTTCAGGGTTGTAGCTTGAATCACAGTTTTCTTAATTTTTTTCTCTTATTTATACCCCAAGGAATATTTTTCTGCATTTGTTCTTTGAATCTATATTTGACATCATATTTACATATAATCAGCAGATGAATTTTTCATGGTTGGTACTTACCATCACTCATTATAACGATCTTCTCTTCTATTTTAATAATCATAGAAGTCTTCCGGATAAAAAATTTATTATTAATAAATAGATTCTTCTTCATATATGAATTATGATTCATTTTTGTAGGATATCTCTTAACATCAGATATTCTCCCCCTTAATTATAGTATTCTGTAATTATCATGCATTGAGAAATTACAAGAAAAGTCAATAGCATGATTACAAAATATCCAATAACACCAAGAATTTCTAACAAATATTTATTTATCCTTTGGTGATACAACGTGTATGGATATAACATCTTTTTACTTGTGGATAATATGATAATTCATCTGATCTCTTTTTGGGGAACAAGAATTCATTCATTTCTTTATATCCACCTTTGATGACATGGTGGATATATTATAATTCTTCATTACCAAGGGTTTTCTAGAATTATTTTTGGAACTACTTTAATGAGTATTTTCAGAAGTAAGACTCTTTTCAAAAATACTATTATAAACTTTTTTGACTTAAGTATTTTGTGAATATTTCAATTGGGTATTTGGTAGATTTAGGAACTTGACCTTCAACTAAAAATATTTCAAATATAGAGAGTTCTTCTGGTCTTTAATTAATTTAACCATACCTTCACATTATTTCTGGGAAGTCATTAATTGTGTTTCCATTAAATATTTCAAATTGAATTACATTTCAAGACACTTGATGTTAAGAACATATTTCTCATCTTCATCAAAATTCAGCTTTTCTTCCAATTAACTCTATTTTTTTAACTTGATCATCATGAATTTATTGTACATCCAATAGAGAATTATTCAGCTCATTAGTTCTCTTTTTTAACCTCTAGTTGGTCTTATTTAACATTCAAAGTGGTTTTGTATAGTTTCTCAAATGCACGAATCACTTATTTATTAACTTTATCAATCACATCCTTCTCAAAAATAGTCATTTTTTATAAATATTCGATTAATGTAAGTCTATCATTTCAATTCAATATCGACTATTCTTTTGATTTTTCAACTCAAATGAATATCTCATCATTGTATTTGATTTCCAAAAAAGAATTCATAAGATTCATGGTAGCTTTCTGAGATTCTTCAATTATATGAATCTTCTCTATGAGGACCATGTCAGTAACTTCTTTCTCAGAAATATTTCTTTGTAATTTTCCTCCAACATATGAGAAATGTTCATTTTGAAATGATATAGTTTCTTCTTTAGAAACAAGAATCTGTGAGAGAAGTATACATGTTTCAAGAAATTTGGAAAATCCTTCTCTATATCCTAATATTCCTTTACAAGATGTTACTTTTCATCATATAGTCCCATGCTAAAAGAAAATATGTAAGAAACAACTACAGTTAGAATATTATTCAGATAAATCTTGATTTCTGAATAAAAATACTTGAATGGTTTAATAAATTCTTCTTCATCACTACATGAACAGTACTCATCAAAAGGAACTTTATCAACTGATTTAACATATACTGCAGATAGAATACCTCTCTTGCTATATTCTGATTATGATGAACCATTTTTCTTCTTAAAATTATGTCACATTCTTCTTGCATCTTTCTTCTCACTGTTCTTCATGTTTTTTGCAGAAACCTATTTATTGAAACTGATAGAGATAGGAACTGAACATTCCATTTGAGACAATGCTTTTACTTCTTCAAAATCAAATCTATACTTTAGATATGTTTAATAAAAACAAATAAGAAAATAAGATAGATCTATTTAGACATGTAAACAATGCTCTAAAATAAATTAAAGTGACCAGTAGAGTATGAAGGTACAGTGAGATGTGGGGTGAATCAGTGTACACATGTTTTACAAATTTTCTTTACTTTTCTCTTACCATTTTTATATTTGAACCACTTCACTAGTTAGAGTTAATATATCTCACTACCTAAAATATGGGCTTTAGAAGTTCTAAAATGGGGTATTTACAACACACCAAAAAGATCTTTTAATATTAGTGATGAAATGGGGTGGGGTGGGGTCCCTTTTATTAGTGCTAAGAAAAGGGCAGATAAAAGGGTAATTTATTCATGTTTTTTGTATCAGTAATGAATGACCCATTTTATCAGCACTATTGGAAAATCAATGATAAAACTCATTTTTTTGAAAAAACTTCATTAAATTAGTGCCCCCTTTTTATCAAAAATTGACCCCCCCCCCCCCCCCAATAGCACTAACCCCCACCTTCACCTGCCCACACCCCTGCCACCCTCGTTTAATAGTTCTATCCAGCCCGGCCCTACACCTACCCACACCCTATCCCCTGCCCTCACCAGCACACCTCTTCCACCCTCAGGATTCGAACATGGGACCTCTCCTCGGTGCGTGTGGACCCTTTACCACTCCCACATATTGCTTTATTCCCAATTTAATGATATATCCATTTATATATATATATATAGTTATATTTATTCTTATATTAATGTAGATATATATTAGTATATATATACTTATATATTTATTTATTTATTTTTGTATTAATGTATATTTATATATTTATATGTATTTATATATATTTTTTATCCATATATCTATTTTTTATTAATATATATTTATAATATTAGTTTTAAATTCATTTATTAAATATATTTGTGTGTGTGTGTTTATAAATAAATACATACAGAAATATATACAACATACATACAATTGTATGTATTATATATAAATATGTGTATTTGTAACTATAATTATAAGTATTTATATATATTTACATATATTATATATTCATTTCTATATTCATAAGTATATTTATATGTATATTCATATGTATATTCAATTGTTTATTCATATGATTATTCCTATGTTAAAATATATAGATAATTTATATTAGTTTGTTAATATAGACACAAACTAATATATATACACACATACACACAAGTATATAAAGGCATTATATAGGTATATAAATATACACTTATTTTCATTTAAAATAAAATTGATATTATAAGGCTTATATATTGAGAAATATAATTTATATGTAAAAATGATTAATTATTTATTTATAAAATTAAATTTCTATGTGTGAATATATAAAACTATGTATATATTATTATATATTTGATTAAAAATAACATTACATTATTAAAAATAATAAAATTTCAATGCTATAATATCAATATGAATGTAATCCCTCAGAATGAACGCAGTCCCCCTAAAAAAGGGAAAAAGACCCCCTAAAACAAGGCTAAAGTTCCATAGAATGTTAAAAACTTTGAGTATAACAACTAAAAACATAGTTTTGGAGGCCTTCTAGTCTTTTTTGGCCTTGAAAAAATGTGAAAGAAGGTTCCCTTATTTTAGTTGTATGTAGAGCTCGTCACAAGTTTCGATTCGAAATACTATAGAGCTCAAATAGACACCCAGTTCAAAAGCTATGCCCATTCAAAGTTTGTGTTACGTTTTCAACTTATTTTAGATATTTTATTTACTTTTTTAATTTTTTGTGTCATCAAATTGTTATTAAATTATTATTAGTCAATGATAATGAAGAAATTATTAATTAATAATATTCTTTAAATATTTTAATCCATTTTCACATAATTTCTTATATATTAAATGTAAATGTCTGGATTTACTTATATAAAACATATTAATATATATATAATATTTTTATCATTATAAATTTATTTATATATTAATATATTAATAGATTACTTTTAATGATTGTTTTGAAATATACCCTTTAACAGCGCTAGTAAAAACATGCTGATAAAGAACCCCTATTAGTGCTAAAAAAATTCCTGATAAAGGGGGCCCCTTTAACAGGGAAAGAAAAAGCGATGATAAAAAGGGTACAATTATCAGCATTTATTTATCACTGATAATGGTACCCCCTTTATCAGTGCTTTTTTAAGCAATATTCATGGTTGGAAATGTGAAAACCCATTTTTTGTGGTAGTGTCTTTCCTATTTAAAAATAAAGTTACAACATATTCAAGGTAGAAAGTAAATGACGCACAAAACCTTGTATTTTTACATGGATATCTTTTGATGTGTGTGACTACGTCATTTCCTTATTTGGAATGATCTGAGACATTGATTTATCATTGTGAATCAATCAACAATTATAAGTGGTTTGGTCAGTTATCACCCTATAATCATTGTTGGTAGGTATGAAGCTTTTCAAAAATTATACAGGCTTGTCACTAGTGTTTTTGATATTGGAATCCCACCATTGTTTCACAAACATAAAACAAACACAATTAGAAATATCACAATATATTCAAACTGCCACTACAACACAAAACTGATCTTCCACTTCAACAAACAATGAATAAACTGATTCTTCCCCTGTCACTTCAACTGAAATAATTCGACTGCCTCACAATGTCATCCAAAAACTACTTTCTAGTCTTCATAGTATAATCTCATGAATTTTAGAAGAGAATACTTCCAATTCAACTCATTGTGGTAATACAATGAAAAACTGAAGAGATATTAATAAACTACAATTTTTCTTTTTTCTTTTCTTCAAAAAAATATCCATTCACCTAAACTAAAATATTACATACATCAGCATCGTGAGAGATTCAGGAATAAAAATATTTGATCTGCATAATTGTTATCGTTTCAAGAGAATAAAATTTATTATATAACTTTATTTTTAGAATCTTTTGTCATGTCATTGTTTCTTTAATACTTTACCTTATTTGTGCATACAAATCAATAGGTGAATCATGTATGAATAACAGATCATGCATACATATTATATTTCATACACTCAATTCATTGAATGTCATTAGTATGTCAATAAGTATGCTAAAATAGTGTAGTCAACCTCAGTTTACTATGCAAATATTAAACACAGAATATAACATTTTTGTTCCTTCATGGTACACGCACAATACCACAACCAATGTATTTTTTGAAATGCATGTATCGTATAAATAGAATATTAGATTTTACATTCTCACACAACTGAAATACATACTTATTCACAAAAAAACATCACATAAATGCTTCCTATGAACCAGACTCATGTGTGACTCTTAAAACCATTGCATAACATAGAGTTCGTGAGAATATCAAATCGTAAGAATATCAGTTTTTGAAATGACACATACATAAAGACATATTTTTAAGGACCCAATTAGGCTACATCACATCCCCTTAAATAGATTTTACTACCCCTAATTGAGTTAAAATCTAGTACAACTATTATATAATTATGTTAAATATTAAAATATGATATTTAGTTTTTTATTTCAATTTACATATTGAAAAAACACACTACTACTGATTTTAATTTATTCAGCACTACCATTAATTAATGCTAAAATAAAGTGTTGACATAGGGGGTATCTTTATTAGTGTTAACAAAAAGAACTAATAAAAGAACCCCATTAATGAGTGTTTTTAGTGATCATAATGGGTTATTTTATCAGTGATTTTCATTTCACTGATAAATGTATGCCTTTTATCAGTACTAAAACTCTTGTTTTTAACATCGATAAAAGGAATATTTCATAAAAAAAGATATATATTGTTAGAAATAATATACTATTATACTAATATATATGTATATATATAATGATAAAATGTTATATATTTTATAAAATTCGATGATTATAATACTAAAAATGTATTCAAACTCAGTATATAACATATTTGGTGGAAAATGTTTTAGAAAATAGTTAAAAATTTATATTAATTAAAAAAATCAAGTTATTTCTAATTAATAGTCATTTAATAATAGTTTGATATGTGAAATCTCAAATAAATTCATGAATGATTTAAAATAAGTTAAAAACTTTTCTCAAACATAAAACATTCATAAGATTTGACCTGGGTGTTCGTTTGAGCTCCACCACATATAAATTTGATGCATTTAAAAATCTCTACATCGTGGTGATTTTGGAAAACCCTATTTTGGGTATTTTTGATGCTAAAAAATGTGTAGAATACCTCTAAAGCTGATTTTTTTAGTGTACCTTAATTTTTTAATATTTGATAGAATTATAGCCTCATTTAAGGGGGGTATTTTTATCATTTTTAGTTGAGGCTAAATTTATTCTTAAGGATTTCACTCATATGGTTATTATGACATGAAAAGTTTATCATTCTTCACATTGTAGTTCCATTTATAATTAAATATATTGCAATATATATATATATATACAAAATAATTTAATTTTATATATAAAATTGTATTCATATTTACATATAAAATATAAATCAAAATATATTTTTGTGTGTCTATATTAATATTTATGAATATTTATATACCTATGAAATATATATATATAATTTATATATATAAATTTATTTGTGTGTGTGTATTAAGAAAAAAACTATTTATCAATATTTTATAACATATTTATATAAATATAAATATATAAGATATATAAATAAATATAAATATGTATAATTATATTTATAGGCACACAAATTTCTATATATATATATATATTTGTATGTATATACGTATGTATGTATTAATATGTTTATAAACATAGACACATAAAGCATATTTTATAAGTGTGTTTAAAATAATTAAATATATATATATAAATATATGGATTAAAAATGTAACTAAATATGGGTAAATTAATTGATATATAATGAAATAAATAAAATACATAATAGAGTAGCGATAAAGGAACATGTGAATGAGTGTGGAGGTGTCAAGTTCGAATCCAAGTGAAGGTGCATACGAGTGTGGGAACGAGTGGTTGTTTAACACTGATAAAGGGTGGGGGGAGGTATAGTGTTGATAAAGGATAGGTGGACCATACAAGACTAGATAAAAAAGGATGGGTAGGTCTAGTTCTAATAAATGGTGGGGTTACCCCCTTGAGAATCTCTCAACAATTTACCAATTTTTTTACTTTTATCAGTTCATTTTTTTAGTTTCAATAAAAGGGACGTTTAATAGTGTTTTTAGAACTAATAATTGGGACCATATTTTATTAGTTATAATAAAATCAACAAATTTTTATCACTAATAATGGTATCTACAAGTGCTGATAAAAAATGGAGTTATACCATTTCCATATGTTTTATTTAAAGAAATATCAATTTCTATATTATGTCACAATTATTTTCAAATCTGATCATATTTTAAAACAATATTTTTCTGGAAAACATATATTTTTTTATTAAATAGTTGTTTCCTTATACTTTTATTATTAAATATAAATTATTAGTTTAAAACATATTTTTTATTATAATTTTATATTTTATCTTTAATTGTCAACATTGTTTATGAAAAATGTTCATTATGATATATATAAATTTATATTTCATTTCACATATAAGTTGGTATTTGTTTACCATGTTTGGATTGATATGTTCATCCCATGTATTATAAAATTTATTAGAGGGTTTTGATTTTTTTAATAAATGTTTAACTTTCATATTTTGTATTTTTTTAAAAGAAGAATATATTTTTATATCTTCAAGATTTGAGAAGCATTTTTTTCCAAAATAACATTTCTTATTGGATATTTTTAAAAATATATATATATATATTAGATTGAAAAAAATTTAAAAATATGATTTAATAGTATGGAGGTATATTTTTATGTTCAAGAGTTTAGTAATAACGGAAATAGGGTAGTAGAGACCTTAACCAAAAGTCATTATTGGAATATAGATAAGAACACAACATCATGTGGCCTAGTACATGTTTTAAGGGTGTAGTTATAATGACATGTGTATGGGTTTAATCTCTATCTAGTGATGTTTTATCATGGGTTGATTTTAAAAAATATTATCGATATCATTTGGGGTGTGGTTTCCACACATGTTTTTTCTATATTGTCATTATAATTCAAGTTTTAGTATTTTATTGAATTTAATACTCTCTAATGATTAGTGGGTTTTCTACAGTTACCTTGTGATTTTTAATTGTTTTCACAAGAGGTGTTTTACAGAGTAAATATATATGTGATGATTTTATTTATTGTACCTAAGTTATCACTTCATTTTTTTATATATTCTCACAAATTTTTATCATAGGTATTGTAATACCATGATTAATCATTTCATCACAAAAAAAATAGTATTAGAGTGAGGTAATATATTTTTATTATTGATTTAATATTAATGATTCACTCAAAGGATTTATGTCAACATTGATATGTTTAATAGGAAATGTTTTTTACTCTCTCATAATAGCACGTAAAAAATAAATTGACCCTTGAGAAGACAATATAGGATGTACGGGTCTGGGTTTTCCCAATCCCCTAATTTGTATCATTATTATGTTGGATATGGAGAAAGATAGTTTGGAATTCAATCAGTGGGGGGGTGAAAGAGTAAGTTTTGGATTCTGGACGGGTGAAATAGTTTTGATAGTTACCAACTATGTTGTGGTGTCAACCGTGGTTGGTCTACGAGAATGGTTATTGTCTATTTACAATAGTGGTTTTACATGGTGTTTGGTTCCAACCATCTCCAAATGGCTAATGTCATAGAGTGGTCTTTTTTGTGTAGTGGTGCTCATTTTGGTAGGTGTGATACATTGTGGTTTTCTGTGTAATCCTTGTAAGAGATGAAGAAGGTTGAAATAATCATTTTTTTGACTATGGAAGACCACAAACTTTTTAGGATTCGATATCAATGTCATGTTTCAAATTCATGATGAAAATGAAAATAGTCTATGGACTATGTCTAGGTAATTTAGAACCTATGTCAGGATTCGAGGTCAAAATGACCATGGATGAATCTAGTATGTCATGGTGGAAGTCAAACCCTTTTTAAAAAGGGTGAAACAACCACTGAGAATATGTGAAAATGAAAATTTAATGATCAGGGATATCATATCTCCTTTTATAGGCCCCTATTTTCTGTGGTGTTGTCCTTACCATGCCATAGTGGGGGTATCTAAATTTTGTTATACATTTAACCCTACTTTATTCTTAGAGTAATTTCTATTCCTCTTCCCTTTAACCATATGTTTTCAAGGGATTTACATTGTTAAATTTAAGAAAACTTTTGTGAATCTTGATCACTTAGATTTCAATGTTTTTCTCCTTCAATCCAAGGTTGGTGGATGTCTTCTTAAGAGATTATTAGATTTTGGATACAATTTTGTTCCCAACTATTGGAGTGGTGTTTCTCAATATTTTTTGAGGTAGGATATTTATAAACACTTCTTCTATCACCTATAATTACATTCATAGTTAACATGTTGTGTTCTCTTCAATATTCATATTAATTTTCCTTATTCCTTTTTGTTTCGTTATGATTTACTCTAATGTATTTTCCTTTAAATTCCTTATGATTTTATAGTTTTCTTTGTAAATCCCAGTATGGTTCCCTCATTGTTTATGGTTTCTCATTTAATTTTCTGTTTGAATTTTAAGTTAATGGGAATGAAATTAGTAGAGAGTCATACTTGAACAAGAAGTTTGATTTAAATAATTATAATAAGTGGAATAAGGTTTAGGATGGGAAAAGTTAATAATGTTTAAATTGTTCTCTTATTATAAAAATGTTCTTGATGTTTTATTAGGTGATAAACTGGATGTTGTGTTTTCCTTATTAGTATTGATATACTGAACATATGAAAATTTTTCTGACTATAAAAAAAATGGGAATCAAAAGAATGGGATTGTTATTGATAAGAATAGATAAAAAATATGAAAATCATGGGTGTTAGTGGTTTTTAGGTTTTTCCTGAAATTGGGTTTTGTTGTTATATTTTTGAAACCTCCATATAGGTCTTGGTGTGGGGTTTTAGTTACGGTATGTTATTGTCGGGGACCTATTTCTTCCTTATATTTAATTGTTATGGATTAATTATGGGCTGTTAACATGCAGATTTCATAGGCTCAGTCAAATATACATTTATAATTTTATAGATATAGCATGATGTCTAACCATAGGTTCATATAAATAAGGTATTGTGCTTATCAAAAGGATACATCATTTTCATAGGTTTATATTTATTTTTAAAGTAGTAAAGAAACATGAAAATGGAGATAAAAAATTGAAATAAAAATCTGAAAATGAAAGGAAATAATATATGAAAAAGTAAAAAAGAAGTTTGAATGAAATAAGTCTTGTCCTAGGTTTGTTAACTTTTCTAGAGACTGTCAAAGACATATTGAAGGAATTAAACCATCAACACTCAACATAACTGAGAGAATACTATTTTTTTGACCCAAACACCTCTCTCACCAAAAACAAGTATACTCATGCGTAAAATATCATGCAGTACATGATATATTTATATAATAGGAAAATAATCACTCAAAAGAAACACCTCAACAATAATATATTCTTTGAATATGAAATATTCTTGAGATAAAAAATAATAAACCCTCTCTTAATAAATTTTGTTGAGTAATCCAAGATAATAATGTGAAAAATGTAAATGGAAAAGGATTATAAAAAAATTCATATTAGTGAACCTATTGTCACATATCTCCACTTCACCATCACTATCAGTTAAGAGTGAAGAATGGGTGTTGATAATATAAGAATTCTAATCTTTAGTAAGCTTCATTATTTACGTCCACATACTGGACTCATAGGTTATCCCTATATGTCTAGATGTTGAAGAAAACAATGGAATAGAACATACACATTGTATTTAAAATCAAAATTATAGTGTCATAATCTCTAAGAGGAGAATGGGGAATGAATATTACAGAACTAAATAAATCCCCTTATTTTATAATTAAATAAAAAACTAGTCACAAACTTACTAATAAGAAGAAACATCCATGTTCCATGCCCAGAAATTATACTTTACCTTTATCCATTTTTACTCCAGTGATTCTAGAAAATCACTATTAACTAAATGTCTTCCACTCACATTCACTTGGATTCAGAATAATCTAGTCAAAAATATCTATTTGGTTTACTATGTAACATCCTCGACCTGAATATCCACCTAAAAGTGTTATCAATTCCACTGTTACTATCCTTAGGTGAACCTCCCCGATTGCCAATGGCTACTGACTATTATTGAGGGAGTTAAAAGGTATTGTGGGGAGGATATACCCTATGGGGGATGATAAATTTACTAGTACATACATAATAGCATACCATAAAATGGAAGAAAAATAACTTGGCTTACTCAAAAAAAACCTACATAGCATAAGCACAACAATATCAAATAAATAGAAAAAGTGATAAATAAACAAAAGAAGTGGAAAGTTAATATAATTGTTGGACAACAATCACTTGAAACCACTGAACAAACCAAGTATGCATCCATAGTAGGTCATACATGTAAACATACAGGGGAAATTTATGGATAAGAAATAATAGATATAGTAAGAAACTTATCATGCTGATACAGAAATAAAATCTAATGAAATTTAAGGCTCCATCTTGGATTGACCTCAAGGTCCATGCCAATATCATTGTCAAAAATCATTACAACCCAGCTCGTAAAGTAAATCCTTTACCTATTTGTAAATTCATAAAGTCCACACTTGTACCAAAGGGTTCGTGCAGGGTGTGAGATGAATCCTAGTAGGATACCACCCAATGGTGCATACATAGTATATGTGTTTAAGAAGACATGCATCTTTATGTAAGTAAGTAGTGCGGTTAATAAATAAACACAACCTCCATTGGATATCAACAGCCACAAGGGAGTGACACCTGCTTTGGCCAATGTCCAGATCTCATAATTAATGAGAATCCTTGAACCATGGACCAAGGTACTCCTATAGCCACAAAGCCTATGTGAACCCTAAGGTTTCACATCAATCAAATAGCCTGACACCACATGCCCCCTGACACCTCAGGTCTCAATGTACCGACCTGTTGATTTCATGCAAAAACAATAGTATCCCAGTCCTAAGGACCCCTGCTCATATGTTCAAATTTTCCCATGGAATGATAACTAGAGGAACAGTGATGTCTGTCCTAAAATAAAAATCTGGGCCAACAACCTTAATCACAACGTGTCGTATCCCCCAACCCGATAACCTCATCGCTATCCACGGAAGGCTTATCCCCTTCCACATGGATTTCTACGAAAAGCACCCCAATAATAAAAATACCTAAACCGTAACTATCCGGGTCCTCTACCCACGTGAGTGGTCAAAACCACCTCATCACATAGTCTACTTTTGTGCACACTGCTCAATCAGCTCTTTGGCCATCATGGGTGAATGAAAATCTCCAATTTAAGAACCCAAATCGTACAATATATGACACCTCATTCCCCTATGACCATGTCACTCCAATATGATATCCATTCTATTCATTTATCCCAATCCACACCCAACCAAACAACCACAATGCCTCAAATAGATGCCCATGACACCCAATCTCATGGTCAAAACCACCCAAGAAATTCTGGGCCACACCCAACCAGTGAATAATATCACTCAATCCAAATGGACATGCCACGCCAACCTTGGGTCAAGACTATAGAAACCCCAAGGGTATAAACATATGTAATATCAAAAATTATATATATATATATATATAACACATTATATAAAATTAAAAAGTAATTCATTTTATGGGATTGAATTACACTAGCTATCAGGTATAACACATTATCATAGAGGTCTTAAATGCATTTAACAAGCCTAATTAGGCTTCAACAAATTAAACATACCAGTTTCAAAAAAAACTAAACAATTAGGATCATTTTGGAACCCTCTTCCAATATATCCCAATGAGATATGACTTCTATCTCAGCCTCTCTCAAAAATTTCAGGTATAGGGAAACCCCAATAGCATCCCATTGGTCTAATAATCAATTCAATAAGCAACCACAATTATTAAAGGGTCTTGCTCAAATTACCGAAATATGGGCCACCCAAAAATTCTACAAAAACATAAGACAAGGTATGCACCACCTTCCTCATACTCATACAACTCTCCTTGTCCAATGTTGACCTCTAATTTTTTCAGTAATAGGGTGTATCTACACAATTATCATAAGATCTCAAGCTTCTAAAACTATGTATAGGGAATAAATCAATAATAATGTATCAAGAGGAATAGAGAGCCTACCGATGGGGTTCCAACTCATCTGACGGTGTTCGAATTGAAGTTCAGATGAAGGATCGAGGGGGAAATCTATACTCAGGTACTACTGTTTGTAAACCGGGAGAGTCTTACTATCCATATAACAAAAAAAATGAGGCTATTTACCATTTTAACAAAAAAAGAATGAAAATTACACAGCATGTACATAAATATATATGCTTTGTATATAGTGAATTTTCTGAAAATTGTCATCTTCTTTTCCATGTTAATAAAATAACATTCCAACGTCAATATACGACATGTATTGATAAATATATGGCACATTCTTGGATAAACCTCTCTTCCTTGCTGACATTCCCACATGCCATGTATGGCCACCACACACAACCACACTACATGGAGTGTACATAGGATTACACAACATGAAACCCTATGCCATGTCATGTGACAGGTTTTCACCAGTAGTTGGAACATTTTCTCCCATTTCACTGAAAACAACCCAAAAACCCATACCTCAAAGGAAGAACTATGTTCTTACAAACTCCCCCTTAAAGAAATTCGTCCCCGAATTTCCCTTACAAGGGTGGTGAAGGAACATTTTTTTACAACTTTGGCCCAAATCTCAAAACAATAAAAGTCCCAAAGGATAATTATTAGACCCATAGTCCTCCCATGACACTTCATCGACCATTCACCTCATCATGTGACCCCATGTCACATCCAACACACAATCATATCCCACACCACATCAGTGTCTGCCTCGAGCCCATGGAACCCATGAAATAATGAGTTCATGCATCCCTCAGAAGCACAATTCAACATGGTACTTTTCACCTAAATCACAAAAAAATCCTCAATGCCTTGATTCCCTTGGAATCTCGTGCAACCTTCATCCAATGATGACTTGATGCCTCAACTATTCATGTAACCTACATCCCTTTGATGCCCTGATTCCCAAGAAACCTCATGTAACCAACATCCCATGGATTCCCTGATTTTGAGAACCTCATATATATATATATATATATATATATATATATATATATATATATATATATCACACACCTGAGATGGTTCCAACCCACTGAACAACATCTGGCCAGTCCATATACTACGTGTGAACCTCATGCCCTCAAAACAGACTTGCCTCAATAGTGCATGCCAAACAAAAGAAAAAGGAAAACAAGGCCACACACATTGCATAATTCTAGCTATCATTGGATCATCAGCCTACTCATCCCCTGTTATCTACATGACATGAACTAGGCCTAACACGTGGCTCCCTAAAGACTGACCTCCCTACGGTGCTACACTATTCACCAGCCACTGACCCCATGATTGGGTCCCACTCTCTCTATCACATCCTCCGAGTGCTACTTAACCTCGACAACCCTCACATAGTACCAATTCTGATCTAAACTCTGAATCTTGCGCCTGCTTTATTCCCTACCTACCAGCTTTCTATGAAAGCTTCCTACAGAACCTCTCAAGATGCCCAACCAATCCACATGATCGACACTCATTTGGAGTCTTATCACACTATGTCTGGACAAGACTTCATTACATAGACCAAAACAAAATAATTGTGGAACTTCAATGAGATGGTATTGATGGCTCTTTGGTTTGAACTCCCTGCTGGAACTCATCCCAAACTTGTTTCCTACAATTAGAACTATCACCTAAAGCTATTTCCTGACACATGTGAGGCCTATCCATTAGGTTACCCTCAGTTACAAGCTCCTGATTCAATGCCTATGAGAATGAATTCAACCTAAACATGTTTACCTACACCCAAATGGAATTTCTCAATCCATCTTAAATGTTCCTCACCCTCAATGTTTCATCGCTTATCTTACCTAGTGCAATGTGAGACAACTCAGTGAAAGTAGAGGCATAGTCCAAGACGGACATGTAACCCTCCTGAAGACTCAAGAACACCTGAGATCTCTCTTCACTCAACATCTCTAGAAAAACTTTATAGAAGAATAAGCCCTCAAAATTCTTATAGGATAGTCCCTCAGGTTTGGGATTTCACATCCCACAAGAACATCATCAGTCCTATGAGAATATATGTCACCCGCTTGACCCTCCACACTGGAGGAATCTCGAGCTGCTCGAAGATCAACTGCATGGATTCTATCTATTTCTCAATTGTGTATGGACCCCATAACCCTAAAAAATCAGCAGGTGGTGCGAATGGAACTCCTAAGTAAGGAAAAATATAGAGGGCTATGTTCCCTAATCAACTCTGTTGATCCCCTACGAAACACGTACTATACTAGATCAGCTCTACTTGTTGAGCCACGACCAAAAAAATTTCAAACATGGTTCCTACCCTACCAACACTAGATCCTGATCCTCATCATTTCCCTGATCCTATACCTATGGCTCATGCACTACTTGACTCTTAGGGGTTTGAACCTGATCATTCTCCTACAAAAATATAACATCACCCACCTAACATTCCATAAAAACATATAGTAGGAACCCACTGAATACCATAAAATGATCCGACAACCCACATATACATATATACCAATATATTCAATGAGGATCAGAAAATTAGAAAAAGGAAATTCATAACAACTACCCTTACGCTTCCCATTGTAACTATAACCCCTGGAATCTCGACCTCATGTCCTCATTACCCACCCTGAACAGGGCCAAGTATCACAATATCCCTGGGCCTCACCTGTCCTGACAAACAATGTTACCTCAATCTGACGACTAAGTCACCCAATCCTCGTGATCAAAATCACCTCAACCATAGTATCGTCCTACTCATATTAGAGCCAGGCCTGAGTCCCTACCCACATGAAATTCCCCAAATATATGAAGCATGGAAAAGAAATTATATCATACATTTCAACTTTTTCACATTTCAAAAGAATTTAAAGAAAGGAATTTGATATTATTCAAATTGAATTATCACTTCATAAGGAATATGTGCATATATTAAATTGAAATACCCAAAAAAGGTTCATATCCAAATCCAATAATACATGCCTTCCCTCAATAGGCCAAGATCCTAATTTATCCCCTACCACACTAGGTCAAAGGTTAAATATCACAACCAATAATCATCACAAACCATGTGATCCACCAAAGTGGAAACAATATAAAATGTAATAAAATAAAAATAAAAATAGTAATCACCAACCTAGGCAACTAGGTCCATCCCTCATACATGGGGATGAAAGCACCCAAGAAAAAGCTAGAAACCCAGTTCCAATTACAAACTATCTCCAATCTACCATATCATTAATAGTAAACTAGTATAATAGAAATTTACCCTCGATCTGATTAGTATATAATCAAAATATGCTACTAAATCCCAGTTAATAACTCCTTTGATACCACTTTGTAACATCCCAAACCTGAACAACCACCTGAACATTTCTATCAAGTCGGGTGTTACTAAACTTAGGCCTACCTCCCTAAATGCGAAAGTCCACCGACTAGGAGAGAGGGTGTAAACAGTTATAGTGGGGAGGATATACCCTCTGGGAGGAAGACAAAGGTACTAGTATAATCATAATAGCATAAAATTAAATTGAAGATAAAGGATAGAGAAGACTCTAACTAGAACCGCAGAGGGGAAGCACACCAATATTAAATAAATAGTGGAAGCAATAAATAAACAGAAACATTATAAAGTACATAGAACATCATGCAAAAAATCACTTGTAGACACTAAAAAAACCAAGCTTGCATCCATATAAGGTCATACACGTAAACATACAATGGGAGCAATTGGATTACCTATAGTACCTAAAATTATAAAGTATGCATGATGATACGAGCACAATATCTCAAAAAATGTAAAAATTAAGCTAGGAATAACCTCAAGGTCCATGAAAATCTCTATGTCAAACAACACTAAGACCCAACTCTTAAATATGATACGTTTCATATATGTAAATTCATAATGTCTACACATGTCCTGAAGGGCTTGTGTAGGTTGTGAGATGAATATCAGTAGGATACCACCTAATTGGCATACATATTATAGGTATTTAACTAGACATGCATCTATAATTAAAGTATGTAGTGTGATGCATAACTAAACACAACCTCTACTGGTGCACACCACCCATCCGAGAATGTCATCTGCTTCGGCCAATGATGAGATCTTATAAGAAATGAAAGTCTTTCACCCATGGAACAAGATAATCCTATAGTCATAAAGCCTATTTGAACTCTTAGGATTCACCACAATCACATAGCCCAGCACCACATTCCCCCTAACACCTTATGTCTCAAAGTACCGACATCCCAAAGGCATGACTATACAATAGTATCCCAATCTGAAGGACCCCTTCTTGTAATCTCAAGTTGGTCAATAGAATGAAAACTAGAGGAAAATTGATGTCTATCCTTAAATAAAAAACCAGGCCCCTGGAATCAATCACGACAAGCCTTATCCCCCAACCTGATAGCCATATCACTATCCACGGAAGGCTCCTCACCTTCCAAGTGGAATTTTACAACAAGCACTCCCAAATCACAAATACCTAAACTGCAAATAGCTAGGGCCTCTTCCCACATGTGTGATCAAAACAACATCATAACCAAGTCTACCTGTGTGTACATGGCTCAATTTGTGCTTTGAACATCATGGGTGAGCGACAAATCACCAGAATAAGAACCAAAGTCGCACCATCTCCCATATCTAGTTCCCCTGCGACCATGTCACTCAAATCCGATATCCATGCCATCCATGTATCCCAGGTCATACCCTACCTAATAGTAACACTTTCTCAAAGGGACTTCCACGATGCCCAATCCCATGGTAAAAACCACCCATGTTAATCTAGGCCACACCCAACCAGTGAAAAATATCACCCAATCCTAATGGCCATGCCATCCCACCCATAGGTAAATCCTATCATAACCCTATGGGTCTCATAATATGTAATATCAAGAATTAAATATATATATATATATATAACATATTAATTCACTTTAAACAAGTGATTAAATTTAAATAGATAGAACTACACTACCTATCATCTATAACACATTAAAATATATTTCATGAATGACTCTAGAAAAACTAATAATGATTTAACAAATTAAAAATACCATTTTAAAACAAAACAAAACAATTATATCCATTTTAGAACCCTGAACCAATATATCATAATTATAAATAACCTCTAGCCCATCCCCGCTCAATAAATTAAATTATAGGGAATTCTTGACAACATCCCATAGGTCAAACAATCAATTAAATATGAAAAAACTTTTATTATGGTGTCTCTCTCAAAATACCAAATGATGCGATAAAGGCGGTGCCACCCAAATGTCTGCAAAAACAAAATACATGATATGCACAACCCACCTCGTATGACTATCCTCATGCAGCTTCAACCTATAATTCATCCTAGAAAATGGTAGATCTATAAAATCATCATAAACTCTCAATATTCTATAACTAGGTATAGAGAATAAATCACGATGAATGGATCAAGAGGAATCAGGAACCTACCGACGGAGTTTCAATACATCTGACGATGTTCGAATAGAAGTTTGGATGAAGGATTGGGTGGGAAATCTATACTCAGGTGCTGGTGTTTGTGAACCTAGCTATCCCTACTATCCATCTATCAAAAAACGAGTCAAATTCCCTTTTTATCAAAACAAAGTACATAACATGTACGTAAATACACACACTGTGTATATGGTGAATTTTCCCAAAATCATCAACTTCTAGTCTCCATCATTAAAATATCTTTCCGACATTCGTACACTATGTGTATTGATAAACACACAACGTGCTCTTGGATGAACTTCTCTTCCCTACAGAAATCCCTACACTCCATGTATGGAAATCACAAAGAACCCCACTACATGGGGTGTACTTAGGATTACATGGTGTGTAACCCGGATCTATGTCATGTGGCATGTTTTAGCCAGTACTTGGCATGTTTCCCCCTTTCTCTCAAAATATCAAAAGAAAATAAACTCCTACATCAAAGGAAGAACTGAGCTCTTACATACTACCCCGAACAACCTCAGCATGCCATTAAATATTTGATTAAATCATTCTCAATCTCCCCTTCTCTTTTCTGATTTGTGTTTTTAGAGGATCATGCATTTTAATTGATATTCACAACACCGATACATAGATCTTTTGGAACATGAAATTACCATGTTGTGGGTTTGTAAACCTTTGATGTACCCTAATGTAAATGTAAATGCAAAATGGTACCCTTAGAAGAATACTCATTAAACTTTATGTAAACACTATCAAAAATATAATACCCTTACATGGATTTTGAGGTGCATGAATTTTCTTTATTTATATTTTTATAGACCTGAGATTTGTTTGATTAAAGATTTATGACATGCGGGTTTACCCACATGAATTATTCAAATGACCTTTATGCCAAAATTACTTCGTAATGACATGACCTTCAACTATAGAGAAATACCCTTACACAATTCTTAGAATATAAAAATACGCATACTGTAACACCCCGAGATTTTATGAAAAATATTCTTTTTAATTTCATTAATCTCTTGTGTTGTACGCTAAACCAAAAGGATCTTCCACAACACGTATCCTTGACTTGACTTTCATTACACGCAATCGCGACCTTCCTTGATAGCGTTTGTAGTACGCAATACCGAGTTTCACTAAACAACGATATGCTATTAAATTATTATTAAAACTAACCGTTATGAATAGTAATAACCACTTTTTGAAATTTTGTAAATTTTATTTTTCAAAATGGACTTCATTTTTGGATGCAGAATATCGAAATTAGCTTAGGGTGAAATTTTGGTATTTTTCGGATAACTTTCAAATTTTGATGAATAGTGGAAATTAATAAATTTTAATTAAAAACAACTTTTTCAATCAAAATAATTAATAGTGATAAATTATTAATTTTAGTGGTTTTAAAGTATATTTATAATATATTTTTACAATTTAATACAGTAATGGTCATTGGATGAAATTTCAAATTTAAACCAGTTATAAACAAGTTTCAATCTTTTGATAGTTATTATCTCTTAAAAACACGTTATTTGTTTTGACGGCGGGAATTAATTTTTAAATTAGTTAATGAAACTGATATGTTTTGAATTTGGTAAAATAGACATCATTTTTGAGTTCATAATATCAAATATATCTTAGGCCTAATTTTTTGTATTTTTCTGAAAACATTCAATTTTTGATGAATAGTGAAACCACTAAGTGGTAGTTAAAAAAACTGGATTGTTCATAAAACTTAATTTTACCGCATCTGTGAGTGGAATTTAAAAAATCCTAGAGACACGGTTGATGTCAGTAAGTAAAATGTGGTTCAATGAGATGAAAATAATTTTTTGGTGAATAGTAAATTTTTACTTTTTTTACCACGGTTAAAAGTAAATAGGGTAATTAAGGGTAGAAATGATATTATTATTACCATAACACATGTCCTAATTCTATTGGAAAAGTGTAATTCGACCAAAAACAAACTTAGGAATAAAATATGACCATTTAGGCCCACTTGGATTAGATTAGGACATTTATTATTAATTTATTTAAAGAAGGGTTAAAATAGTTAAAATCAATGTTTAATAACTAAATCGTTTTTAATATAGGGTTATACATAAGATAAATTCGACTATAAATATTAATTAGAAATATAAAAATATTTCCTACATAATGGTATTTTATTTGTAATTTTTAGACATTACATAATTTAATTTATTTATGACACAACGATGATGCAGAAATTATCTTATTAATGAAATATTTACATAATTGATGTTATAAATACCCAAATAAATATAATTTGAGACTTTTTATGAATTCCACTAATTTTCTAGGTTAATATGACATGTTAGTATTGATTTAATTAACTTTTTTCGAACTTATCATTCTTTTATGAGTTTCACAAAAATCAATTACTAAATAGTGTCAAAATTGACATAAAATAGTTTTTAAAACAAATATTATATTATTAATTGTTATTTAATTCCTACAAATATAAGGTTCAGAAAAATGACTTAGATAAGGTTATATATATTAATAATTAACAACTTGGGGTTCTTTTGGCTTGTTATTGTAAGTTTATTAACCTTATAGTGTAAGAACACAAGAAGACACGGTAAAAGTAAAATTATTTAACTTAATGTTAAATCTAAATGATAAGGTTAAAATAGGAACCTAAACTTGTCTAAATTCTATTTGATGAGAGTATTTCGACCCATCCCAACTTTATCTTCTAAATAAATCAATTTGGACCTATTTAAAACCAAATTTGACTTTATAATAAAATAATAGTTTTTGTTATTCCAAAGGTACCCCTCTCCTCCCTTATAAAAGGGCACCTCCTCCCTCTCTTCCTCACACAACTTTGAGCCTTCAAGCTCGGCCAACCTCTGCCCAATTCTCTTCTCCACTTTCCTAGAAACATCCTAGAGGTTCTGTTCTTCCTCAAAGACCAATTTTGGTACCCTAAGAGGAGGTCTCAAAGAGGCGCTTCAAAGAAGAGGTAATTTCCGTTACCAATTCTTTCACCATTATTTCTTCTTCCACTTATTCTTCTAAGGTTGCTTCATTATGCAGTAATAACATCAGTATCACTCATATAATGATATGTTATTATGAATATGAAACAAATCTAATTAACCTTCTATCCATCCTATGGAAAAAGGAAATCACCGCGCGTGCGTACGTACGGAAAACCGTCTCCACGCCGTGGTGTAATCTATTTTCCGCCACCACCTTAATTGGATGGGTATAATGGTGTAATTAGTAACTATATATGATTATTATAAAGTTATGTTGATACTGAAATTGTATACATACACTTCAACACAATTCCACGACCATGGGAACGATATCATCGCTCGTGCGTACGTACGGACTATCGTCTCCACGACGCGATGAGATTCATTATCCATGTTAACCATTCCAGAATGATTATAAAGTATATATAATGAATAATAATGAAATATATGACATGTTAAATCTACTAGATTTATGTATATATATATGTCATCTTCTTACTTCCATTCAAGACAATAAGGAAAGGAAAACAGCGTTCATGCGTACGTACGGACTACCGTCTCCATGAACGGTGTGTTTCATTACATTTATCTATCTATTATATATATATATATGTATAATGAATATATATGATATATAAATCATGTTTTATATTCTTGAAGTAATTAAATCATGATATAAGTAATAATAACTTCAATAACAACAAGTCCAAACACCTACGATAAATGAAACGATTTTACCCAAAACGCTTCTTTAACATGGAATTTACAAAATAACGGGTAATATAAAGTCATAATTGAACCATATATGATATCATAACAATGAATATGATTCTTTAATAAGTTAATGACATTATTTAAATCATTATACAGGAGGTTCGGATACATACAAAGCATATCAGACATAAGGTAAGGGAAATATCACAATCTCATTTTTATCCGAGATTGTTTATACTTTGGCATTTACTGGGGTGTATTTTGTCATCCACATCCATGTTTCCCCAATATGTAATATTTATATCCTTATACAATTGTTTAAATCCAATTTTACCCTTAGGTGAGTTTTTAGTAAAATATATGAAAGGAATCTTTTGTCGTTTTTCGTATGAGGTACTTTTTGACTTTTCCGACAAAAGTACGAGAAGAATGCTTTTTTAAACTTATACGGCCTGAATGGATTTTTAAAACATTATTTCCAAGAAGCTTACTTTACAAGTTTTCAAGTTTATTTTTAATCAACTTCTTTTAGTTTAAAATTGTATGACATGTTAAGAAAGGAAAATGATTTTGAAGTAGAAAGGATATTTTCCTCAACAATGGAGTTCAAGTGTTTTATCAAAATTATTTTCCATCTAAGATAATATAGGGTTCTGTTTCTATCCCTATTATTACATTGAGTTGATTATGTTGTGATGGAATTATTTTTATTAATTCCTTTATCTTATATGAATTGTTTTATGAGGTCATGTTGTTTAAGAATCCCATTTTTATTACATGGGTTATGCAATGATGTATGGTTTATGATTTTGTGGCACACATAAGAATGGTATCATTATGAGATGGGTGGGACCTATATCTCCCTCCAATGCATTGGGTAATGATTTTATATCTCATGAGATAGACATGGATGGAATGGTAGGTTATACCGGTTCAGTGAAACAGGACTGAAACGAGGGTGACTCGGTTCAGAAAGGGACTTTGTCCACTAAGATAGTCATGGAAATAAGTCTTGAATAATAAGATATGATTCTATATGATTATGTGTGTATGACACAAAGTTTCATGTTTTAAGTTATGATTATTGGGATTACATTTCACTACTATGATTTATCCCTTGTTATGAAATTATGCTCTCTTTTGCAGGTTAAGATTTCCAAAATGTTATGTTCTTATGAATATGATGTGATTGATATTTATTTTTTTTACCCTTACTGAGCATTTGAGCTCACCCTTTTATGTTTTATTTTCCCTAGGATATAAAGAAAGGTTTTAGGTAAAAATAAGGGAAGATCTTTGTGGGAGATGTTGACGATCTTTCACCACGTTTAGAAGATTATATTCTGAGTTTCCAAAGACACTAAACTATTACGGTCCTTGTGTGTCTTTTTTTGTTATGTATTAATTATTCCGCAAAAGTAATGTAATGTCCATGTACGTCTAGCTTCGGGTCTCTACAGTTGGTATCATAGGGAGGTTTAGTCAACCTTTGGAAACTAGGATGTGAGAATGTTAGTGAGATACCTAGAGATATTTCTAAGGTATGTCTAGGGATGTCCCTAAGGATAATTATACGTATAGGATAGTCCTAGAACTATGGTAACGATCTTAGAATTTGACCTAAGATGTTAGATATTGAAGTTACTCCCCCTTTATTATGATTTTTGCCTCTAACACTATTCTTTTTGGGTTTTAGAAAATCGATGGAAACAAGATGATTCACGATAATGGAGGATATTATGGACAATGGAATAACATTCTTTATGAGAAACCAAATGAAATGGGATTTGGAAGTCCATCCATAATTATTATGCCGAATCACCAATCTCATAATATGATCAATAAACTCAAATTTGGTAAGTTTCCTGACTCGGCTAATAGGAGAAAAATGGAGTTTCATGATGATCATAGAGGAAAGAAAGTTCAATTTCCCCAATGTAAATCATGTGGGAAGAGGCATCAAGGAGAATGTTTCAAAGGAACTGGAAGATGCTTTGGGTGTGGAAAAGAAGGACACAAAGCCAGTAAGTGCAAAGGAAAAGGTTCAGTTAACACCAGGGATGAGGATAATGGTATTGCTACGACATAAACAATGGTTAAATGTTTTAAATGTGGAATGTACGGGCATTATGCAAACCAATGCCCTAAGGGAAAGTCTCATGAAGAGAATCAGCATGGTCGTATGGGTAGTATTTATGTTGATGATGATGAAGAGACTACAAATGATATGTGAGATGAAAGAATTGTTGAAGCTCGGTCAATGGTTTAAGAATGTAGTGGAATGATGACATGTTTATCATGTGTAATGTTGTATAAGTAATCTCATGGTACTATGGAATAAAGAGACATCTAAGGATTGTTACACTGTTGTATTTCCTTGAGTTTTGAAAGTGTATGATTAATGGTACCAGTATCCATGAAAGGTTATTCAGATATTTTTGGAATGTAGATGATATGTGCATAATGAAGGGATAAGATGATAATGAGATGTTTGATTGTATCCATGAGCTCATGATTGATTTAAAGACTAAGTGATATAATGGTTTTGAGGATTTTGGTTTGTGGAAAGTGTTAACTTCTAACTGCATTCATGTTTTCACTGGGGTTCAATGGGTATTCATTCTTCAAGATAATACATGCTTAAGGTATTCACATGTTTGTAATTTGACCAACAAGATATATCTTATGATATATGGGGGATAAATGATGGCATTCACGTGATTATTCTGTGACATTTCAAGTAATCATTTTCTTTATACTATGAGCTTGGACCGAATTATTTTAGATAATCCTAAAGATTGGAATGGATTATGTTTGACATAAGTTAGGATAAAACGTTTTTCGATATTATTGATGGGATGTTATAGTAATATAGCTTTAGAAAAAGGACAACCTGCAGGACGGGCGACAACTCATCGCTTCGGACAAGGCTGTGGGAATCGATCCCACAAACGAAGTGTGACTGGCCTTTATCGCCTACCACTGGCCTACAGGAAGTCCCTGGTTAGTAGAAACTAGTTTTATTTTATTAAGCGGTATGATATATGAAGTATAAGTTCATTTTTTGAACCATATACGATTAACCATAAGATGGACTTAAAACTTTTGCTAACCTTTTGTTTGAAAGAGATGGAATGACCCATCATTATATCACATGATCTGCTGACACATCACGAATGACAAATTTAACTTCATTTCTTTATGAGATGAAGTGGAAATTGTCCAAAGAACGACAAACGGTGAGACTATACCAAAATCACGAAAGTATTTCTTCTAATTCCAATTTCATCAACTTTAGGGAAATGATCTTGAAAACCAAAAATGTTGTCTTAGTGCTCTTATATCTGATGAATCAGATGGTACCTTAGATCGTCACAAATTTATGGCTTTGTGATTTCTAGCTTTTCCATATCCATGTTCTCTACCACTCTCCATCAGAACATGATGGTTAGATTTCTCTTCCATATCCATATTTTCACCTATGTGGAAACCTAGTGATTAGTTTATTTGGGTAACTGTTACGTTTCATACTTTTGTTTTTAAAGATTGGTTTTGGTATTCCTTTTTACGATGTTGGTTTCGATTAAAGAAACTTTCGAATAGTAAACCATTTATAACACTGACGAATTTCGAGGGCGAAATTCATTTTAAGGGGGGTAGAATGTAACACCTCGAGATTTTATGAAAAATATTCTTTTTAATTTCATTAATGTCTTGTATAGTACGCTACACCAA
This sequence comes from Viscum album, assembly GCA_963277665.1. NCBI lineage: Eukaryota > Viridiplantae > Streptophyta > Magnoliopsida > Santalales > Viscaceae > Viscum > Viscum album. The sequence continues at coordinate 1,611,182,477 of OY728122.1, forward strand.
AAGGAGCTTTCACAACACGCATCCTTGAATTTCCTTTCATTACACGCAATCGCGACCTTCCTTGATAGCGTGTATAGTACGCAATACCAAGTTTCACTAAACAACGATATGCTATTAAAATATTATTAAAACTAGCCGTTATGAATAGTAATAACCACTTTTTGAAATTTTGTAAATTTTATTTTTCAAAATGGACTTCATTTTTGGATTCGAAATATCGAAATTATCTTAGGGTGAAATTTTGGTAATTTTCGAATAACTTTCATATTTTGATGAATAGTGGAAATTACTAAATTTTAATTAAAAACAACTTTTTCAATCGAAATAATTAATAGTGATAAATTATTAATTTTAGTGGTTTTAAAGTATATTTAGAATATATTTTTACAATTAAATACAATGATGTTCATTGGATGTAATTTCACATTTAAACCAGTTATAAACAAGTTTCAATCTTTTGATAGTTATTATCTCTTAAAAACACGCTATTTGTTTTGACGACGGGAATTAATTTTTAAATTAGTTAATGAAACTGATATGTTTTGAATTTGGTAAAATAGACATCATTTTTGAGTTCATAATATCAAATATAGCTTAGGCCTAATTTTTGGTATTTTTCTGGAAACTTTCAATTTTTGATGAATAGTGAAACCACTAAGTGGTAGTTAAAAAAAACTGAATTGTTCATAAAACTTAATTTTACCGCTTCTGTGAGTGGAATTTCAAAACTCCGAGAGACACGGTTGATGTCAGTAAGTAAAATGTGGTTCAATAAGATGAAAATAATTTTTTGGTGAATAGTAACTTTTTATTTTTTTTACCACGGTTAAAAGTAAATAGGGTAATTAAGGGTAGAAATGATATTATTATTACCCTAAAACATGTCCTAATTCTATTGGACAAGTGTAATTCGACCAAAAACAAACTTAGAAATAAAATATGACCATTTAGGCCCACTTGGATTAGATTAGGACATTTATTATTAATTTATTTAAAGAAGGGTTAAAATAGTTAAAATCAAAGTTTAATAACTAAATCATTTTTAATATAGGGTTATACATAAGATAAATTCGACTATAAATATTCATTATAAATATAAAAAACTTTCCTACATAATGGTATTTTATTTGTAATTTTTAGACATTAAATAATTTAAGTTATTTATGACACAACGATGGTGCAGAAATTATCTTATTAATGAAATATTGACATAATTGATGTTATAAATACCCAAATAAATATAATTTGAGACTTTTTATGAATTAAACTAATTTTCTAGGTTAATATGACATGTTAATATTGATTTAATTAACTTTGTTCGAACTTATCATTCTGTTATGATTTTCACAAAAATCAATTACTAAATAGTGTCAAAATTGACATAAAATAGTTTTTAAAACAAATATTATATTATTAATTGTTATTTCATTCCTAAAAATATAAGGTTCGGACAAATGACTTAGATAAGGTTATATATATTAATAATTAAAAACTTGGGGTTCTTTTGTCTTGTTATTGTAAGTTTATTAATCTTATAGTGTAAGAACACAAGAAGACACGGTAAAAGTAAAATTATTTAACTTAATGTTAAATCTAAATGATAAGGTTAAAATAGGAACCTAAACATGTCTAAATTCTATTGTATGAGATAATTTCGACCCATCCCCACTTTATCTTCGAAATAAATAAATTTGGAGCTATTTAAAACCGAATTTGACTATATAATAAAATAATAGTTTTAGTTATTCCAAAGGTACCCCTCTCCTCCCTTATAAAAGGGCACCTCCTCCCTCTCTTCCTCACACAACATTGAGCCTTAAAGCTCGGCCAAAATCTGCCAAATTATTTTCTCCACTTCCCTAGAAACATCCTAGAGGTTCTGGTCTTCCTCAAAGACCGATTTCGGTACCCTAAGAGGAGGTCTCAAAGAGGCGATTCAAAGAAGAGGTAATTTCCATTACCAATTCTTTCACCTTTATTTCTTCTTCCACTTCTTCTTCTAAGGTTGTTTAATTATGAAGTAATAACATCAGTATCACTCATATACTGATATGTTATTATAAATATGAATCAACTCTAATTAACCTTCTATCCATCCTACGGAAAAAGGAAATCATTGCACGTGCGTACGTACGGAATACCGTCTCCACGCCGTGGTGTAATCTATTTTCCGCCACCACCTTAATTGGATGGGTATAATGGTGTAATTAGTAAATATATATGATTATTATAAAGTTATATTGATACTGAAATAGTATACATACACTTCAACAAAATTCCACGACCATGGGAACGATATCATCGCTCGTGCCTACGTACGGACTACCGTCTACACGATGAGATGAGATTCATTATCCATGTTAACCATTCCAGAATGATTATATAGTATATATAATGAATAATAATGAAATATATGACATGGTAAATCTAATGGATTTATGTATATATATATTTCATCTACTTACTTCCATTCAAGACAATAAGGAAAGGAAAACAGCGTTCATGCGTACGTACGGACTACCGTCTCCATGAACGGTGTGTTTCATTTCATTTATCTATCTATTATATATATATATACTGAATATATATGATATATAAATCATGTTTTATATTCTGGAAGTAAGTAAATCATGATATAAGTAATAATAACTTCAATAACAACAAGTCCAAACACCTACGATAAATGAAACGATTTTACCCAAAACGCTTCTTTAACATGGAATTTACAAAAGAATGGGTAATATAAAGTCATAAGTGAACCATATATGATATCATAACAATGAATATGATTCTGTAATAAGTTAATGAAATTATTTAAATCATTATACAGGAGGTTCGGATACATACAAATCATATCGGACATAAGGTAAGGGAAATATCACAATCTCATTTTTATCTGAGATTGTTTATACTTTGGCATTTACTAGGGTGTATTTTATCATCCACATCCATGTTTCCCCAATATGTAATATTTATATCCTTCTACAATTGTTTAAATCCGATTTTACCCTTCGGTGAGTTTTTAGTAAAAGATATGAAAGGAATCTTTTGTCGTTTTTCGTATGAGGTACTTTTTGACTTTTCCGACAAAAGTATGAGAAGAATGTTTTTTTTAACTTATATGGCATGAATGGATTTTTAAAACATTATTTCCAAGAAGATTCCTTTAAAAGTTTTCAAGTTTATTTTTAATCAACTTCTTTTAGTTTAAAATTGTATGACATGTTAAGAAAGGAAAATGTTTTTGAAGTAGAAAGGATATTTTCCTCAACAATGGAGTTCAAGTGTTTTATCAAAATTATTTTCCATCTAAGATAATATAGGGTTCTGTTTCTATCCCTGTTATTAAATTGATTTAATTATGTTGTGATGGAATTATTTTTATGAATTCCTTTATCATATATGAATTGTTTAATGATGTCATGTTGTTTAAGAATCCCATTTTTATTACATGGGTTATGCAATGATGTATGGTTTATGATTTTATGGCACACATAAGAATGGTATCATTATGAGATGGGTGGGACCTATATCTCCCTCCAATGTATTGGGTAATGATTTTATATCTCATGAGATAGACATGGCTGGAATGGTAGGTTATACCGGTTCAGTGAAACAGGACTGAAACGAGGGTGACTCGGTTCAGAAAGGGACTTTGTTCACTAAGATAGTATTGGGAATAAGTCTTGACTAATAAGATATGATTCTCTATGATTATGTGTGTATTCCACAAAGATTCAGGTTTTAAGTTATGATTATTGGGATTACATTTCACTACTATGATTTATCCCATGTTATGAAATTATGCTCTCTTTTGCAGGTTAAGATTTCCAAAATGTTATGTTCTTATGAATATGATGTGATTGATATTTCTTTTGTTTACACTTACTGAGCATTTGAGCTCACCCTTTTATGTTTTCTTTTCCCCAAGATATAAAGAAAGGTTTTAGGTAAAAAAAAGGGAAGATCTTTATGGGAGATGTTGAAGATCTTTCACCACGTTTAGAAGATTATATTCCGAGTTTCCAAAGACACTAAACTATTATGGTCCTTGTGTGTCTGTTTTTGTTATGTATTAATTATTCCGTAAAAGTAATGTAATGTCCATGTACGTCTAGCTTCGGGTCTCTACACATACAGAGTTCTTTAGAGTACCCTTATGTGAGTTGATGGATCCTGAATATTTACAAAGTCATAATGTTCGGTTAAACTACTACCAAAGTCATACGAAAATGGAAATATTATTGAAAAGAGAGAAAATTCATATGAAAATAAAAAATGTCATGTGAAATAGGTAATTTAACATTATCAAAATATTTTTTCAAAATTTAACTAATTAAATAAGAATATTTAATTCGATGTTATATATCAGTGGTTAAATCATGGAACCTTGAATAGGTAAATTAAAAGCTCCAAATTCCTAAAAATTACCTAAAAATTACATCCAATGATTTTTTCATCAAATTAATAAAAATATTTATTCTATTATATAAAGAAATTAATGAACTAAACATTAATCAATTAGGTACCAATTTTTTTTAAAATAAATATTCCATGAATGAAAATTTCGACCCAAATTATTTGAAAACAATAATTCTTAATTACCAACACATTTTTACGTAGAAACGTCAACTAATTCCAAAAAATTGATGTCAAAAAATGAATCAAAATCATGCAATATGAAATTATACCGCACAAAAGTTATTTCTTGTTCTCACATAACCAATTATACATATTTTTCAAAAGAAAAGTAATCTCATGAATGGAAAACTTGAAATGCCAATTAATAAGTGACTCTCATAACTATATTCACTCATGGACTCTATCATGTAAGAAAGAATGATTTCTATCCTAAAAATCATATCTTGGATGGAATTTTATTTTAGTTTTTTGATAGTGATTGAATTTGGAATTTTTGAAAATAATTAATCAAAAATAACATTGAATTCATATTAACTTAAAAACTTATCTTGTTCACCATGATACAAAAAACTCATATAATTTAACCCATGGAATAAATAAACACAGCAATTGAATGAGTGATTTTAATAATTAATATGAAGAGTAATTAACTCATCTAGTTTTTTTATATTAAATAATAAAAATATAACAAGGATTGGGGTTCATTTTTTAACCCATTAAGATGCACAACCTATGAGTTTAAAACCCAATAAAAAGATCAAAAAAATTAATTTTTTATAAATTACTCATAACATTTGACCCAAATAAATTTTTAAGAGATAGATGTAAATTATTTTGCCTAATTGAAGCCATGGATAAATAAAAAATAATAATGCAAAAAAAATTTGAAAAATATATTTCAAATTTTAGAATAATTTACTACCACAAAAATAAAAAATGATCATCGAAACAGTAATTTTTTTTTGAAAATTTTAATGGTTTTCTTCATATAATCTCAATCAAATAAAATTGAACATATTAGGAAGACCCCCTTCAAAATTAAAACTCAAAATTGTACCCAATATTGAATATAAAGATGAGATAACACTGAAATCTCTCCATCTCAAAATGATTTAACAATTCACTACATCAAGAGATAGTTTAAATGGGTTACAACAAAGATGAAATAAAATTGGCACATGTTAATCCTTCATTGTGTGTAATATAATTGTTTTAAATGAACATGCAGTATTAGTGATACATTCTATCAATATTAAAGTAGGAGGAATTACTATATTGGAGAAGATTTAGGTCAATATGTTGATTTAGAATCATAATGAAGAAGAAGAATCTTGAATGATAACTAAGATGAACCCAAGAATATAGCTAAAGAAGTTGTTCAAAATTATTTTGGGGTTTTCTTTTAAGTTAGTTAAATTGGAAAATAGATATTTCATGACCAATTATTGAAGTTTCATTTCATATTTGGAAAAAAATTAGTTGAAGATATAGAGTTCTACAGTGGACTTATAATAAAAACCTTTTCATAAGTATGATAAAGGTATGTTTAAAGTTCTATTGGTGTATTATCCTAATATTGATATAAATGAAAAGTATCTATATGGTAAAGGATTTAAAAGTACTATAGTAAAAAAGTAATTACAAGGTAGTGGATTTTAAATGTGATGAAATTTTGGAATTATTATTCCATTATACTCATGGTTGATTGAATATCGGTCATACAGTCAATCTATATGACCGATCATAATTTGTGTTCAATTGATTATTCCGATAGTTGGCATAAGTTTGGTTATGCAGTCAATCGACATGGTTGGTCTAGACATGTGATCGATCTATATTGATTTGTGTGGTTGATCTAGACACTCGGCTCACAATTTTTCATAGGCTTATAGAAATTTTGTTTAATCGACGAGGTTAAATGGTGAGTCTAAAAAATTCATATATATATAATATGATTAAATAAAATAAGAAATTTCTAGTAAACTGAACTTCATAGGTTTAAGATTCATAATCACTAAAGTTGATTTTTATTCCAATTTTTTGATAATCAAAGCCCCAAAATAGAGGTTATTATTTGATATTAAAGTATTTTCAGTGAATAATAAGATAAAAATGATGTAATTTGGTACGTTATCTAAATATAAGTCTTCTAAGTCATTATGAAGTCTTTGAGAAGATCATAAGTCTCCATATTAAATGTAAGTATTCTAAGTGGTTCTTAATTCTTTTATTAGTTTGTAAGTCCTCATGGTGATTGTAAGCCTTTGTTTTAGTTCGTAATTATTATTTTAGATCATATATCTTCATGCATAATGTAGTAATTTGTTGCGAACTTAAGTCTTTGAGTAGGTGAATAATACTTTAAGAGAAATTTGATGTTTTTAAGACTTATACCTATCATATGAAATCATTTGATGTTTTTTGAGGTGATCATAATCCTTTTAATAAAGATCATATGAAATGAGTATAAGAATTTTTAAGATGATCATATGACTTATACCAATCACGAGCCTTTTATCATAAGTCTTAAAGAGTGTATGTCCTCAACACATATAAAAACTGAAAACTGTAAGATATAGTTCCATGTAGAAGAGATGCATGATGCCATGCACATGGATATTTTTACTGAGTTTAAATAAGTGAGATTTATGGGGATTATAAATGCATTCATTTCCATGTAAGTAGTTATTTAATGAAAATATCATGATAATATTCATCATTATTTAGGCATGTTGTGAATATTTAAATATGAAGATTTGTGAGAATATTGCACCAAAAATCAAGGATCCATGACCAAAACTATGATATACATGAATCTTAATGCATGCATATAATTTTAATATAATTATTTTGTAAAAACAATTAAAATAATACCACATGATATTTCCATATATTATGAAGGATATATAATGATGATGAATCAAGAATTCATATTTGTCTTTAGGTGTATTTAAAATAATTTTGTGGATTGAATATATGGTTTTCAATCATTGAAGATATAAAGGGTGAAACTAGATGATATGGGTATTTTGAATTACATAAAATATTGGTAACTCAAAATAAGGTATTTATATTATGGATTAAATACTAGAATGAAAAAAAGAGACTTTTATTTCCATGAAACTGAGGGTATTGAATTATAATATTTATATACATTGAAGGTTGATGAAGTGTGAGTGTGCATAAAAAGAGTTAAAAACTATTTTTTGATAATAGAATTATCCCAACATAAAGAGAAGAAATAATGAACTGATATTGCATCCTAATTATACAAATATCTGTATTGAAGGAGGGAGTGGAGAGAGATTTCAAGTATTTCTGTTGGTGCATTGAACAAGAAGAAGAAGAGATAAAGTAAACAATTTTAAGAGAAATATAGAATAATAAGAGGAGTTATTTACATATAACCTCACATAGAAAAAGATACATGCCTCTAGGAAAGTGAAAAAGAGGAAGGAGAAGTACTACTGTTTATGATATGAAGTGGTGTGTTCACTACTTTGCATAAAAAATAGAAATATGAGACTTTCATACTTCTATGAAAGTAGAAAATGTTAAAGAATAATAATTCCCATGAATCACTATAGAAAACTTAAGTCTCAAATAGTTGTAGATGTGGAAACTATTACAAAGCACTTTAAGAAGTTTCAAACTATTATGAGGTAGTATAATGATCTAGTGGGAGGAAAGATTTTCATTAGGATTTCAAAAATTCAATGGAGCATAAATTGTTTTATATACTCCCTTATAAACTACAAGGAAACATGCTTCATGTTCAGGTTACTCTCTAACCAAACCACTATAACTATTAGTACATTATATTGGTAATATCTATATTGGTTAATTCTGAACACAATAATTATTGTCATAGGATACCTGAGCATAACATACATAAATATTGGATATTTTTAAATGAATATTAGATAAATTTCATGCAAGAATATGACTAAGGACAGTAATGGTTTTTTTCCTTTTGATATTAGATATATAATCATATTATTTTAATAAATATCATCAATATATCCTACAAAATTCCTCTATCATAGTACCATTCTTATACATTTATTACATAAATACTTTATTAATAACATTAGAAAAATGAAAGCATGAGAAAGGGATCACATGCCTAATAAAGGTAAACAAGGGAGGTATCAATCAATGATTATACAAAAAAAATATTATACACAAAAGAGTTTGAGATCATGATTATAACTTTAAAATTTCATACCCAATTAGTCATAGATCGCAAATCATGGGTCATGACATGAAGAATTATCATTTAAAAGGACACAAGTCATAAGTGAAAGGAATCATCATTAATCAATCATGAGCTATGATATCATATCATAAGAACAAGAACATTTCATGGGAATTTTTTTCCCAATTATAAGAATATAATATCATTCATTAGTAAAGGTATACATCCAATACAATCATAGTGGAAATAGTACCATATTATATTTGGTTCACATACCATTCCATCATTTACTTCTTTAATGTTCAATACAAAGAAAATCATAGTTTAGAGAGTCCCATACTGAATTAGGTAAAATCTACATTATAGTATATATTATCTCATGAGACACCAATAAATACCCAATTTATTGGATGGATATAATAGACCCACCTATCACATAATAAAATATATATATAGGTGTTCAACAAGTTCATAAATACCTTAATCAAATCATAATATCAAAATCCATTGAAAATAAATATGTTTAATAACATTTCATCCTCACATAATCATAAGACAACTAGATAAATAACATGGATGGTATAATTATATCAAACCCTGATGAAGTATAAAAAATATCAAAGGATATTGAAATGGATGAAAAATACCTTTAAATTTTTATCTGATCATTTATTTGAAAATATGGTAAAATAGCCTTTTCATTTTGTATCATTAAAACTATATTTTTATTGAAAATTGAGAAAAATTATGAATTTGAAAATAACATGTAAATTTTTAAAGTAATATTCAACGAAAATAATGGTTATGATGGAAGGAATATCCCTTCATGTGGTAAAATTTAAAACAAATATTATTTTCACATTTTTGGAAAATGTCTTAAAGTACCTCATTCAAAAAAAGGGTATTCTTTTAAGAACATTGAAAAGAATGTAAAATATGGTTTAAAATGACTTTAAATATTTATTTTATCATAGAAAATAACATTCTCGAGAAAATTTTAAATAACAAGTACATGGAAGAAAAAGATCATTGACCAAAGATGAAGTAAAGTTGACGATTATTAAAAAAATTATCAACAATTTTATTTACCAAATAGTGGATAACGAATGGAAAAATGAAAACATAAAAAATTACTAGAGTATATTACAATTCATGGGTTTTAATGGATAAGTATCATAAAATTTTCATTAACCTAAATTTAACATGTAAGATCCTAAAAAGAAATGATATTGTAACATAAACCCTTAACTCAAGTCCCATATGGCGTTGTATGAATTTAAAAACACAATAAAATCAATATATGTTTATTATAAGTATATTATAAAAAATATTCATACCTAACCAACTATGTATCATTCAAATAACAATTTACCCATTAATTAAAATGTCTTTATTAAAATAAACATTCGGGTGAAAAGAAGTTGGTTTTTCATGCATGTTCCGTTTTAATACTTCCAATCCTCACACTATGGACATAGTTTCATAAACTCTAGAATCTTAATAATTTGATAAGTATCATATTTAATCATTATATACTCTTTTATAACTATTCATATAATTTATTTAAGAAAAATGAATTACATCACATTGGGGAGACAACAGTCCATACATACGCACGAATGATGTTTCCACTTTTCAATGGATAGAATGAAAGAATGGTAAATAATAATAAAAAATTAGAAAATTATAATTATATAATTAATAACATATATATTCATTAAATATATCATTATATACTAGTTTTCAACCATTCTATAATGTGGTGATGTAAAATGAGTTATATAACTTTGTGGAGATGGTAGTCCATACGTACGCATGAGTAACATTATCATTTTCCAACAGATGATAATGAGATTGGAAAGGGATATAAAACCAACATTAAAACATATCGGTATAGTATATATATTTATTCCATCATGTTAATATGTTTATAGAATAATTGTAGGTTTTATATTGGGAACCACACATGAATCGGTAAGAACATATAACTATATATCTGGTATACTCCATTGAAAATTACCTTAAGTATTCTTAGATGGTTATTTTGGAAAAATTAGAACCTCATGGTCATGTATAAGGGTAATGGGAGAGTATTTAAGTAGATCGTGGCCAATATAAAGTCGTCAAGTGGTTAGAATAATAGAAGATATGAGGTGCGCTTTTACAAGGCAGGGTAGTGACACATTTGTAATTATTAAGAATATTAAATTATAATAAAGTCACTATTGTAGAAAAGTGTATTTAAATTGACTCAATTAATATGATAGGATGTTATAGGATTTAAATTTATTTATCCAATAGTATTTAGTCATGTTTTTTTTATGTTAACCCTTATCTCTTTGGTTAAACCCCTTATTAACCCTTTAAACCTTTATTGTATTAACAAGTGTTTATATCAGTAACTTTACATAATGAAAAAATAATAAAGTATAATAATTACCAAATTTATAAATTATGATTCCAAATATTGAAAAAAAAAATTATCAAATTAAATTCATATAAGTGTTAGAGATTTATTTTAAATAAAAATGCAGAACGCAACAAAAACCATTTATAGAAAAAATAATTTTTCAGCATAAAAAATAATTTATTCTCATTCCTTATGTAGAAATAACCATTAAATGAATTTTAAAATATTTTATAGAAAATATTATCTAAAAAAATTATTATAATCAATAATATATATTTATTAATTTAATTTATTAAGATAAAAACATACTATGCACATTCAAACATTTTTCTAGATAAATATTTTGTTTTTTACATTTAAATGATTTAATTTTCATTTATAACCAATTGATAAGAAATTAATTTATTTTATGCATGTGAAAAAAAATAATTTTTAATAATTTATCAAGTTCTATTCATATCCACCAATCCTATGACTATTTATTAAATAGTAAATTTAAAAATAATTTTTCAATGGTATATTATAGTTTTTTTAAACTAAGTGTTGTGTGTAATGAAACCTATACAGATCAAAATTATCTAAAGAGAAATATATCTTAAAATCATAGGGTCTTACATTTTACCCCCTTATAATAATTTTCCACTTGAAATTCCATCTCAATGATACATAAAACTACAGATACTTTTTCCTTTTCATATCCCTAGTTTCCCTTGTGGATTCCCTGAATTTATGGTTTCACTAGAAAAAATTAACCTGGGGAGTGATATTATTCCCCAACACTTTCTCTTTTTAATTCAGAATATCAACCATCTATTCCTCATAAAAGATATCATTCTTATATGGTATTACCATTGAGTTAATTAAATGTGGAGGATCAAAATTTTACTTCCTCAGGAGAGATGCATGGGACATATCATGTACATGAGGGAGATTCTGTGGAAGTACCAAACGACAAGAAAAAAATATAGATATGATCTTGAATTTAAAATGTATTTATATATCTAGGTCGCAACTTACCCTTCTTTCCAAATCTCATACCCTTATTCCATAGTGATATTCATAGGAATACCTAGTCAACATTTTCAAATTCTATATCTTAATGATGATTATTATCATAACTTTTCTATCGACTTAGAGTGACATTAATGTTTTTTCAAAATAGATCTAACATTATCTATAATTTCATTATATAGCTCAGGTACCAATATATTTTATACTCAAAATTCAACCCTACATAATGGAGTTTTGTACTTCCTACCTTATAAAGAATCAAAAGTTTCCATCTAAATTCTTGAGTGAAAGATATTATAGTAAGAAAACTTAACCATGGAAAGTTTTTGATCCAATACACCATTGAAATCCATATAACATTCTCTAGATATATATTATATTGTTTGAATGGTCCTCTCAGACAGAACATCTATCAGAGGATGATATGCAGATCTAACAATAAACTCAGTTTTTAATTATTGTTGAATATTTCTCCATAACATTATGGTAAACCTCATATCCTAGTTAGATACAACAGGATGTTCAAATCCATACAACATTACCAATTTTTAATATATATCCTAGAAAAATTATTAAGAGATAAATATTCTCTGATTATAATGAAATGTATTTATTTATAAGGTGGTTGACTATAAACCAAAAATCATTGGGCCCTTTATATGGATTAGGGAGTTTATAATGACCCTATACAATCATACATTAACATTACATAACTTTTTCAGAATACATATAACATTATAAAAACATACACCCAAATACCGTAATAGACTAGTGCCTTTGTAACCATGAAAACTTAAACACCGGTACATAAATGATCTGCATCATCTCCCACTAGGTTCTTCTTGACTTACACCCATCATATACATCAAATGTAATACATATCTTGATAACCTGAGGGAAGGAAACATAAAATGGGGTGAACTCGGATGCTTAGTAGGGGTAAAAAATGGAGGTACATAATTATAATTGTGAGTATAAGGGTCTGAGAACGTGATCATGAATGTATAAGGTCATACTGAACCTATCAAAGATTATAATCATGAATCATAGAATAAATCTTGGAAATTCATAAGACATGAATCAAAAGGAAATAAAGAACATAATCAATAAAAACATAACATTTGAACAAGACATGGATTTATGGTACTCACATAACCATACATAATGATTTATATAGTATACAAGTCATTGCTTCTGAGGCCATCATAGTGGAAAAATTCTTTTACTAAACCAGTTTCACTCCTTGTTCCAACCTTGTATTACTGAAAAGAGTTCACTCCTCATTCCATCCCTATAATACTGAAACATGTTAATTTCTCATTATATCCATGAAATATTGTATTAACATTATTTCTCATTACATCCATGTATCTCATGAGATATAAAGCATTATTGCATTTATTAGAGGGAGATATAGGTCCCACCCTTCTCATAATGAAATCACAGATACATGTGACCCAAGATCATCAATAATATTATTAAAAACAATGAAATGAAATGGGTATTATAAATTTGTAATAATATCATAACTTGTGGAAAAATAAAAGATTATTCATCATTTCATCATAAACATAACCCATGGGAAGAAGCGGGTTTCAAAAGAACCTAACCTGTGAAAGAGAAATGATTTTCATAAACAACATGCCATAAAAACATAATCCATTTAGAGAAATAATATGAATGAAAAAATGAATAATATTCCCTGAAATGAATGATTAACACCAAATGAAGTTATATTATATGAAAATTAATTTTAAAATATCTTTTAAAATCATTTCTTAAGTAAAATATCTTTTCTTCTTTGAAAAATGATTTTCAAACCATAAACCCTTTTGAAAACATTTTTCGTCGAAAATAACTTTTTAAAAGTTATAAAGAAAGCTTTGAAAACAGTAAAAAGATTAAATTACTTTTCATTGAATATTATATTCAAGGATAAATTGGAAATATTTTTTGAAAACATTTTTGAAAACATGTTTTTGTAATAAAACAGATTTCTGATTAAGGAGAGTAATAAAATCAGATATTCTTAAAAAGCATTTTATTAAATATATTAACAACCAAAGAGTGAAACAAATTTACAAATAAATTGATATTTTTTTAATAAAAAAAGGATAAGGAAACTAATAAACATTCTTGAGTGATTTATCATAATATTTCATCAAAGAAGCATAATCATTGACAATCTCAAACAGGATGAGATTGTTTCAACAAACTATTATCACATAGAATATTGGGATAATAATATCCTTATAAGAAACATATATTACACGAAGATTAAAATTTAATTAAAATAAATATATTCATGATATAACATGTAAAATTTAGGTATATACACCTTGATAAATAATTTAAGTCCATAACAAAAACATGAGCCTCAAGGAAGGTAAATTGAGATAAAATTATATTACTGATGTTGTTACTTTTGTAATATAAACACCATGAAATAAATATCATAAAATGGATATTTAAATACCCATAAATTTATATATAAGGTACATATTATAAATTAATGGTCCGTATATACATCGCACAAAATAAGTGAGTGCTGAATACGACATGTATCTAACAGATATAAAAAGCTGAGATGAAATCCCCATAACTTTGAATCTTGAATCTCATTGTACTCATTCAAACCACCTGTATAATAATTATAAATTTATCATACATTTTTTACAGAACCATATTATTATATCTAATACTATATATGGTTTTATTATGACCTTATATTTCCTAATTATTAACAATTCTATGTTAGGGTTTCACTTCAGGAAATATACATTTTGTTCTTGAAATGTGACTTAATTTTTTATATATTTGGTCCTTGAACTTCTATCATGATTTAAAGAATTTAAATCATGATATTCGCATTATTTATATTAAATATATATGTATTATAATAATCTATAGAATATATAAGAATGATATTCAGTACAATGTTCATGGAAACAGTATGTCGTATGTACGCATGAATGATGTTTATGTTTTTATTGTAATAATGAAAGAATGAAGGTAAATGACATATTTTTATGTATATGTATATATATATAAATTATTATAGTAGAACTATTATATCATATATATCATATTATTTCACTAAACCTATCCTTAATACATTCCATGTAGTGTGTGAATGAATCACATCGCTTTAAGGGGGTGGTAGTCCACACTCTCTCAAATGAAAATATCATATTTACACCAAAGGGAAAGAAAATAGATATGTTTTTAAAAATATATAAAAAATATTAATTATGTTATAGATATAATAAATATAATATATTACATATATTAATGGAGTTTTCATCATAATTTTCACCATGAGAGGTGGTAATGGAAAAAAGAACAATCATCGTTTAGTGAGGTGACAGTTCACCATACACAAAATCAAAATGTTCATTACACATTATATGGATGTGTGTTTAAGTGTAGGTAGAAACCATAGAATAACAAAAACATAGTATATTGAAGATAAGTTTTTTGTTATAAAATCATGGAACAAGGATAGTTTATGGGATGGAGAAATAAAATAAAAGAAAGGAGACTTAGAGAAGGTGTTACCTCTTAATTAGGTAACTCTTTTTGGTTTGTGCCAAAAGGATTCCTTGGATTGATTTAAACCAAAGGGGAGGATTATAGGTGGAATTTTTGGATTCAAGGATGTGTATTGGGATGATATTGTCTGAGTATAAGTTTTTTAAGTGGTGTGAGGTATGGCGATAAGTGGTGTCCTTTTATAGGGAAGGGAAAGGACCCACATTGTATTCTTTGAAAACATGTTTGGTGTACCCATGATTTTTCATCAAAAACTCATACCAAACCTATAATAATCAATAATTTAAGGTTAATGGATTAATTAGTTAAATATAATTGGTGTTGGAAAAGATTCTAGGACGTTTTGGGTCTTAAATTTATGGTTTAGTACTTTGTTTACCTAATTGTTCACTTAATTATTATGATTAAGTTTAATCACTTTCACTGTTCCTTTTCATAAAAAACAATGTTGATATTATTATACATTATAAATTATTTTGATTCAAAATATGAAATTATTTTTTAAAAATTATAATCACCAATGTGGAATAAATTAGTTTAAAAATAATCTCACTGAGAGGATGACATTGCAGGTTCTCAAATTAAAAATGTCCAAAAGTTTCCTAACATTTTATACCATATTTCACAGTGAACATAATTGAAATGAACTAAATTGGATTAATTTAAAATTTTATTATATATTTAAACAATACAACTAATTTAAAATATAATATAACATTATAAATAAATTATATGAAAAAAATTTTAATTGAAATCCAGTATTTTTCATTATTCATTAAAAAATAAAGTTTCCTAGAAAAATCCAAAAAATATCCCTTAAATAATTTAGATATTATAAGTTCCAAAATGAATTTGACTTTATCAAATTAAAATTTTCAATGTTTCAAAAATTAATTTTATTATTTTCCATAGAAGGACATAAAAAGTAGTTTACTTGAGAAACTTGTATTATTAAATGTATAAGAACTTTAGAAAAAAGTAAATCTTTTGTTATAAATTTTTTTTAATTACATAAAAAAATTATAACCAATATTTTAAAAGTATTTATTACTATTAATATTACTTAATTTAACAAATAGTTTAAAATTGTTTCATTCAAATATTTGTTAAATTAAAATGATGTTTTGTTGAAACTTAGTGATGTGTGTAACGTATGCCAAGTTGGTGTTGTGCATAATGTATCCCAAGTATTTTTTGGATGTAAATTATTATGATTTTGTTCCATGTAAAATGAGTTTTTGACTTAAATAAATGAAAGTCATCATTGAAAATTTAATTTATTCAAAATAAGATGTCCATAAAAACTCAGGTTGTTACATTCAACCCCCATGAAATGAGTTTCTCCCCAATAATGCATTACTCATGTAAAAAAATGTGGATAATTTTTCATCATAATATCATTAAGTTCCCATGTATCTTGTTGTAACTAGTTAGTTCTACACAAAACATTGACTATGTGAGTGATCTTGTATTGTAGAACATTCTCTAATCGGTCCATTATTTTAACTGTTTGTTCTTGCTTAGAATGATCCCACTCCAACTGTATGACCTCTGAGTGCAGTACATGTGAAGCGTTAGGTATGTACTTCCTCCGGAGAGATACATGGAACACATCATAGACTTGAGATAGATTTTGAGTATGTACCAATTGATAGGATACCATCCCAATATGATCAAAAATTGAAAAAGGAATGATATTCCTAGGGCTCAGTTTCCCTTTATTCCT
This sequence comes from Viscum album, assembly GCA_963277665.1. Classification (NCBI taxonomy): domain Eukaryota; kingdom Viridiplantae; phylum Streptophyta; class Magnoliopsida; order Santalales; family Viscaceae; genus Viscum; species Viscum album. Next base: position 1,611,199,796 of record OY728122.1, read on the forward strand.
AAATCTCATAACATTATTCAAGGGTGAGATTCATAGAGACTCCATTTAGACAACATCAAATTATATATAACACGATCGGTTATCAGAAAAACCATTATTCTTACTTTGTGATTCCTTGATATGTTGTTGAATGATTCTCACCTTCTCAACCATTTCATCATCGATCTCATGTTCCTATAGCTTTCATTATTCAGCCTCATCCCAGCACCTTTTATGTATACATTTCATCCCATATAGGGCTTCATATGGTCTGATCTTAATGATTGAGTGAAAGTTATTTTTTGTAAGAAAACTCTACTATAGGAAGGTGTTGATCCCAAATACCTTTGAAATCCAAATATCAAGATCTCAATATATCCTATAGGGGTTGAATTATTCTTTAAAACCGACCATATTTCTAAGTACAATATGTAGTGATGAAACTCTATTTCGTATCATGTTTTTAATGAAGACATTTCCAGAGCATTGTGGTAAACATCAGATCCTAATTAGATACAATATAATGTGCTACTCCATGAAACCTTACCACTTCTTTAATGTATATCCTAGAAAATTGATCTAGAGGTAAGTCTTCTTTAATAGTGATTTTGTGTGCTTAATTAGTACATTTATCAACTACAACCAATATAGAATTAAACCATTTAGTGTTTTTGGGTTTCCCAATGACAAAATACTCAGTGATGTTCTCAAACTTCCATTATATTATGGGTAATGGATACACTATCCCCTTTTAATTTTGTCTTTCAGCCCTAACTTATTGGAATATGAAGCACCAAGATACAAACTCTGTGATATCTCTCATCATGTCATCCCATAGAAGTATTCCTACAATTTCATATACATCTGTTTTCTTCTAGGATGAATAGATAATGAAGAAATATGAGCTTTATCTATTATATACTTCCTAAAATCTTGAATGTAATGAAAAAAAACATGGTTCCAGAACCACATCATTCCATCCTGATAAAGGCTAAATAAAAGAAAATATATAACTTTCTTTTACAGCTCCACATATCCCTTCTGTTTTTCCTTAACATTCACTTTTATTGAGGGTTTAAAATTCAATTGAGAAAGCTAATATTTACCCCTTCCTTTAAACTATCTTGATATATCCTTTGTAAATCCAAAAATATTGGATCTTTTGGGTTCCTTTTTAGAGATAAGATAACAAGGTCATTCTTTCTCAAAACATAGGCCACCTTGTCCACTTTCCTAGCGTGGTAATGTATTGAGCAATCATAATAATTTATCAGCTACAACCATATTCTATGGTGCATGTTCAACTCCTTAAATCTGAATATATATTTCAAGCACTTATTATTGGTATATATATAACACTTTTCTCTATAATGATAATGCCCTAATATCATTAATGGAAAAATTACTATTGATAACTCCAAATCATGAGTTGGGTAATTTTTCTCACAAATCTTCAAATACATTGAGGCATAAGTGATAACCTTGTTATTATATATAAGAATACATCGCATACCTTTCATGGATGCAATACTATAAATTACAAAACCTTCTCCACTAAAAGGTAATGTAGGCATAGGTGCACTGACACACCTTCTCTTCAATTCTATGAAATTTTCCTCACATTCATATATCCAAAATAACCTGAAACCCTTTCAAGTTAACTTGGTTATACGATTAGATAGTCAAGATAGAGTTTTCACAAACCATCAATAATATCTAGCTAAACTAATAAAGATATGGATCTCAGTCACTGTGGGTTGTCTAGGATAGCATTCAATAGCCTTTGTCTTTGATGGATCTACTCGTATACCATATATTGAGATTATGTGACCTAGAAATGAAACCTTTTCCTCCAAAATTCACACTTTGTATATTTTTCATACATTTTCTCCTTCAATAGGGTCTTTTAGACTATTCTAAAGTGATATTCATGCTTATCATTTCTATTTGAATAGATAAGAATATCATCTATATAGACTACAACAAATTGTATGTTGTAATCTCTGAAGACTCTATTAATTAAATCAATGAAGATAGATGGGGAATTAGTAAGAAAAAAATACATCACTATGTATCCATAGTGTCCATAACTTGTATAGAATGGGATTTTTTGTATATCCTCCTTATTGACCATTAATTGATGATATCCAGAATGAAGGTTAATTAGGGAAAATATTGAGCTATGTACAATTGATAAAATAAGTGATCAATATGGGGAAGAGGATACATATTATTTATTGGAATCTTGTTGAAAACTTGATAATCAATACAGTGTCTCATTGATCCATCATTTTTTCACAAAAATAATGTTTGCACCCCAATATTCAAATAGAGATGAACATGGGATGCCATCATCATAATATTGGGTATTTTAACTACTAATTCCACATCTAATTATTTTGGTGGTATCTTAACACCATTTGAAAAATAATTTGTTATGAAATAGTGCAAAGATCCAAAATCAAATATAACACTATCAATTCTAGAGAGGATAGTGATTATTACTTTCATAACGTTGTTATCACACACCCCATCAAAAATAGAGTTTGCATGAGATTAGACCTTGTCCCTTGGATTTAGAGGTTACTAAAATTGATCACCATCACCAACCCATGGGTTTGGATAGTGGTTAGCATAGTTCCATTTCTCTTTACACTTGTAGAACTTAATCATGGGAGGTTAATTTTGTGAAACTTTATCTCAATTGTTATTTAAAACTAATTTCTTCCCACATTTTTTATAATCAATTTCTTGGTGACCATCCAATCAATACATAAAACATTTACATGAACCCTTAAAAATCCTTCCATGTTTCTTCCCACATTTAGAAAATAAAGGAAACTCATATTCTATTCTCTATGGTTTTTATAGTTTCCATTAACCTCCATATTTCTTTTCTTGTCAAAACCATGAGGTTGATATGTGACTCCAACGTCCATTTCAACCTTGATTGCACAATGCACAATGTATTCATAACTAAAAATGTATCTTATGGACATCATCATTATGATATTTTCTTTAAGCTATTGAAGAACCTATCAACATTACATTATGGTTTGATGATAATTCATAAAGTGTAAATTAAGGGTATATCGAAATTATCCTCATAGGTACAAATGGAGTCATCATACCTTTTCTCCATCTCAAGGAAATATTTCTCCATCTTGGTATGAATAATTTGAGTAATGTAATTATTCAAAAATGTGTTCTAAACTCATCCCAATCTAGGATTCTATCATGACTTTTTTCCTCGTATTCTTGATTATATTCCACTATTACTACAATTCACCTTCTAATTAATAAACAACCAGAACAACATTCTCATTCTCTAAACACTAGAAAATTAAGAATATTGTTTCAGTAGTACCGATCAATTGTTTAGTAACAATTGGATTAGAAGACCCTCTAAAATAATATGAATGTATCATCATGGAAGACTCAACAACATTTTTTTCCCTCCTTTTCTCATTTGTAAGTCCACCTTGATTCATAGCTTTAGAAACCTGTGTGAATTTAGCAATGAGGATTTTCATTCCAAATCCCTTAGAATTTGGTTTCTCAGGAGGGAAATAATGTCTTTGTCCATCACAATAACCATTAACGTGGTTCCTTTAGGTTTTATCCATTGACTAAAACCAAAAGTATATATTAGTAAATAGTTATAATATTGAGGAACCACATAATCATTAAAAAGGTAGTTATAGTATGCCTAAATTGTGACACCCTCCATAATCTATGAACCCATAGGTTTCTCTGTGGTTATTCACAGACAACTTCTATTTATTTCCTTCATGATGTCTCATGAGGATTTTGTGAATAAAAAAATCTTATCCCACAGGAGTGTCAAACTAGGTGTGTAGTAAGGTCGGATGTTGTATACCACCTTACCCTGAGTCAGGCATGGAACATCTTGTCAGTGTAGTTACCCCTAGGTACAGATGTTCCAAATCCACATCCACTTGTAGTATCCAGATACGGACACATTTCATGGAAACCACTCACTCTGTCATTTACAAAAATTACAGAACATTTTCCTATACTTTTCCTTATCCATATACATATCCTTAGACATTTCATTATGGTTATCTCTCAGGTTATCTATTCCTATATTCCAATGGTTAAATAAACCTTTTATCTCATACCAACTACGGTGACCCTCAAATTTCAAATATTAACAATACATAAATTTTATGGAGTACTTAAAACATTATAGAAACAGATGACCAAAGACCCTAATAGTCTATTGCCTTTGGAAGCATGGAAACTTAAATACCGGTACATAAATAAGCTACATCATGTACCACTATGTTATTATATACTAGAAACCCTCTTTGGCACATAAAATATAATACATATTTTCATATCCTGGGTGAAGGAAACATAAAAATGGGTGATCTCATATTCTGAATAATGGTAAATAAGGGTGATATGTAAGCTTAATCGGGTGAATATGGGTATGAGAACATGGTCATGAAAATATAATATCATAAATTGCATATCAATGATCATAAACATGAATCATGGAATGAATATTGGTAATTCACAAGACATTAGTCATAGCAAAATAAAAAAATATGTACCATAAAAGCATAACATAGATATAAAACACTGAATTATGGTAGTCACATAAGCATATGTAATGATTTTCATAGATTTCATGTCATTACTTACAAGTCCATCATAGTGGAAAATGTCCTTTACTAAACGGGGTTCTCTCCCCGTTCCATCCCCATATTATTGAACCGAGTTCACTGCTTGTTCCAACCATGTAATACTAAACCAAGTTCATTTATCATTCTAGCCATATAACACTCTATTGATTTCATTTCTAGTTATTTCTTCCTCTATCTCATGATATATAAATCATTACCAAATGCATTGGAGGGATATCTAAGTCATTCCCATCTAATAATGAAATCGTACATAACTATTCCACAGGATCATAAATAATAATATAATAACCCACGAAATGAAATTGGAATTATTAACATTTAATGATATCATAACCTATATAAATAGACAGGTTTCAAAATAATTTCATCATAAACATAACCCATGTGAAGAAGTAGGTTTCAAAAGCCTATAACCTATGAATGAGAAAATGTTTTCATAAAAATCATTCCATAAAAACATAATCCATTGATAGAAAGAATATGAATGGAATCATTGAATAATATCCCTACAAAGGAATGAGTAACAGAAAAATTTGTTATCTTACATGGTAAATAATTATGAAAGGTCTTTTAGAAACATTTCTTGAGTAAAATTTCCTTTCATTTTTGTAAAATTATTTTTAAAACATTAAACCTTTTGAAAATGTTTTTATTTAAAAATATATTTGAAAACATAAAAAAGAATATATTGAAACACTTAAAAATATTAAAATCCTTTTTAATTAAAAATTATCTTCAAGTTTCATTTGAAATTTTTTTGGAAACATTATTTAAAACATGATTTTTGAAATAAAATTGATTTCCAATCGAGGAGAGGAATACAATCATATTTTCATAATAAATATTCTTACTTATATTAATCACCAAAGACTGAAATGATGATAATAATATGTGGATATACTTTTAATACATAGAAGATAAGGAAACTCATGAACTTTATTGAGGGATGGATCATTATAATTCATCAAAGAAGCATAATCATTGACAATCATGAAAAGCGATGATATTAATTTAATAAATTCTTATCACTTGGTAACTATGGATATTACTCTCCATGTAAGAAAAATAAATTACATGAAGTTTAAAATATCATGACAATAAGGATATTCATGAAAAAACATTCAAAATGAAATTATATAAATCTCAAAAAAATATTAGGCGCATCACCAAAACATGATACTCAAAGAAGGAAAATTGAGAAAAATCTATCCTACTGATTTGGTAACTTTTGTAACATAAATCCCATGAAATAGAGATAATAAAATTCATATTTTAATAACCATAAATTTAATTATAATATACATATTATAAATTCCTGTTCAGTACATACACCTCACAAAATATGTGAGTGGTGAATAAGGGATGTATCTCATGGAAATACGAAGGTGATATTAAATCCCCTTTCCTTCTGTCTTGACCCTCATCAGAAACTTTCACTCCAAATTTATAATAAATATTAATTTTTTATACATAATTTAAAGAAAAAAATTATTATATATAATACCATATATGGTTTGTATGTCATTATATTTCCCCCTTTTTAACAATTTTATGTTAAGGATTCACATCGGGTAATATCCGCTTTGTTCATCACAAGTGCCTTAATTTGTTATATCTTTTGTCATTATACATATATCATGATTCAAAAAATGTAAATAATTATATAAATATAATGTATATTCATTATATTTATATTATAATAATCTATAGAATATAGAATTATGAAATGGAATACACTATTCACGGACAAAGTAATTCGCCTTTACACATGGACATTATTTCCATTTTTATTGTCATATTGAAAGAATGAAGGTATATGAAATATATTTATATATATGTATATATTTAATTATTATATTATAATAATTATATCATATGTATCATATAATTTCACTAAACCTATCTTTAATACATTCCATGTAGTGTGTGAAAAAATCACATTGGTTTGAGGGGGTGGTAGTCCACACTTCCTCAAATGAAATTATCACATTTACACAAAATTTACAGTAAAAATATAATTTTTGTAATTTAATAAAGATGGTTAAATACATAAAAAATATAATATATGAAATATATAAAAATATTTTCAATCATAATGTTCACCTATAGAGGAAGTAAATGAAAAATTAACTATCATCGTTTAGTGAGGTAGTAGTTTGTTGTACACAAACACATTATGTTAATTACGTATTAGATGGATGTTTGAAAAGCGTATGTAGAACCCTTATCATAACAATATAAAAGTATATTTAATATACTGGTGCTGTTATACAGGCATTGAATAAAGAAATTGGATGGGGTGGGGAAAGAAAATAAAAGAAAGGATCTTGAGAAAATACATTACCAATTAATCGGGTAACTCCTTTTGGTTTCTTCCAAAAGGATTTCATGGATTGCCTTCTGCCTAAAGGGGTGATTCAACAAGTAAGGGATATGTTTTTAGAAGTGTATTGGTAATATCTTGGTTTAACCTATGTGGTTTTAGAGATGATATGAATGGGTAGTAGTGGTGACCTTTTATAGGGAAGGGAAAGGATACCCATGGCATTTGTTACAAAAAGTTAGGTGTACCCACGTTTTAACTTAAAAAGTATTAAAAAAACCTACGAAACTCAATAATTAAAGGTTCATGGATTAATAAAATTTTATAAAATGGGTTTTGGAAATGTTTTTATTTTTTAGGTCTCAAATTTAATGTTTAGTATATTGTTAACCTAATTTTTCTCTTAATCGTTGTGATTAATTTTAATTACTTTCGCTAACATTTTTGAAACAAAAAATGGACCTTATTAGAAAATATAAATTATTATGATTCAAAATATAGAAACCATTTTTTAGATTATAATCTTATATGTATTTGAAATTAATTTAAAAATAATCCTGCTAAAGAGATGACACTAAGGGTTTTTAATGTAAAAACATCAATAAGTTTTCTAGATTTTTATAACTAATATCACAGTGAAATTGATTACAATGAACTAAATTGCATTATTTTTTTAAAAAATTATCTAATTAAACATTAAATCCAATTTAAAATATAATTTAATCATATAAATATATTAGATGAAAAAGTATTTTTGAATTAAAATCCAATATTTTTTACTTTTCATCCAAAAATAAAGATTCTAATAAAAATATCACAAATTCTCCTTAATGTAATTTCAAAATTCTAAATTAAAAAAAGAATATTATTTTTTCAAATTAAATTTTTAAATGTGTCTAAAAATAGTTTTATTATTTTTCAGAGAAGTACATAAAAATAAGTTTATTTGAGAAATCAGTATTTTTAAACATATAAGGACTTTACCAAAAACTGTATATTTCATTATAAATTTGTATTATTTATATAAAACCATTAAAATAAATAATTTAAAAGTATTTATTATTATTCATTTTACTATGTTTAATATCTATTTTATAATAGTCTTGTTTAAATAAATATAACATTAAAATGATGTTTCATAAAAATTCAATGTTTTGTGTAACATACGCAAAGTCGGTGTTGCGTGTATTATATGCTAAGATGGTGTTGCATGCAATTTATGTTGATTATATTCCATTTGAAAGGATTATTTATCTTATATAAATGAAAGAAATCAATGAAAATTTAATTTATTCGAAAAAAGGTCTGTAAATTTTCAGGGTATTATTGAGACCCCCAAAAAAATCCATGGTGATGTTTTACCATATAAATTTTGGTCTGGGTAATGGATTAAACCCCCAATTATACTTATGTTTATAAACCATAACATGATGATATATCGTTAATTGAAATACATAATATGAAATATCACTTTTCATGTTGTACTTCCAGAAATTCTCTTTCAGATATCTATATATCCTTTTACTACAAGAATGATTGAAAAATGAGAAATTATGATATTCATCTAATGACTCCTTTGAATATGGTATTCACAGAACACAAAATCAGTTTCTAAAAATTTTTATTCTATCAAAATCATGGTTTAACTTTGAAAAATACCCCACTTTCTTCTATAGTTACATTTTTTTTGTTCCTAATTAATTCTCACATGGATGGGTGGTTGAATGTTCCCCAGATAAATATTTGATATTTCTCCCTTCATTATGATTTCATGGTCAATATTCTCAAAATCAATAATTATTATATCTCTTTAAATCCTTATTATTGGAAAACTAGCATGGTAATTCCATCTTCGGGAATTTACCACCATGTTTGCCTTCCTAGGGTAGTAATGTATTGAGAAGTCATAATCATTAACCAAATCCAACCATATCCTTTGGCATATATTATAATAGAACTCATTTAGATATAATTAAATTAATTTGGCTTCTCTTGAATGTGTGGAATATACCTCTGAGCTTTCAAAAAGTTTTATCATTACTAGTCTCCCATCCTTCTCAATGATGGAGGAGCAGTGCTCTCCAGTAACTGTAGAGCCTCTTCCCTCTTCAATGGGTCTTCCTCTTGAGTAATTGTACGATATATCGAGGAGAGGGTCACATTTGACCAAAATAACTGATAGGATCTCAGATGGCCCCTCTTTGAAGGGGGATATTCTTCTCCCATCCCCACCACCTCTAATTGGTCTTAGTGAAATTCTTTTGATCCATGTAAACCAGTTTCATTCAGGCATTGAAGATGGTGACTCAATGCTTCACATTCTGGTAAAATATTTTAATGGTGTTGCTCGGCACCTTTAGTGGAACCTGGTTTCAAGGTTCATCTTGGAGCATACTCTTCTCCCCCATTTTCAAAACATGGTGGTTTCTTGGGACCTGGATTAACATGAACAGATCTCTATTCTAAACTGGAAAGCATAATGTATCATCCTTGAGTCCATGTCGGATTTCATGAAGTCATGGTTGTCCCCCAATAGATCGTGTGGTAACAAGTGTTTTAATCTGTCATATTGGTCCATGGAGGTGAATTTCAGTCGTGATTCACCATAGGCGGTATTTTGGTTTCAACTACCAAGACTCCCTCTTCTTTTCCACAATTCCAACATTCTCTATAGCATATGGAATTATGTGGGGTCCTTAATATGTGTGGATCATAATTCTTCTATGCTGCTTGATGCATCCTCAGTGCATATTTTCATGGAAGTGGACATGTTGTCTCTTCAATAAGATAGTATTCTTCTTAACAAGGGCTCCGACTTCTCTGGGTGGCATAAAATGATCCCCATGAATTAGGATATTTTTTGTTCGAAATCATTTCTGGAGGGACACTCTCTTTCATTGTGTGGGGGATTCAGTCCATGATCCAAGGGCCCGTTTTATTCTTAGACCTAGTCTTCAGCCCCACCCCCAACATCGACAATGTTGTGCAAGTCCTTAATATATTCAAATATGCCACCTATGTTTTCTCCCGACCATTATTCTAAGAAGGTGTCAGACATTATGGTGTTTAAGATCCTTAGCATTTTCCCTACTCCTCAGGACTATGCAACTCCCAATATTATTTTAATGAAAGGTAATTCAGTGGTTGTTTCTCTATCGAGATTTTCCAACTCCTTTCATCCTTCCCCCACCTTAATCCTGTCTTGCAAGGATATGGTGGGGTACAAATCCCAATGCTCTTTCAATGAGGCTCCTTAGGTTTCTTCCATAATTTCTTCTAAGAATATGCCCAACATAACGGTGTTCAAGCTGCCTAGACAAGTCCCAAATGCTTAGTCCTATGCAAGTACCATCCTTCATTTGATGAAAGATCAATCAGTGGTTGTTTTTCTAGAATCCCTTCCATCAAAAAATCCTAGACCATCGAACTCTTCTCTTATCCCCTTATCCAATTGTTTCTCAGTGCTGTCCCACTTTTTAAACCATCCAATAGAGGTAGAGCCAAATCTTTCCCCAGCCTTCCGGTATCCCAACAATGGAGGCTAACTTGATCCTAATCCATGCATCTTTATTATTTGATCCCCAAACCAAGATCTCTATCAGTAGTGGAGGCTAACCCTTACGTTTAGTTGTTTTATGTCTATCCTAAACATATGGAACTCCTGCATTCTTGGTGAAAATGGGAAAGAAAATTAAATTTCCCATGAACTTCACCATATTAACTTGTTGATCATTGAAGTACATGAACCAAAATAACATCTATCAAAAATTGATATCATTGCTCACAGACTCAGGGTTCATCACTATTTCAAATCTGATCCCCAGAATCTTCCCATATCAATTTTGTAGAAGTCTATCATTTAAGTTGTTCTCATGGGGATGTCCAACCAGTATATGATAACTGAAGTAAACTCAGGTGAACAAAGTTTTTTGATAACAATCATTTATGTAAAGTGTGATTCTCATGAAAGGGAGGAAATGTGGGAGGATATTTGTTCCATCAATACAAGAGGTCTTCCTTGGATCATGGGAGGATATTTTAACAAGGTTTTGGAAGAAGAGGAGAATAAGGCAGGTTGGGAAATACCTATTAAGGAAAGTCTGGACATTCAAAAATATTTATCTCAAAAGGGAATCTCAGACCTGTGTTAAATGAGAGACCATTTCAATTTGTGTGACAATAATAATAGGATAGATCTCACATTGTGTGGATGATGTATTTTTATCATTAACGATGTGCCATGTTTCCCAAATTATATGGTTTCTCATCTCGTTTGTTTGATGTATGATCACTCACTGCTTTGAGTGGATCTCTTTGCCAAACCAAGCATTAGTGACCGCTTCATCTTCCAATAGAGATAGACATCTCTTTTAGGATATCATTATTACATGTAAGTTTCGTGTCTTAAACCATCTATTTGGATCTTATGTACTAGTCTTCATAATAATTAGTGTACCCATAAAGGTAACCAACATGCTTGGTATCATAGTTTTCCTTCCTGTTAGCATGACTAGAAATTCCCAAGTACAGAAGATGAACTTCTAGAGGAAATCCTTCAAGAGGAATGGTAGGAGCATATTTTTCATAAAAAGTTTCAACAGAAGAGTGATTTGGCACTGAATATTTTAGAATAAGAACACTCACTTTGCAAACATTCAGTAATATATTGGCTCAAATAAGGAGAAAAGAATACAACCTACATTCAAGATTGCATCTTGGAGAAACGAAGGACTGTCAAGCCTAATATCTGGATAGAAGACAGTTCTTTCTCTAATGACCGAGATGTTGTGGAAGGAATGGCGTAATCTCATTCAAAATTCTTCTCCCATGTATTAATCCTTGAATGAATGGAAGGTGTCCATGAGGAAATGCTAATATTGTTGATAAACTTCTGAGAGTCATGACTAGAAGTATTAATTAATTACTCAAAGCAATACCAAATGACCATGAGATACATGAAGTTGTGCTTTCCCACAACTCGACAAATACGCATGGAATTTATGGTCTATCTAGATCATTCTATGTCACATCATGGATCCAGGTGAAAGAGAAAATTTTGGAGGCTATTTAATATTTATTCATGGGTGGTAACATGCCCTATACTGCTTATGCCACATCATTGATTATTATTACCAAGTGTACGAATCCATCCTCCCTGATGCAGTATAGATTGATCAATTTTTTAAAATTACCATATAAAATTTTGTCCATTTTTATTGATGCACTCTTGTCATTTCAAACCTTATAGAAACCCCAACTCAAATGTATGATGGGTTTGGCTAGGAGAATATAGGGAAAATGATTAATCATGTAAAAGGAATGTACTTGGAAATAGTTATGTGGTGGAAGATCGTTGCACCAGTGCAATGCACCTGCATCAACGACAAATAGATTTAAAATATTTTTAATTGAAGTGAAATAATAAATAACACCATGAAACCTCCGTCGGGGTCAATCCTAAGGTTATCCACTATCCATTGAAAAATGATATGAGATAAATATTTATAGGGAAATAGAGAGAAATATAATTAGAGTTTCAAGACAGAGAAATATGGAAAAAGAAATGGGAACCACTTCAATAAAAAAATGTATGTGTTACATTTAAAATAAAACTAAAATAAAAAAGAAAATAATGAAATAAAATTCTTAAATGGTTCTTGGCCTCCTCTTTTTTATGCCTCGAATGGTGTGGGGATGGGATGGAATTATTGAAGAGATAAAAGCTCAACTCCTTCTAAAGGTATATTTCTATACTCTAAAATTTTATTCGTTTTGGACCCATTAAATTGAGAATTCATGCATGGTCCCCTTCATGAATTTTTTTAACATTGTATTTATCGTCTCCTCTAAAAATTTCATCTCATTTGGCCACATGATTCAGGATTTATAAAATTGTTATTGAGTTTCACTTTTTATGGATGAAGGTTCTATAAAGCTTCCTCCAAAAGAATAACATCCATTGAAAACCTTAAGTACTTCAATACTCTGTGAGATTATTTTTAGAGATATGGATATATGTCCTCATTATATTCAAGGTGGAATGAAGTAAATTGGAGGTGTTTATGCCTAGATGGGATTCCTTTATGGTGGTGGGGTTCACACTGTGTGCCCAGAAAATTTCCCAAATTTATTGATTTTTTAGGCCTCTAGATGTTTGAATCATCCCCTAGTCCAAAGGAAAAAGTTTAAGGAGATTAAATAATAATTTCAACAAAAAAAGATCAATAAATTTGGAATTATATTTTTTAATAAAAGGAAAAAATACCCATGATATAAAAATCTGTCAAAATCCATAATTAAGAACTTTTCATAATTGACCTTATTTTCATTCTATTAGAAAAGTTGCCCATTATTTTAAAGAATAATTTAAATACATGGTTTCTTTCATTTAAAAACATCATGAATTCATCATTATTGGATTAAAAATATGCACATAAATTTTCTCTATCAAATACTCCCACACTTAAACCATGCTTCCCCTCAAGCATAATATCTCAACATGGAATTCAGAGGATACCAATGTTACCAATATTAAAATTAAAAATTAATAAAATAAAAAAATCAATTTCAAATAAAATTTTCAAAAATACTCATAAAACATCAATTTAATTTCCCAATTTTTAAATAAAAAACGAATTCATATATTTTACTTTTCATCTTTGAAAAATAATGGAACTTGTTCTTTCATTCATTTAAGCTTCTCAATTCATTATTATTAAAAATACCACATCATGATTTAACTAAACATTGAATTTTTCTGCGCATATCTCATGATACTATTCAAGTTGAGCTATGATCATATCATAAGAACATGAACATTATCCATAATCTTGTTAAAGAACTACTTTTTATGCTTTTTAATGATAAAAGGCACATAAAATCAGGAGGAAATATCAACAAAGGTCAAATGACTCTATGGATTAAGGTTAGTAGGATTGAATGTTTCAGAAATTAAAACTCAAGGAGGAGGATTATCTCTTAAGTATAATGCATGACATCAAAAAAGTGTAATGAAATTCTCCCCTTCAAATTAGCAACACCTACTTCCTCCAAAACTCAAGGTAAGGTCACAATCAATATAAATCATAATTATGATTAATGAACATTGTTCTACATTTTAATTTTTTATTTTTTTTTCTTTTTTTAAAAGATATGAAAAGATAAAAACTGACATCCATCACCTAACCAAAAAGAATTAAATGATCGTTGGTCTGGAAAATGGATATTTTTGGTTATCCCAAATCACAACATTTTTATTTTTATTTTTTGGTTCTTTTTTTCATTTTTTAATTTTTTTTAATTCAATAGGGGTAAATAATGATGTAAAATTAACAAATTTCACAAACTTTTACAATTTCCACGATATAAACTCAAAAAAATTTCCTCAAAAAGTAAATCTTCTCTCCCACCATGAATCCCATCTCCCCTACTTTTCATCATTAAAATATCATCCAAATACCAAGAGTATGGTTGTAATGGATAAAAATAGATTGAAACATGTCACATCCCTATAATGGTCATTCATGGTCTCTTTGGGATAAAAGAATCATTGATGTTATGGTGGTATTTATGGACAAGGGATTTTAAAAAGATGTATCCATCATTTTAAATTTGTTTTTGTACATTCATTTATTTGAAAAGTTCAAATACAAGTCTTGTTAGGTTACATGTCCCATGATCACTCAACAAATATGCTTAAGAATAAATAGGAAGTACATGGTCTAGAAATTCTCTTGGGAATGAGACATATGATATTGGATAATCCCTCATGGAATGATTTATAATAACAAATCAATTCACACAAATTTCAGAAATATAATTCATAAAAAATAATAGGGAAATTTCATTTTCATAAATCAATTAATTCCCTTAAATCATGAGTCATCATTTCAGTATACATGCTACACATTAAACATGCAGTTTCCCATTTTACTCCTTCAATATTATTAACATTGAAATATAAAACATTTAATCACTGTATTCCTAGAAAACTCATGTCTCCTTGATATTTCAAGTAGAGCATAATTCATGTGTGGGCATGCAATTTTATCTTTAATGCTCAAATCATGATTTGGAAAAAAAATTAAGGAGTTTAATAATTATAAATAAAAAGTGAACTACCTTTTGAAATATATCTTCTGTCCTCTTTAACTTTAACCACCACATGTGGCTTTTCCATGCTTCTAGATCTTTTTTATTATTAAGGATAACTCCATGGATAGTGTACACTAGATCTTCCCCTTTCTCAATGTGGGACATCTTGCATGGTGGGGGTAGTATGAAGTATAGAACCTCATCATTATTTGTTTTTACTTATGAAACGTTCTCTTATTCTCGAGTACTTTCTCTAGTGAATATTAAATATCCTCTTGGAGATCCATGTGTTCCTCAATAGGTGCATCTTATTTATTATCTTCATCCTATAGTGCATCACTAAAGTTGTCTAGATCAGAAAATTTAAAATTATTAGGGGTGATACTGAAATGAGTTTTAATAAAATTGGATGTGTACAATCTCAATATTGTATCATCTCCCTGATGTGGATCAGCTTGAATATTTTCTTAAATAGAGAGTGCCTAATGGATTCGATCATCATTGGATGGAGGTAGGTAGTCAGGATCCTCCACCTAGTTTTTGGCTTCTACTTATTGGATGTCTTCAGTGAAATCAATGAAAACTAGGGGCACTTATTTCTTGGCATTGAGTCATTGCAAGTCGGTTTGGTGTTCTTAGATCATGACCATCAAAACGTGTGGTGAGATCCATGTCTGTTGGCCTTTTTGAAACTATTTTAACATTATCAAAAGAGATTCCTCCATTATTGGGAGTTTCACCTTGGTATAATCAGTTTCCTATTCCTTCACTTGTGGGTAATCATTCCCTTAATTGAAAATATGATTTCTTGAAAACATCATGGGGAAAAATATATTTTTATATTTATTTAAAAATGAAAAAATGAGAATATATTTTTAAATAAAATGTGAATTTTGAAAAGGTGATTGAAATAATGGTTTATCTCCCTGACAGCAATGCTAGTTTTGACTCACACCAATTTTAGGGCATGGAAAAAGAGAATTTATTTTCCAAATACAGAACAATGGCTAACCAGGGTCGTCTCACTTGAGGAACATAAACCATGGTTGAATCAATTATTCTTGTTCAAATATTCTAATAATTTTTTTGTTTTTATATTAATTAGGAAAATGATTGGTTTGGATTTTTTAGAAAAAAGAAATTAATATAATGTAAAGGAATATTTTAAATCTGGATACAAACAGAATGAAATCCAAGAAGAAAGGTTTTGGTCCAAGGGTTGGATAACACGAGTCCATTCATCATTTTATTTCATGTTTTAATTCTATTTGATAATTAACATATTGAAACCTCATTAATGATTTTTTTTCTATTGATTTATTGATTGTGTGACTTTAGCATGCATCAAGAACACCAAACCACACCTCCTCCAATAGTCAATTAGGGTAACACCTCAACCGAGAATTTTATTCCTATGACAATTGTCTCCACCATATTACATTTCAACCCTTATAGAAACCCATAATCCACTGTATGATGGTTTATCCTAAGAGATGGGAGGTGAAATGATTATTCAAAAAATATAAATGTATTTTAAAATATTTTCATGGTAGAGAACTATTGAACCCGTGCAACATCCCCACATCCACCAAAAATATATTTAAAACAATTTTAATTGAATTGCGATAATAAATAACACTGTGAAACCGCCCCCAGGGTCAAACCTTAGGTTAGTCACTTTCTATTTCATAGTGATAAGAGATTGTAATGGAAAGAGGGAATGTAGAGAAATATAATTATATATTCAACAAAAAAAATATGGAAGAAGAAATGGGAAACACTTTATAAAAAATTGAATGTGTAACATGTAAAAGAAAACTCAAATAAAAATAAAATAATGAAATAAAATTTATAAATGTCCCTTGGCCTCCTCTCCTTGGTTCCTCAAATAGTGTGGGGATAGGAATGAACAATTTTAAATGTAGGTGCTCCTATCCTTTTATAATCATGTTTCTATACTCTAAAAGTTGACATGTTTTGGACCCATTAAATGGAAAATTCATATGTGGTCCCCTGCAAGAAAGTTGTTTCCCATTGTCTTTCTCATCTCATCTCAAAATTTCAACTCATTTTTCCACCTTATTCAAGAGTTCTGATTTTTTTATTGAGTGTTACTTTTTTTAGATGAAGGTTCCCAGAAGCTACCTCCAAAAGTATAATAACCAATTGAAACATTAATGAGTTCAAAACTCAATTAAATTAATCTTTTGAGATGCAAGTATGTATCCTAGATATATTTCAAGTGTAATAAAGTCAATTAGAGGTGTGTAGGATGATATGGGATTCTGTTATGGTGGAGGGGTTCCTGCTATGTACTTAGAAAAGTTCCAAACATAATTTATTTTTTCGGGCCTCAAGATGCTTGAATCATCCCATGGAAAATAAGACAATGTTGATGTAAATTTAGTAGTTATTTAAACAACAAAAATCAGTCCATTTGGAATTGTATTATTAAGGAAATGGAAAAAATAACCTTTACATAAAAATTTCTCAAGAATCATGAATTGAGAACTTTTCACAATTTAGATCATTTTCCTTATGTAATCCAATTTGCCTACTATATTAATAAAAAATTTAAATACAAGTGTTTTATCCAATAAAAACATAAACAATTCTTCATTATTGAATTAAAAATATGCACATAATATTTCTCATTTAAATACCCCCACACATATACCATGCTTTCCCTCAAGCATAAAATCTCAACATGGAATTCTAAGGACACCAATGTTACCAATATTCAAATTCCAAAGTAATAAAATAAAAAAATGTAAAATATATATTTAAAAAATCCACATAAAATATCATTTTAATTTCTCAATTTTTTAAGAAATAATTAATTAATATATTTTACTATTTCTCTTTGAAAAATGATGGAAATTATTCTTTAATTCATTTAAGCTACTCAATTCATTATTATTATGCATGCCACATCATGATTTAACTCACCTTGGAATTTTTCCTCTCATATCTCATGATACAATTTAATTATATTTATTCTCATATCATGAGAACATGCACTTTTTCCATAAGTTGGTAATATAACTACATTCACCACATTACAAAGAAAAAAGGAATGTAAAATCAAGGGGATTTTCAATAAAGGTTTAAATGACATTGAGGCTTAAGGTTGGTTGGATTTGATGTTTTAAAAATTAAATCTCAAGGTGAATGTTTATCTCTTAATTAAAACGCTTGATATCAAAAAGTGTAATGAAATTCTCCCCTTCAAAGTAGCAACACTCACCTCCCCCTAAAACTCAACGTAAGGTCATGATCAGAGTAAAGCATAATGAATTATTAATGCACCATCTTGATTTTTTTTTAAATTTTTTTTCTTTTTTTTAATGTTATGATTAGATCAAACGTCAAATCTATCACTTAACCAATTATAATTAGAAGATCATCGCTTTGGTAAATTCAAATTTGGGTTCTCCCAAATCACAACCCATTTATCATTTTTTTGGTTCTTTTTGTCATTTTTGTCATTTTTTAATTCATGAGGGGTAATTAATGAAGTACAATGAATGATTTCACAAATTTTTACAATTCCCATAATAGCACTCCCACACTTTTTCCTTACAAAGTAAATCATATTTTCCAATATTAATACCTTCACTCCCACATTTCATCTTTAAAAAATCATGAAAATACCAAGAGTAGGGTATCAATGGATAAAAATTTCTTGAAATAATGACTCATCCCTATATAGGTCATTCATGGTCTCTATGGGATAATAGAAGGATTGATGTAAAGGTGGTATTTAAGGAAAATGTCTTCTCAAAAGATGCCTCAATCATATTAACTATGTTTTTGTACAGTCATAGATTTAAAAAGTTCAAATAGGAGTTTTGGAAGGTGACATGTCCCATGATCACTCAAGAAATATGCTCAAGAATAAATATGAGTACTTGGTCTAGAAATCCTCTGTGAATGAGACATATGATATTGGACCGTCACCTAAGGGACGATTTTTTTAAATAGATCAATTCACTTGAATTTATGAAATTTAAAGCATGAAAAATGGTAGGAAAATTTTATTTAAAAAAATAAAATAATTCCCTAGAATCACGAGTCACCATTTCAATATCCATGCTTCACTTTAAATATTAAATTTTCCATTTTAATCATTCAATCTTATTATCATTGAATTCTCAAACATTTCATCACTGGATTACTTGAAAACTCATGTATCCTAGATATGTCAAGTAGATCATAATTCATGTGTGGGCATGAAATTTTAACTTTAAAGATAAAATAATGATTTGCACAAAGTTAAGGAGTTTAAATGATAAAAATTAAAAGTGACCCTGCTTTTTCAATAAGGATTCAGTCCCCTTACACCAATGTTTGGGGATTTCTTTTACCATTATGATCCTATAAAAGAAAATTACTCAATAATTCATAAGGATCATTTCATTTAAGCTCAAAACGAAATGAGGGAGGGGGCCACATGATGGACTAAGCTAAAAAAGGAAATTGAAATTGAAATTCATAGAAATAATTTAATGATAATTTTTGGTATGATCCCCCATGTGGGCCTAGAATTTCCACTGCCTCTAGTGGGCAGTATCATCAGTTATCTAATGTCTAATAGTGGACGAATATTATATGACTTGAACCACCACATGTGGATTCTCCCAGTTTATAATTCTTTTTTATTGTTGAGGATAACTCCATGGATAGAGTACACCAGATCCACCCCCCTCGCATTATGGTACATCATTCATGGCTAGGGTAGAATGAAGTATGGAACCACCTGCTCCTTTATTGAAAAATGTGTATTGTTATTTTTTTCTTCTTGTACTCCATCTAGTGAATATTAAATGTTTTTTGGGGGATACAGGTGTTCCCCACCAAGTGAATCTTATTTTTTATCTTCATCCTCCAGGGAATCGTACATGTTGGATGAATTTGAAAATTTAAAATTATTTGGGGTGATACACAAATTAGTTCAATAAAATTGGAAGTGTTTGAGTTCATTATAGTATCATATCCTTGATGCAGTTCATATTGAATCAAGTCATAAATGGAAAGTGCCTCTTCGAGTTATTATTCACTATTTGGAGGTAGGTAGTCAGGCTCTTCCACCTCGAGTTTGGTTTCTACTTCTTGGATTTCATTAGTGAAATTAGTGAAAACCAAGGCACTTCTTTATTGCCCTTGAATCGTTGCATGTCAGTTTTGAGTTCTTTGATCTTGCTCATCAAAACTTTTGGTGAGATCCATGTCTTTGTCATGTTTTTCTACTGTTTGAATATTATCATAATAGATTCCCCACTTTGTTATATTTCCTCCTCAGTATAATCTATTTCATGTTCTTGCACTTGTGATTAATCATTACATGAATTGAAAAGATGGTTGTATGAAAAAATGAGGGGAAAATTATTTTTTAGATTTTTTTAATAAATAATACAAATGAATAATATTTAAAACAAATAAATTTTGAAAAGATTATGGGAATAACATTTTAGCTCCCCGACAACTATGATAGTTTTGACTCACACCTTTCATAGGGCGTGCCAAAATAAAATTTACTTTTCTAATGCAACATATTGGATGAACAGGGTTATCTCACTTGAGAATCTTTTCAGTCAGTTCAATCACTAATTATAGTTAAACCATTATAATTATTTTTTGATAATATTTCTTAAAAATATTGGTTTTGTTT
Source organism: Viscum album (assembly GCA_963277665.1). Classification (NCBI taxonomy): domain Eukaryota; kingdom Viridiplantae; phylum Streptophyta; class Magnoliopsida; order Santalales; family Viscaceae; genus Viscum; species Viscum album. Next base: position 1,611,220,536 of record OY728122.1, read on the forward strand.
TTTTTGGAAACCAACAAATTAAAATAATGAAAAGGCTGGATTTAAATCTAGATGCCAACAAAATTAAATTCAAGAAGAAAGGTCATGTTCCTAGGGCTGGATAACATGGGTTTATCTATCATTTTTTTCTATTTAAATTTGATTTGATAATTCATTTAGTGAAACCTCATTAATGAATTAATTTCCCCTGATTTTTTTAGTGTGTGATTTTAGCATGGGTCAGAACACCAAGCCACACCTCCTCCAATAGTAAAATAGGGTAACACCTCAGTTGAGAATGTTATTCCTAAAAGTACTAGCTCCACCATATGTCGTTTCAACCATTATGGAAACCCCAAATCCACTGTATGATGGTTTTTACAAATAGAAGGGATGTACAATGACTAATCAAAGAAAAGGAATGGATTTAGAAAAAGTTCCATGGTGGACGACCGCTGCACTCATGCAATAACCCCACATCCACAAAAAATTGATTTTAAACATTTGGAATTGAAGTGAAATAAAAAATAACACCACAAAACCTACTCCGAGGTCATGCCTCTGGTTAGTCACTTTCCATTTCAATGTGAGAAGATAACATGATAGAAAGAGGGAAGAGAGAAAAATACAATTAGAGTTTCAAGATAAAGAAATATAGAATAAGTAATGGGAAACAATTTAATAAAAAATTGAATGTGTTACATATAAAAGAAAACTAAAAAAAATACAGAAATAAAAAACCCTAAATGGCCCTTGGCCTCCTCTCCTTGGTTCCCCAAATGGTTTAGGGATAGTAAGTAATGATTTGAGAGGTATGAGCTCCTCCTCTTTTATAGGTAGGTTTCTATACTCTGAAGAAAAATGCATTTTGGACCAATTAAAAGGAAAATTCACACATGATCCCCTTCATTAATTTTTTCCATTTCCTTTATCATCTGATCTCATCATTTAATCTCATTTGGACAACATATTCACGAGTAATGGATTTTTTATTGTTTGTTACTTTTTCTCAGCAATGGTTTTAGGAACCTTTTTCCAAAAGAATAACATCCAATGGAAACTTTGATGACTTCAAAACTCCATTAAATTAATTTTATATACACGACTATGTGTCCTAGTTCTATTACAGTTAGAATCATGTTAATTGGTGGTGTGTAGGTTGAGATGGGATTCCATTATGGTTGTGGGGTTCACACTATGTGCCAAGATAATTTCCCAACATCAATAATTTTTTAGAGCATCTAGATGTTTGAATCCTCTTCTGGTCTTGAAGAAAATATTAAAGGAAATTAAATAATTATTTCATAAAAAATCAATCAATTTGGAATTATATTATTAAAAAAATTTCCAAAATACCCTTGATGTATAAATCAGTCAAAACTCTAGAATTAAGAACTTTTCACAATTTAGCTCATTTTCATTATGTAATCTATAATTCCCATTATTGTAAAAAAATATTCTAATACATATGTTTTATCATTTAAAAAAATAGAAAATTCATCATTATTAGATTAAAAATATGCACATAAATTTGATATGTCAAATACCCCACACTTAAACCATTATTTTCCTCAAGAATAAAATCTAAACATGGAATTCAGAGGACACCAATGTTACCAATATTAAAATTTCAAACTAATAAAAAAATCAATGTCAAATCAAATTTCAAAAATTCTACATAAAATATAAATATAATTTCCCAATCTGAAAAGAAACAATTAATTCATATATTTTACTTTTCCTCTTTGAAAAATGATGGAACTTCTTTTTCACTCATTCAAGCTTTAAAATTCATTATTATTAAGCATTCCACATCATGATTTACCTAACTTTTGAATTTTTTTCTCTTATCTATCATGATACAATTCAAGTAGAGTTATGATCATATCATGAGAACATGCACCTTATCCACAAGCTTGTAAAAGAACTACATTCATCAATTTTTAAAGGGAAAAGGCACATAATATCATGAACACTTTTCAATAAAGGTTCAAATGACTCTGAGGCTTATGGTTGGTATTTTTTTATGTTTTAAAACTTATGGCTCAAGGATGAGGCTTTTCTCTTTATTAAAACGCATGATATCAAAAAGTGCAATGAAATTTTCCCATTCAAAGTAGCAATACTGACTTCCCCTAAAACTCAATGAAAGGTCATGATCAAATTACAGAATAATGAATGATTAATTCAGCCTCTTAACTTTTTAAATTTTATATTTTTTTACTTTCTTTAGAAAATTATGGTTAGATCAAACCTCACATCCATCACCAAACCACATATGATTAGAATATCGTTATTTTGTAAATTGGTGATTGTTTTTCCTCCCAAATCACAACCCATTTTTCACTTTTTTTTGTTATTTTTGTCAATTTATTTGATTTTTTAATTCAAGATGGGTAAATAATGAAGTGAAATGAATGATTCAACAACCTTTTACAATTTCCACAATAACACCGCCACACTTTTTTCTTAAAAAGTAAATCATCCCTTCCACCATGAATCCTTTCACCCCAATATTTCATCTTTGAAATACCATGAAAATCCCAAGAGTAGGGTATGAATGGATAAAAATTTATTCAAACATTGAACATCCATATAAATTTCATTCATGGTCTCTATGAGATAAAATAATGATTGATCTAAATGTAGTATTTAAGGATAATGGATTTTCAAAATATGCCTCAATAATTTTAATTGTGTTTTTGTATAGTCAAAGCATTGTTAAGTTCAAATGCATGTTACTGCATCTGACAAGTCTGAAGTTAACTTAAGAAATATGCTCAATAATAAATATGTAGTACTTGGTCTATAAATCCTCTTACGAATGATACATATAATATTGGACAATCAATGAAGACATGATTTATAATAACAAATAAATTCACATGAATTTCATAAATATAAAGAATGAAAAATGGTATGGAAATATCATTTACATTAATCAATTAATTCCCTTAAATAATTTTTCATAATTTCAATAAGATGCAACACATTAAACATTCCATTTTCCATTTTACTCATTCAATATTATTAACATTGAAATCTAAATCATGGCATCACTAGATTCCACAAAAACTCATGTATCCTAGATATGTCAACTAGAGAATGTTTCAAGCATGGGAATTCAATATTATCTTTAATGCTCAAATCACTATATTTAAAAAATAATAAGGAGTTTAAATGTTAAAAATTAAAAGTGAACACCATTTTGAAATAAATTTTTAGTACTCTTCAACTAATTTTTGGGTCTTCCTTCTACCATCATGATCCTACAAAATATAATTATTCAATTAATCATAAGGATCATTTCATTTAAAATCAAAATGAAAAGAGGGAGTGGGAAAAATTGTGGACTATTCTAAAAAAGAAAATTTAAATTTAAAATCATAGAAATAAATTAAAGATAAATCATGGTATGATCCCCCTTGTGGGACATGAATTTTTTTGACCTTCAGTGGGTAGTACCAGCAGTTACCCATAGTTTGATGGTGGATGAATCTTCTTTTACTTGAACCAGCACATGTGAATCTTCCCAGCTTGTAGTTCTTTTTTCTTGTTAAGGAGAACTCCATGGATAGAGTACACCATATTATCCATATATTCAATTTGGTTCATCTTGCATGGAAGGGGTAGTATGAAGTATGGAAACTCTTCCTCCTTTATTTCTACTTGTGCAAATTTCTCTTTTTCATATAGTCCTCCCTCTAGTGAATATTCAATGTCATTAAGGATCTCCATTTGTTCCTCAATAGGTGCATCTTATATTTTATCTTCCTCTTCTAGGGAGTCATACATGTTTGTTGAATTTGAAAATTTAAAATTAATAGGGGTGATTCTCAAATTAGTTTCAATAAAATTTGAAGTGTTTGAGTTCAAGATTGTATTATCTCCCTGATGTGGTTCAACATGAATCTCTTCCTCAATGCAAACTGAATCTAGGAGTTTATCTTCACTAGATGGAGGTAGATAGTGAGGATCCTCCACCTCGGGTATTGCCTCTACTTCAAGGATGTATTCAGTGAAATCAGTGAAAACCAAGGGCACTTCTTTCTTGTCCTTTAATCATTGTAAGTCATTTTGGAGTTCTTGGATCATGCTCATCAAAACATGTGGTTGGATCCATGTCTCTTGGATTTGTTGAAACTATTTAAACATTATCATAAGAGAGTCCCCCCTTCGTTGGATTTCCTCCTCGGTATAATCTATTTCATGTTCTTCCACATGTGAGTAATCGTTCCCTAAATTGAAGTGATGGTTGTTTGAAAGCTTTATAAGAACAATTATTATTTTTTAGATTTTTGTATTAATGGAAACAAATAATTTTTTTTAAAAAATTTGAACATTAAAAATGTGATTAAAATAACTATTCAGATCCCTCGAAATGCACCAGTTTTGATGCATGCATGTCATAGGTCATAGAAAAATAAAATTTGTTTTCCTAATGCAGCACAATGGTTGGCCATCGTTGTCTTTTTTTAGGATCATTGAAGCCATTTCAATAACTTATTATAGATTAAATATTATAATATTTTTTTATTTTTTTATTATTTATGAAAATTATTGGTTCATTTTTTTTGGAAAATAATAAATTAAAATAATCAAAAGTCTGAATTTATATATAGATGAAGATAAAATGAAATCAGGGAACAACGGTCTTGGTCCTGGGGTTGGATAACACTGGTTCATTCATCATTTTATTTTCAGTGTAAATTTGATTTGATAATTAATTTATTGAAATCTCATTAATGAATAAATTTACCTTGATTTATTGAGTGTGTGGTTTTAGCATGCATCTGGACCACCAAACCTTAGCTCTTCCGTAGTAAAATAGAGTAACCCCTCAATCGAGAATGTTATTCCTTCAAAACATGGCTCCAACATATGTCATTTCTACACATATGGAAACCAAAAATCCACCGTATGAAATGTTTACCTAGTATAAGGAAGGAAAAATAATTAATGAAGGAAAAGGAAAGGATTTTGAAAATAATATCGTGGTAGATGGCTACCGCACCAAGGCAATACCCTCAAATCCACCAAAAATATATTTGATTTTTTTAAATTGAAGTGGAATAAAATATAAAACCATGAAACCTCCCACAAGGTCAGGAATTAGGTTAGTTAATTTCCATTTCAATGTGAAATAGATCACAATGTAAAGAGGGAAGATAGAGAAAGATAATTAGTTCTTCAAGACAAAGAAAGAAGAAAAAAGGAATGGGAAACACATTAATAAAAAATGAATGTGATTCATATAAAAGATAACTAAAATAAAATTACAATAAAGAAAAAGAATTCATAATGTCCCTTGGCCTCCTCTCCTTGGTGCCCCTAATGGTGTGGGGATGAGAATGAATTATTTGAGAGGTAGGAGCTCCTATCCGTTTTTAAAAATATTTTTGTACTCTAACAGTTGACATGTATTGGAACCATTAAATAACGATTCACATGTGGTCCCCTTATTAAAAGTTATTTTTGATTATCTTACTCATCTCCTATCAAAATTTTAGATAATTTGGATACTGTATTCAGGAGATATAAATTTTTGATTGATTTTTACGTTTTCTAGATGAAGGTTTCATAAAGTGTTATCTAAAAGAATAAAATCCATTGAAAACCTTAATGTATTCAAAAATCCCTCAAATTAATTTCAGAGATGATACTATGAGTCCTTGTTGTATTCTAGGTGAAATCATTCCAATTAGTGTTGTGTAGGATGAGATGGGTTTCCGTTATAGTGATGGGTTCTACGTTGTGCACCCAGAAAAGGTCCCAACATCATTGAATTTTTATGGCCTTCGGATGCTAGAATCATTCCCCGGTCCAGCAGACAATGTTTAAGGAAATTAAATTACTATTTCACCAACAAATGGATCAATTAATTTGGAATTATATTTATAAAGAAATGTCCAAAATACCCATGATATAAAAATATGTCAAAAATCCAGAATTAAGCACATTTCATAATTTAGCTCATTTTAATTCTATAATCCAAATTCAAAATTATTTTAATAAAACATTTCAATACATGTATTTTATAATTTAAAAATATCAAAAAGTCATCATTATTTGATTAAAAATATGCACAAAAGTTTTCTATATCATATATCAATCGAAGGCTCTCACCCCATCTTTCAAACTGGATTGTAGAAGTACAGCATGGTTTGGTTAAAGGTATGTCCATTCAGGGGGATATATGTTTGGCCTAAGAAATGGTTAACTAACTTAATCAAAAAACATCATGGGTAAAATTCCATCATCAAGTTATACCTGGAAAATTCATTTGATAGAGATGAGTGTTCCTTTATCCTCAAAGTCCTTTCTCAAATGGGTTTCTCAGATGTGTTCATTAATATCTTATTTTGATTCTTTAGTTCACTTTGGATGTCTATCATCTTTATGGGGAAAACATGTAGTTTCATAAAATTATATAGGGTCCTTAGGGAATGAAATCATCTTTCTCCAAGTATTGTTATCATAGATCAAAATGATTTGACAATTCTACTCAGTCAGAGTCTCCTTGAAGGAGGTGTGCTACCTCTTTATTGCAGTGGAAACACAAAAGGTGTATCCCAACTCATGTTCCCAAACAACATAATTATTTTTATCAGTGGTGGATTATTCTCTCTAAGGGGTATAATGAATATTATTAATAGATACTATATGTGGAGTGGGAATTTAGTGAACCCTGAGAATAGAAAATTGTAAATCATGGAAAAGTGTTCGACTAGGAGAATGAAGTCCATTGAGCCTAATCTCAGATTCAACATAAGTATTTTCCCCCTTATAACATTGGGGATCTAATTTCTTTAGGAATAATATGTGTGTAGTATTTTGATACACTGGTAGATAAAATGGGTTGTAGGATTTCAAATGGGAAGAGCTACTTTCTTTCTTTTAGTGGCAGAATAAATCTTATTAAAATCATTTTATCCTCCATTCCAATGTAAAATATTTCCTCTAACAAGGATCCTCTATCCATTATCTCACATTTGGAAAGGATCATGAATACTTTTATTTGGGATGCTCATGCTGAAGGACGCCACCACTAGGTATCCTAAGATCGAATGTTCAAGCCTATTTGTCAGGGAGGTATCAGAATTAGAAACATTTAAGAAGTGATACAAGGTATGCATGGTAATCTTGTCTGGGACTTGTTGTAGGGGAATTATTTATGGGTTTGTTTTGATACATTGTGGTATGGTGATATCATTGTGTCTCCAAATTTATGGACATCAATCATGTGGATAACTATTCAACTGATCATCATAGATCTTGATAATCATGTATAGTGGATTTTTGGAAGGGGGATATGCTTATAGAAACACAACTGCATAGGTAAGTAACTCGTTTTCCCAGGGTGTCTCGCCATAGACATCCCATTAGGAAAGAGATCTATAACCCCAATTTGAAATAGGCTAAAATAGATTCTAAAAGTGGAGAAAACTAGATCTTATTGAGCTATCGGAGGCCCCTGAACTTCTGTGCCTTCACTGGATTAGTAATAGGCTCTTTATCTGTGAAGGAGTTTTCTAGAGTGGTGGCGTCGCCATCTAATATTGATTTTTGGGCTGAGGTTCAATGTTGAAATGATATTATAGACAAAAATTATTTCATGGTATGAAATATTTGGAAAATAAAATATCCATGGATTATAAAATAAAGATATATGGTGTTTATTTGTTGACCCAGTGCTCGGGATATTCTGATCCTAAAGAGGATTCTATCTACCATCTGTTCTTTGAGGGACAATGGGAAATATTTTTTGGTGCATTTTTTGGAGTTTTACAGGTATTTCCTCCCAATATTTGTCAGCCATTGACTTTATAAACCTTTAGTTTCATGGTTCTGTGACTAATTACATGGAAACCCAAGACAATGAATATATATTGGCAGTAGGGTTTGGGGGTACTTGGAAAGAAATAAATTGGTCCTAGTGTGAGGGAATTTCGAGATCGATTGTATCCATCTCTTCTATGATTTTAATCATATTGATTGATCAGGGTCTCACCTTCATTAACTAAGAGAAATCTCCATCTCTATGATCGATCATGAGGAACAACCCGATCGTGCCTACTCCACCCAGACTCCCTACTTGCAAATGGGTAATGTGGAATTAGCTTCAACATTCACCTTTCTAGGTGTATATGAAATTTCAAAGTAGTAGTCTTATAAGAATTCCATCCAGCAACATTGTATCAATTTCAAGTCACGATAGGAGAAAACAAACCTCAGGCACTTACGACTGGAGAAAACCAAAAATTTCTCCCCGATGAGGCAATGCCTCCACAAATTATATAAAAACACCACTTCTGCCAACTCAAGATCATGGGTGGAATAGTTACATTCATGGGAACGCAACTTCCAAGAACCATAAGAATCTACTGATCTATACTGTATCAGAACACAACCCAACCACACACTCGATTCATCATTGAAAACATCCAACTGAACTCCCTCTAATGGAAGACAAAGAACTAGAGCACTAACCAACTTGTCCTTCTGATACTCGAAACCTTCCAAACACTGATCAATACACACGAACACCCGATACATCCTAGTAAATGTTGTTAGATGAGTATCAACCCCATATAAATTAGCCACAAACCTCCTACAATAGCCTACCATACAAATCAAACATTGAAAATTTGAAAAATTCTTGGGGGATTCCCAAGACACTACTACTTCTATATTCGATGAATCCACAGTTACTCCCTACCGGGATACAACATTCCCCAAGAAATGGACTTCTCAAGCCAGACAATCACACTTCAAAAACATCCCAAACAACTATTTTCAAAGAAGAACGCCTAAAACTACACACAAATGCTCTGCATGATCCTTCTCATATGTGGAGTACACAATGATTTCATTGATAAAAACTTCCATTAAATTATCCAGGAACTCCTATAACACAACATTAATCAACCTCATGACCACTTCTAGAGAACTCTTTACACTGAACGACGTCACCAGGAACTAGTAATTCCAATAATGACAACATAAAGTAGTTTTCAGGATATCCTCATCATTAAAACACATCTGATGATTCTTAGACCCCAAATCAATATTAAAGAACTACCTTTCACCCTTCAGTTGATCAAAAAAATCATCAAACCAAGGAAGAGGAAAATGGTTCTTCCCTGTCACTTTAATCAAGCGAAGATAATTGACACACAATCGAAAAATGCCATCGGCCTTATTCATTATCAAAATTGGTGCACCCTATGGTGACACACATGACTGAAAAACAACCGAACTACATAAAAATACCGATCTATATAAGTAGGTCTCACGAATTTGGAGGCACCATCATATACATACACATAGATATAAGACACATGAAAAGATTCAGCTCGATCCCGAACTCTATCTCTTATTGAGGAGGTAATGCTAAAACATAATCTCGAAAGACTTCAGGGTACTCTTCCATGACCCGAAGAAATGATGCTTGTTGAACCTTTGATGAACTCAACATCAACTCAACCATCATGTATGATTAGAAAGAAACACACCTCCGACCCATCTGAGGGTCTTGATCTCTAACAAAAATTGTCAACTCTCCATCAACATTGAAGAAAACCAAAGGCCTCTGGAATCCATCTAAAATATCTTCCACAAAATACTACCAATCCATGCCAAGGATGAAATCATATGGTTGTATCCATAAACATTGGAAATCTCCCCAATAGTGGTGCTTCCTCCATATTAACACCTAGTCTCTACATACTTCAAACAAGTCAGATCGACCTCCAACTAGTGTAGTCAACACCAAGGGAACTAGAATCTTCTCTTACTTAAGTGTCAATGCATGTAAAATGGAATGTGATATGAAGGAGTGTATCTCTTCTAAGTCAAACAAGGAATACACTCAGGTAGAAAAAAAAGAAAAGCATACCTCGAATGATATCAAGCTCGCCTAGAGCTAGTAACCGTAAAGCATTAATCTGACCATGACCTGCTCCATGACCTATATGACTTTAATGAAAACCACCACAATTGTATCACCCCATCAAACAACATCATCAAAACTAATGACACCTAGTTATGAATCTTTGTATAGTTAGATCTGAATGTTATCACAACCTCCTCCAATAGTCTTCTGTTACAGCATCTGAAATAGTTCCCTTGTACTTCTTCAGAATCTGGCACTAAAACTCTTAGTGTGTCCTCCTCCACATGTTGTCATCATTGGCCTCTGATTGTTGTGATCTGCTAGAAGAACATGCTGGACATCTTTTACGTGAACCTGATGAATATTTCAACCTAGAACCATGTCTGCAGAAGGAAAAATAGTTAGAACATCTAAACCTAGAATATAGAAGAAATTGGATTTAATTAAATGTTTTCTTTTATTCATTTTAGCTGATCCTAACCCCATGGTCTACTGATTCAAATATAGGCACAAATAAGAATGATGCATGATCCCTTCTTAGGTCTCTACCCTACAACCTACATCACTTCACTTTGTAGCCACTATAAACATAATGGTCTTTCCATCAAATCACATGGGAGGCTAAATACCCATGTCTTAGCTAGTCTATAGTATTTACAACTCTTGGTAAGCTTAGTTATCACTGTTTCCCTACCACCCAATGCAACCACACTGGTGCCTTACTCCAAACTCCATCCTATCCCTCAATCAGAGCTATTATACCACTCTGTCATAACCCCTCCCCACATGGAGTACCCCTCATGGGAAAAAAATATGAGAAGATAGATAATTACCCCCCAAGTCCTACCTCATGTAGGACCCAAGATGGAAACTAACACCAAGGGTATAATAAACACACAACTGGGAGGCATTACCCTCTAAGAGAACACATGAGGAAGAGAGAGATAAAACACACACCAACCAACTCCCACTCAAACTGTAATAAAAATTAAACACATGTAATCATATGTAATTCCATAAAAAACTATTATGACTGAAAGGGAAAACATCAAGTACAAAAATAATGTAAAAATGGTAGTGACCACGATTCCCAAACAACTCTCACAAGCCCACAAACTAGTAGCAACCAGACTAATATCCAACCTACTCTATGTAGCCTTAAAAATATATAACATAGGGTTATTATAATAGTATAATCAGTAGGATCCTCTTTGTCCTCTCTGGAAAAATTAACGATATCATGCTAAAGAATTGTGAAAAATATGTGAAACTGACTCATCACCTAGATAGGTAAACTAAGTTCCCAACCTCACCACACCTACTCTCACAAAGTATAACATAAAAGATTATTTGATATAATTATGAATACCATGGGTACCCCGCTACCACTTCCACATTGGTTTTTCCTTTTCCCCAACATCACACATCCTGGACATCTCTCCCTAACATATTGGCCCTAATACACCTCGGTGAAGCACCCCACCATCCACACAACCAGAAGTAACTAGGTTCTTTTGGGGAGCCACCACATCCCACATAACAAGTATCATACATTAGGAATTATACCTCATGCCATCATAACCCATCCACTGAGTAAAGATCCTCAATACATCACAACCTATACAAGTTATACATATAGTTGTCCGTAGGTAACTATATCTAGAAAGTGTGTGTGTGAAATATCCACAAACCATTATATCCATCTACACACATATATGAGGAAAACAAACCAACATGCATCCCAGCACAATTAATTAACATGATAAGAGATTATGGCCAAAAGGGGTAGTCAGTAATCCATCCTCCCAATTGGAGGTTGTGGAAAACACCCCCAGGGCTTAGAATCCCCAGGGAGTCAGTTGCCCCAATAGACACGGCAGGGTAGCATATGAAACAAAAAAGGTACATGATATAATAAGCTCACATCCACACTATAGGGATATCCTAGTCTCATATACAACTGCAACTAATGTATCTCGAACTCCCATCTACCACTACTAAGACTATATATCCTATAAGCACACAATCATTTAAAGAGAATTATTAAATTATCTAAACCCTTTTTATTTGTTGAAATTTACATTAATATATTTAATAATCATTAATCATCCATTATCCATTCAACATTATATTTCATTAGCATCAAAAAAAGTTCCATTCCCTCCATACACAACGAAACTGAGTCTACAGTTCCTCATAATTATAACATCAAAATTGCATCCCAGAAAGCTCCTACCCCATATGTTCAACATCATTTATTCAATCATTTGTTAACAAAAAATGTCACTTTCCATAATTAATTTTGTTCTATTAAAACACTATATGCTTCCAAACAAAAGGGGATCCAAACAGTGAGTAGATGAATTACCCATCAAGTCTTTTCCACCTATAACCGTAGCAAAGACCCATCCATCCTTGGTAATATAAACACAAAAATCATGTGGCATACCCCATGCGTCTTCTCCTATTTTTGATAGAGGGTACAAAAAACCTAACTTCCTCAAGCAGTGGGGAAAGTAAAGTATATAAAAAACAATATATTAAATAGAATCCACTTTCACATCAACAAGTAAGTTTAACTTGAACTCATTCCATCATATTTGATGTCCTCCCTGACACCTACTTGCATACACAAATGCATCTCACCACACTAGTCTTCAATGGCTGCCACAACCACTAGGCCTCCTTGACCCCACATCTCACAATAGTAATCTTGGATCACAAAACATCTCAAGAAGAAGAAATCAACAAAGAAACTAGGCTCTTGCCCTTAAACAAGGAATTATACCATCACAATCAATGAGCTCTCATGGATCTAAATTATAAGGCATTCATACTTACAAGAAAGAGGGTAACTCAGAACTTTATCTGGTATTATCTTTTATCAAACTACCAAATATTTATTCCATCTTTATGTAACCGATTCATTATTAGTAGGTTATAACAACGGGAAACCTAAACAATAAGATATTTTAGCCATTAATTTAACACGCCTTAAATCAATAAGCATCATCATGCTTCAGATTTATAAATTCAATTAAACATTCTTACTTTTAACATCTATTTGTAACATCAACTAGATTCATTTACATTCCCCTATATCTTTGGTCAATTCATTCAAAATTAATCTCATCATTACGTTTTATACCAATTTCCATTAAGAAAGATATGCTAAACAAGAAAATCCTAGATATCATAGTATATAGTAAATCAAGAGGCAATAACATAGATAATCAATTAATAAAAATTCATTAATCTACTTGAAATATTTATTATACAAATTTCATTGTGACCCAGTTGCTAAGTCATGCTAACTATATTTATCCTTTTATAAATAATAGTGAATCCTAGAATCAACTACCTCCAAATGTTTCATATGTTCTTTGCATGTGAATGGGCCAACAAAATGAACTGCAATCACTTCTCCTGCAATGACTGCATCCAACCGAGGACGTTGCGGTACAAACACATCAACCAAAATCCATGAAAACTCCATTTGAAAAATAGAGGTCACATGAAATAACATGGAAAAGGGTAATAGAAGGAGTGAAAGACAAAATAATGTTGGAAAAACATATATTATATCACATACAGACAGACACATCCTGGTCGCACCAAAAACAGGGGGTGAACATGCAGTAGGAAAACTCAAATGGGACACTATACAATGATTGTAGTTAAATCGCATGAATCCTTTGGAAGGAAGAAATCTAGGTATCCTATACCAAGGAAAATAATAAGTAAGAACAAGGTTGAAATGTATCTAAACCTTTTGAAAATATAAAAGGAGCGCCTATTTAGATATGGTTTTAGATTTTCCATTAATGGAGGATCTAATCAATATTACATGACTTGACCAAGTAAAGGCACTCAGACACTTCAGAATATTAATATATGAGTTATAGGATTGGAATCAGACTTATATCTCTTAAAACAAGTCCTTAAACGTGTCTTTTTTCAAATATAACTGATGTGGGTCTATTTTTGCATAGTTTTTCCACATCTTTTTACTTAATTTTTAATGATTTAATTAATTATTTAACCACTTTTTACTTTATATTTGTAATTCTGTAATTTTATAGTTTACTTTTTTATTTAATCAATTTTTATAATTAATTATGTAATTTTAGCCATCAAATTAATAAATTTAATCTTACTTAACTAATCAACTTTAATTATGTCTTATTTAGTTTTTTTATTCAAATCTGCTTTAATTTTTAATAAGTTAATATCTATTTTAAACAATAATTTAATCGTCATAATTCTATTTAATTAAATTAGTCTTTATTTTCATGTTTTATCTTTTAATTTAGTTTCATTATAATAGGTTAACTTTATTAATTAATTTGTTTTGTTATCCTACTAATCATTTAACTAAATAATATGTGTTTTTAATTAAATTAAATAGTTCACTTTTAATTTTATGTGTTCAAATAATTATTTAATATTCCAATTAAGTGTTTTTAAATATTATTTATATTATTTTTTGTATGAATTTTGTGTTTTAATTAATTCTTTGTTTGGTTTTAGTTTAACGGTGAGGTAGATTATAACTAGAAGTAACCAGGTTACCGTTACTGACTAACGGTGACTTGCATCCTTTTTTCTCTCGTGGTCACCGTTATTCTTTCCTATCGGTTGCTCTCGTTTAAGTATAAAGGTAACTTTTTTTATGTCCTATTTGTAGATTGAAATTTAAAATACCGGCGAGCCTTTAATTTTATCATTAGCGGTGACCATTCTTTTCCCTTACCGATAACCTCTTATTTTACACTGACAGTGAGCTTTTAATTTTTGTACTAGTGACATGGTATTCTATCTTCAACAGTGTCCTATTTATTTTCATTAATTCATTAATGGTGACCTCTTTATTTATTTTCACTAATTATTTTTTTCCCTCTCTCCCTCACCAATACACCTCCCACCTCACTGTTACCTGCTTCTCATCATTACAGCCTATTCTTTTTCTCACCGTTACTTAATTTTTCCAACCCTCAATGATACATCTCCCTACCTCACCATTTTACTTCCTCCTCACTATTTTTTCTTCTTCTTTAAACCCACTTATCACCTCACCATTATTTCCTTTCTTCTCCGCACCTACTGGATGGCACCCCCACCGATGTGCAATAACCTATATGTTCTGTCGCCGATACCTAGTTCTGGAGAAAATGAACAGCATCCATGTTCAAAGGAGGTGAAGATGAGGAGTTTTTTTCCGCTATAGTAGATGGTCCTCACCACCACAAGTGGTTCCCCAAATAATTTTTCCACTTTTCCACTGAGTGGAGAAGCCTTTAGCGCAGTAGGAGTTTGAAGCCATCACAGATCTGAGCCGATGTGGGTGTGCTTTGCTAAAGCTGGACAACCTGTTGTCTGCCTCTGACGGCCATGGATGAGGCCGTCCCACTAGAGTGAAGGAGGTTTCGCGCCACCTGATGAAGACCCTACCACTGCTGGGAGGAGCTGAATCCCTTGCCATCTCTTAGAACCGTTGACCGATGCTGAGGAAGAAGAAAACCCTCTCCCCTTCTTACGCCGAATTGGGAGGGGAGTGGAATATTTGATAAAGAATAAAAAAAGAAAAAAATTACATTATATAAAATAAAAAGATATCAAAAAGTAAACATTTACTTTAGAAAGATTAATTTTTAAAAAAAGTTAAAGTTAAAGTTAAATTTATCTTTAATTAAGTCAAATGAGTAAAATAAAATTTATAAGAGTTAAAAATTCAAACAAATATAATAAATAGATAATTTATAAATTAAAATATAAAACTAAATTAATAATATGTGTTAATAATAAATTAATTTACTGATTATAATAAATAAATTATTAATAACAATTATAAATAAACTACAAATTGTACTTATTAATTTGAAAAGATTTGAAACTAAATTATTAATTCTAATTACTAAATTAAAATAAACTAATTAATAAATTAATAGAATAATTTCATTTCTTTAAAAATTAATAATAATAATGGTATAAAATTATTAATTAATACTATCTAAGTTATAAATTTTTAAATACTTCTTTACTTATTATGTAAATTTTAATAACGGAGTTACAAGTTTTAGAAATACTAACTTAGTAATTATTTTTATTAACTTAATTTAACTAAGGAGTTTTTAATAAACACATGTTCTACCATAGTAATATTATGTGTATAATTATATAAATAACATAAAAGTAAATAATAATTATCAATCGACTACTGTTAACATTTAATGAGTAACATTACACTTAATTTTAAAAAAAAATAACCATTTTTCTTTACGTCCTAATTTATTTAATTTTATTTTCTATTTATTTGTGCATGTACATAACAAAGTTGTAAACACATCCAGGTTCATGAAACTAACTCAACAGAAGTTAGTAACGAGGGAAAACCTAGTGTCATGTGCTTGTCGTGAAAAAATGCACATTTTGCAGTGCGTATGTGAAGAACTTTTGAAGTCGGTGGAAGATTTACGGTGACAAGTAGCTTATGACAGAAGGATACTTAAGTGGAGTGGTGGAAGAAATATTAGTGAGGGATAGACTGATGGACACTCATTCAATGAACACACCAGTCTGGGAGCAGAGCAGAGTACCTGGAGAACCTCTCGGAGGACCATCCTTTGGAAATCTGAGGTCCAGCAGTAGTTATTGATGAAAGCAGAGAGAGTTTTATTCCTCTACTTTCTTTCAAATATCTCACATTTTAATTGAATGATTTTATTTTGAAAATTAGAGATGATGATAGGCTAAATACTTATAGTTCAGGGAGAGTTTTTGATCTACTGGTGATCATTTTCATCGTTTTCATTAAACATTTCTTATGTGATTAGAATTGATCGGCGAGATTGATTTCAATTACACTTTTCTGCTTCGTACCACAAACACTGAATATTCAATACTCTATAATCATTCGGTGAGTTTGATTATGGAATAATCTTCTATGTAAACAACTCATAATGAAAAATTCAGTACTTACGACGAGTTTGTACTGATGTTCTTTTTAATTCATCTTTCTGAAGTTGTACTCCATTGGAGTGCAAAACTCTATGTTGTACAATTCATGTGACTTAACTCCTGGAAAGGGAAGAAAGTCACCTATATGCAGTGGTGAATTGTAGTATTTTTACATGATTAGGAGAAACAATTTGAACCAGTAGACTAGAGTAATCCCCAAGCATTCTTTTTTGTTTGACTTTTATCAGCATTTTATTTTCTTTGTAACATCTTATTTTCAGCTGTTCTCTGTCTCGGTATAGGTTAGAACAAATTTTTATGAGATGTGTGGTTTTACTTACAGTTTATAAAGACATAAAAAGTATTAAAAGATAAAAAAAATTAAGAAAAACCACTCCACTGTTGACAACAGTGGAATTTTCATATTTTTTAGTTGAGTAGTGGCCAATTTACCTTCCATGTGGGTTCGACCCTACTTTCCACATATACAGTAGTTAGTATGAATATAAATTTTAAACTTTTACTGACTTCAATGATGGTTTAGGTCAAGTTTTTTGTGCCATTTCCGGGGAAGGCACGAGCCATTACTAAAAAAACACATATATAAAAATATTTAAAAAAAATTGATAATCTGTAAATTTAAAAAAAAAACTATGAGTTCACTTTTTGCTGAATTGTTACTATTAGTAGTGTCTTTCTACTATTGTTTTCATGAGCACAAGACACTCTGCTGTTAGTTTAGGGACCCTGAACCTTGAAATCGATAAACATCTCACTACTCTAAGAAAGAAGAACAAAATTAAAATGGAAAACTTAGATAATAGAGTTCCTGAGCATAATAACTTTCAAAATAACCATCCAGAAATCTTAGATGAACATGAAAGGCCTAGGATGAGGGAGTTTCATATCCCACAAGTTTCAAGAAACCCATCATCTATCAGATTAAGTATTAGGGCCAGAAATTATGAATTGAAACAGTCACACATTTCACTACTTCCTGCATTTAATGGACTCTCTAATAAGGACTCTTTAGCCTTCATTAGAGATTTCGACAACACTGTGCAACAACTTCCTTTATTAGGACTCACTGAAAATGAGTTAAGGATGATATTTTTTCTCTTTTTATTTAAATGGAATGCTAGTAATTGGTTTTTAATTTTAGATGAAAACATTTTGGAAAAATGGGATCAAGTTTACAACTCATTCATTATGAAATTTTATCCTCAAAGACATAAAGGTGAACTCAGAACTAAGATCACTAGTTTTTATCAAGAGGATGGAGAATCATTTCATGAATCTTGGGATAGATTTAGGGACCTTCTTAGGTAGTTTCCTCATCATCAACTCCCATCTCATCTCCTCATGTATACCTTTTATGAAGGGTTGTCCTCCTCTGGTCATAATTTAGTGAATCAAGCTATTGGGGGTAGTTACAATGATAAAACAGATGATGAGTTGAGAAAATCTTTTAACAATATGGCCCTTAATTATAAACATAAAAATTCAAGAAGAAAGAGAGTGAATAGGTGTGCTAACACTAGTTCAATGAATGATACTCAAGCTCAACTAGCCTAAATCACCAACCAACATCAAACATTAATGAACCAGAATTCAAAACAAACTGTAAATCAAATTGAAAATCAGAATCAGTACTAGTCACTAAGGCAATAGTGCACTCAATGTGGTATGTTTGGGCACTCTGAAAACTTTTTTCCTAATGTTGATTTAACTTCCCAACAACCTAAAACTTCAAACTTTGTTAATTATGGTCCTAAGATTCCTCAAAAAGAAGATCTATTCTCAAACAATTACAATCAAGGCTATAAGAACCGTCCAAATCTATCATGGAAGGATCAAGGAATCATTAAGAAACCAACTTCCCTAAATTATCAAAACCAACCAAGATCGAACATTAAAAATCAACAAAGGGGGGAGTCTTCAAACACTCAATGAAATAATGATAATCAAATATCTTCTAAATTGGATCAAATTTTGAATAAAATTAATTCACAAGTGTAAAATTACATGTCTCAATTTAATAAACATCAAAATCAATATGAGTCGGAAAAAATGAAAAATGATGTGAGAATGATGAATATGGAAACACAGATAGGACAATTAGCTAGAGATTTGACTTCTAGGGATAAAGGTAGGTTGCATAGTACAACTGAACTTAACCCTAGGGAGAATGTCATGGCTGTTTTAACTATAAGTGGGATGAATACTCAAACTGTTGATGAAAAAGACCATGAAAATACTCAAAATGAAATTTTGCATCAATCTGGTAATAAAAATCTACTTTGCACACATGCTGGAAATTCACAGAAAAGTTGTGAAAATGATATAAATCTGAATTTTTCACCTGAAACTCAAGCTGAAATTTTTTCAAAATATCAAAAGAATAAAGGTAATAAAAAAGTTGTGGAAGAGGTGAGGGATCTTCCCACTGTCCTTAAAATTTTTTCCACACCCATCCCTTAACCTGAGAAACTGAAACCTAAAAGTAACACCAGGGATGAACTACTTTAGTTCCATGGTCTTCTGTCTAAACTTCTAGTGAACATCCCATTTATCCAATCCTTAATTCAAATTCCATCATCTCTGAAATCCTTAAATAAAATTATTTCAAACAAAAATACCCTTAAAGAATTTGCTACCTATAGCCTCACTGAAGAGTGCAATGTTATGCTTTAAAAGAAAATACCACCTAAACTAAAAGACCCTAGTAGATTTTTCATCCCTTATACTCTAGGAAACTATGGTCAACTCAATTGTTTATGCGATCTAGGTGCTAGCATTAATATGATCCCATACTCATTGTTTTGACAGTTGAGGTTGGGTGATCTTCAACCAACCACAGTCATTCTGCAGTAGGCTGATAGATCTTTCACTCATCCTATGGGTAGGGTAGATGATTTTTTAGTTGGAGTTGGGAAGTTGTTTTTTCCTGCTGACTTTCTTGTCTTAGATATGGAATGTGATAAAGAGGTACCCATCATCTTGGGTAGGCCCTTTTTGGCCATAGGTGGTGCTGTTATTGATGTGTCAAAGGGTCAGTTGATCTTCAAAGTTGGTGAACAAGAAGAAGAGTTAAATGTTTTTAAAAATATTAAGGAAACACTTATTCTGAAAACTTCTAAAAAATAGAGTTCATTGATGCTAAATGTTCTTATAAAAATCAACATGAACACATTGAAGTATCTGAAAAATAATCCTCTGCTGAAGAGAACATTTATGAAGCTGAAAATTCTGTTGAATCTATTTTAGAAGTTGTAAATTCTGTTGTAATAACCAAACTAGAAAATTGTCCAGAACTGGACAACTGTCCAGTTTCTACTGTAGGAGAGTACTCTATTTCTGAACTTAGGAGCTTTCTAAATGAATTTGAGGGTGTTTCTTTTAGCACCAACACTTCTGAGAACTTTGATATTGATGACGAAGAACTTTTGAAACAACTTGACGATTATTATTTTATTGAGATATTGAATTATGATATAGAATGTCTGGACAGCATACTTCCCACCTTGGACAGTAGGACTGTTATCTCTGAATATGGTCATGAAATTGAAAATCCTTCATCTTTCAATACTCCTTACAAGAAATATGTTGAAGATCTTGGACCTCTTAGGCCTAAGATTATTCCTTCTAGTGTAGAACCACCTGATCTTGAACTAAAACCCATCCCTGCTCATCTTAAATATTCGTTTCTAGGTGAGAAATCCACTTTACCTATAATAATTTTTTCTGAGCTAAATGAAACCCAAGAGGAAAGATTGTTGAATGTGTTGAAAAATTTTAAATCTTCCATAGGCTGGAAAATAGCTGATATCAAGGGTATTAGTCCCTCATTCTGTATGCACAAGATTCCTATGGAACCTGACCATAATCCTAGGGTAGAATTTCAAAGATGAATAGATCCAAACATGAAAGAAGTTGTGAGAGAAGAAGTGATCAAGATGCTGGACAATGGAATGATTTATCACATTTCTGATAATGCTTGGGTCAGCCCTGTTCAGGTTGTCCCCAAGAAGGGAGGTTTCACTGTAGTTAAAAATGAAAATAATGAAGAAGTCCAAGTTAGGAAGGCCATAAAATGGAGAGTCTGTATTGATTATAGGATGTTGAATGAAGCCACTAGGAAAGACCATTTTCCAATGCCCATTTTGGACTAAATGCTTGAGAGGCTTACTGGAAATGAATTTTTTTTGTTTTCTGGATGGGTATTCTGGTTACAGCCAGATACCTGTTGCTCTAGAGGATCAGAATAATACCACTTTCACATGCCTCTTTAGAAAATTTTCCTACAGGCGGATGCCCATTGGGTTGTGTGGAGCTCCAGCCACCTTTCAAAGGTGTATGATGGCTATATTTTCTGATATTATTGAGATAATTATTGAAGTTTTCATGGATGACTTTTCCATTGTGGGTATTACTTTTGATACCTATCTTGAAAATCTTGAATTATTATTGGAGAGATGAATTGAAACCAACCTTATTCTTAATTGTTAGAAATTTCAATTCAAGGTTATAGAAGGTGTTGTGTTTGGTCATAAAGTGTCTAAGAGAGGTTTAGAAGTTGATACTGCTAATATTGAGTTCATTCAAAAACTACCACATCCTGTAAATGTTAAAGGTGTTAGAGGTTTTCTAGGGCATTCTGGTTTCTACCGGAGATTCATAAAAGATTTTCCTAAAATAACTAAGCCCTTGTGTTCTTTGCTGGTCAAGGATGAACCTTTCATTTTTTATGAAAACTGTTTGAAATATTTTAATTTGCTTAAATAGAAACTCACTACATCACTTATCATCGCTGAACCTGATTGGAAACTACCTTTTGAGCTTATGTGTGATGCTAGTGACATGGCTATAGGTGCTGTCCTTTGACAGAGGAGAGATAAATAGTTTCATGTGGTGTACTATGCTAGTAGATTGCTAGATGATGCCCAAAAGAATTATAGCACCACTTGAAAATAATTGTTAGTTGTTCTGTTTTCTCTAGATAAGTTTAGACAGTATTTGTTAGGATCCAAAGTCATCATTTTCACTGATCATTCTTCTTTAAAGTACTTTCTGTCTAAAAAGGAAACTAATCCTAGTATGATTAGATAGATTCTATTGTTAAAAGAGTTAGATTTAGAGATTAGGGATAAATAGGGAGCTAAAAATTTAGTTATTGATCACCTATCTAGGCTTCCTGTTACCGAATCTGAATCTTAAAATCTCGGGGAGATAAATTCTTCCTTTCCTGATGAGAAGCTTCTTACTGTGTCAATCAGTCAATCTTCTTGGTTTGCAGATTTTTCCAACTACCTGGTGGCAGGTGTTTTTCCCAAAAATTTGTCTAATAACCAAATAAATAAATTTATCTCTGAGATTAAATACTATCATTGGGATGATCCTTTACTGTTTAGGAGATGTGCTAATGGTATTCTTAGGAGATGTATACTTGATGAAGAGATGTTTCCTGTCTTAGAAACTTTTCATTCTTCACCTTGGGGAGCTCACCATGGTGGTGAAAGGATAGCTCAAAAACTATTACAATCTGGTTTATATTGGCCTTCTCTTTTTGAGGATGCTTGGAGATTTTTGGTTGGCTTTGATAGATGTCAGAGGCTGGGTAATGTGGGTAGGAAGTAGGAGTTACCCTAAAAATGAATTCTGGAAGTTGAAAATTTTGATGTTTGGGGTTTATATTTCATGGGTCCATTTCCATCATCTCATGGGAATGAGTACATTCTAGTTTCTATAGACTATGTGTCAAAATGGGTTGAGGCAGTGCCACTGCCCAACAATCAAGCCAAATCTGTCATAAATTTTTTCAAGAAAAATATCTTTACAAGATTTGGATTTCCAAGAGTTTTTTTCACTGTTAATGGAACACACTTTAAGAATTATAAGTTTAAAGAATTAATGGAAAAATATGGATGTGTTCATAAAACTGGTACTCTTTATCATCCACAGTCTAGTGGAAAAGTGGAAATTTCTACCAAGGTACTAAAACAAATTCTTTAGAAAAATGTGTCAAATTCTAGGAAAGACTGGTCTCTTAAACTAGATAAAAATTTAGGGTCATATAGAACTACATTCAAGACCCCAATAGGTATGTCTCCTTATAGGCTGTTGTTTGGGAAATGTTGTCATTTACCTGTGGAGTAGCAACATAAGTCATATTGGGCAGTTAAGGCTCTAAACATTGACTTTAAGAGTGCTGGCGAGAGGAGATTACTTGAGATGAGTGAACTTGATGAGATTAGGGGAGAGATTTATGATAATTCAAGGATTTATAAAGAGAGGACTAAAATCGTTCATGATTCTATCATTCAAACCAAATAATTCAAACCTCGACAGAAGTTCCTTCTCTTTAACTCTAGACTTAAACTCTTTCCTGGAAAACTAAATTCCAAGTGGTCTGGACCGTTTACAGTTGTGAGAGTGCTGAATAATGGAGTTTTTGAAATTGTTGGTGAAGAAAATAAACCTATGTTGGTTAATGGGAAAATATTGAAACTTTATTTTGAGGGATAACCGAAGGGCTTGGCTGCCTTCATTGTGCTTGAAAACTGTTCTTGAATAAAGTCTGGATGGAGACTTTAAATCTAGCGCTTCATGGGAGGAAACCCATGTTTCTTCCTATCTTTATGTTGTTTCTTTTTAACCTTGAATAAAGTGCTGCTTCTGTTATCTATTTTTGTAAAATACCTTTTACTTCTTGTTCTTTGTTTCTTGGTTCTGTATTTTAGGTTTCTGCTGTTGTGTCATAAAGGATTGGAATTCCCATGATCATTTTTTTGACACGAGCTAGTCAGGGAAGCATTCAAACTTTCTGCATTTATTTTCTACTCCTGTTTTTGTTAATAAATCTTCTTGTTTAAAAACTATACTATTTGTTGTTGGAAATTCTCTTGCATGTCACTAAGTTGAATTTAAAATTATTCATGGGACACTTGCGAAAATTTTAATTAATTGATTAGTTTTGAAATAATAATTCACTGTTAGGAAAAATAATGGGTTACTATTAGCTTAAGATCAAAGGGAAGTAGCAGTGATGAGGTCACTAATAGTATGTAGTAACAGTCAGAATGAGCTACCAGTGAGAAAAATATTGGTGAGGGCAAAGGTCACTGATAGGCTGCAAGGGTAATTGTCACCATTATAAAATAAGAGATCACTAATAGAAAATAAGTTGAAGGTCCCCGTTAGCACTAAAAAAATGGTCTAACGGTGAGGTACAAAAACTATGTGTGGGGGATACCTATTACTGGTAGTTGTGTTTTTCATTGGAACCGATTAGTCTATATGGTGTTTGGAATGCATCTTTCTAATATATTGAACAACCTTGTGAATCATACATTTTTAATCTTCTTACACCGAATTAATTATTTACCCACACCATATATATTTATTTTGAGCTATATTGAAAATCCATGTCACATTAATCTGTGTGTTTTGTAATGAACTTGCTTATTATTTATTGTGGAAAACAAAATTTTTGAACTTCATTGAGACCCTTAAAACATGTCATATATATAATTAATTGAAAATATGTTTTGAACCTTAATTGATTAATTGTTTTTTCTCTACATTAGAAGTCAACTTTGGGGATAAAGATGGGTTTTAAGTGTGGGGGAGGGGGTAAATTCTTGACTATTCTTAATTTTAATCCCATTAATTACCACTAAAACTTCAAAATTTTTGTAATAAAAATGGATAAATGTTTTCGAAAAAAAATTCATAATTATAGGCTTCACACTATATTCAATTCGGTCTTGCCTTAAGACAAGTTCCTTGATGGTAGTTAAAAACTGCTTAGAGTCTGAAATTAATGATTTTGGATGATTGATGAGTGATCTTACTTAATTATTTCATGGAAATTCAGTTTAGGACCTACTTCTGAAAGTGATTTGGGTTACATGTTTGTGGATTTATGATCATGACCTAAAGGAACTGGAAGTTTGATTCTGATTCTAGGGGCCTCTATAATCTTTTAAATTATTAAAAGTAATTTCTTTAATGAGCCAATGTAAATGATTTTTGATATAAATCTTTTGAAACTGGAGTAATTTGGGCATCTGGGATCCCACAGTGAGTCTCTGAGACCCTAGATGGTAGGTGTATTTCTATTATCATTAATCTCTCTGTTCTCTTTGAATAAGTGCATTGCACAGTGCTTAGTACAATGATACATGGCTTGGGAAAAATAAAATAAAGTGTCTAGGGTCAAAAATGAGCTCATTAAGGTGAGGGGAATGATGAACACCGGATGAAGAAGGGATCAATTGGTTTATATGGGAGTCATTTAGGTTGTATCATTGAGGTGATTCACAAAAATTTTAATTATTTTTGGGACCTAGGTGAAAAATTCAAAGTACAAAGTTCATTGGTTAAGATCTTAATTCCATTTATATTTTACCTCATGTCATTCTTAGATTTAGAACATGAGATTGTATTGAAGTGAGTCATTAAGTTGTATCACATATGAGGCAGTACAACCTCTTTGATGGATAGTCTTTGTGTTCTTAATTACCCTTGAGTATTTGTTACGGACGAGATTCATATGAGTAATTCATTTCTTAAAGCCTACTGTTATGTATTGTCCTCTATTTTGAGTGCTGAACATGTTACAGTTTGATATTAATCATAAATACATTTTACTATTTTTCAAAGAAAATAAAGCACGGGATTGTTTGAGTAGAAACAATTATTAAGTGTGGGGGAATTTGATGTGGCTATATTTTTGCATAGTTTTTCCACAGCTTTTTACTTAATTTTTAATGAATTAATTAATTATTTAACCAATTTTTACTTTATATTTTTACTTTTTAAATTTTATAATTTTCTTTGTTACTTAATCAATTGTTATAATTAATTATGTAATTTTAGTCTTCAAATTAATAACTTTAATCTTACTTAATTAATCAACTTTAATTATGTCTTATTTAGTTAGTTTTATTTAAATATTCTTTAATTTCAAATAAGTTAATATCTATTTTAAATAGTAATTTAATCGTCATAATTATATTAAATTAACTCAGTCTTTATTTTAATGTTTAATCTTTTAATTTAGTTTCATTAGAATAGGTTAACATTATTAATTAATATGTTTTTTATCCAGCTAATCGTTTAAGTAAATAATATGTGTTTTTAATTAAATTAAATAGTTCGATATTAATTTTATGTGTTCAAATAATTATTTAATTTAATAATTATGAGTTTTTAAAAATTATTTATATTATTTTAAGTATTCAGTTTGAGTATTAATTCATTTTTTTTTTTGGTTTTAGTCTACCAATGAGGTAGATTATAACTAGCGGTAACCAGGTTACCGTTACTAACTAATGGTGAATTGCATTCTTTTTGCTCTCGCGGTCACCGTTATTCTTTCCTACCGGAAGCTCTAGTTTAAGTATAATGGTAACTTTATTTTTATTTTCTATCAGTAGCCTTTAATTTAAAATACTGGTGTGCCTTTAATTATATCAGTAGCAGTGACCTTTCTTTTCCCTTACCGATAACCTCTTATTTTACACTAATGGTGAGCTTTAAATTATTGTACCAGTGACTTGGTATTCTATCTACAATAGTGACCTATTTATTTTCATTCATTCATTAACGGTGACCTCATTATTTATTTTCACCGATGATTCTTTTTTCCTCTATCAGTAGCTCCCTCACTGATACACCTCCTGCCTCACTGTTACCTGCTTCTCACCATTATAGCCTATTCTTTTTCTCACCATTAATCAATTCTTCCAACCCTCACCGATACATCTCCCTACCTCACCATTTTACTTCCTCCTAGTTATTTTTTCTTCCTTCTTTAAACCCTCTTATCACCTCACCATTATTTCCTTTGTCTGTCGCACCTAGTGGATGGCACCCCCATCGATGTGCATTAACCTATCTGCACCACCATTGATACCTGGTTCTGGAGAAAATGAACAGATTCCCTGTTCAAAGGAGGCGAAGTTGAGGAGTTTTTTACCACTTCAGTAGAAGATCCTCACCACCACAAGTGGTTCTCCATATACTATTTCCACTTTTCCGCTGAGTGGAGGAGACTTTAGCACAGCAGGAGTTCGAAGCCATCATTGATCCGAGCCGATGTGTGTGTGCTTTTCTGAAGACAGACCACCAGTTGTCCGCCGCTGAAGGTCGTGGATGAAGCCGTTGCGCTGGAGTGAAGGAGGCTCCGCGCCACCTGCTAAAGACCCCACCGCCGGTGGGAGGAGCTAAAGCCCTTTCCATCTCTTGGAGTTGTCGACCGCTGCTGAGGAAGAAGAAATCCCTCCCCCCTTCTTGCATCGAATTGGGAGGGGAGTGGAATAGTTGATAAAGAATAAACAAAAGTGAAAAAAATAAAAAAAAATATAAAAATATAAAATAAAAAGATATCAAAGAGTAAACTTTAACTTTAGAAAAATTAATTTAAAAAAAGTTAATGTTAAAGTTAAAGTTATTTTTAATTAAGTCAAATGAGTAAAATAAAATTTATAATAGTTAAAAATTCAAACAATTATAATAAATAGATAATTAATAAATTAAAATATAAAACTAAATTAATAATAATTGTTAATAATAAATTAATTTACTGATTATAGTAAATACATTATTAATAACAATTATAAATAAACTACAAATTATACTTATTAATTTGAAAAGATTTGAAACTAAATTATTAATTCTAATTGCTAAATTAAAATAAATTAATTGATAAATTAATTGAAAATTTTCATTTATTTAAAAATTAATAATAATAATGGTAATAAAATTATTAATTAATACTATCTAAGTTATAAATTTTTAATTACTTCTTTACTTATGACATAAATTTTAATAACTGAGTTAAAAGTGTTAAAATTAATAACCTAGTAATTATTTTTATTAACTTATTTTAATTAATGAGTTTTTAATAAACACATGTTCTACCATAGTGATATTATGTGTATAATTTTATAAATAATATAAAAGTAAATATTAATTATCAATCGACTACTGTTAACTTTTAATGAGTAATATTACACTTAATTTTAAAAAAAAATAACCATTTTTCTTTGCGCCCTTGTTTATTTAATGTTATTTTCTATTTATTTGTGCAGGTTCATACCAAAGTTGAAAACATATCTAGGTTCATGGAACTAACTCAAAAGAGGTTATTTATGAGGGAAAACTTTGTACAACGTGCTTGTCACTAAAAACGCACATTTTGCGGTGCATGTGTAATGAAATTTTGAAGTCGGTGGAAGATGTTAGGTGACAAGTAGCTTATGACAGTAGGATACTTAAGTAGTGGATGCATAAATTTTTGGGAGGGATGGACTTATGGACACTCATTCAACGAACACACCAGTCTGGGAGAAGAGCAGAATACCTGGAGCACCTCTCCTAGAACCATCCTTTGGATATCCGAGGTCCAGCAGCAGTTATTGATGCAAGCAGAGGGAGTTTTCTTCCTCTGTTTTCATCCAAATCTCTTCCTCTATAATTGAATGATTTTAGTTTGAAAATTAGAGATAATGATAAGCTAAATACTTATAGTTTGGGGAGAGTTATTGATCTACTGGTGATCATTTTCATCCTTTTCATTAAACATTTCTTATGTGATTAGAATTGATCAGCAAGATCGATTATAATTAAACTTTTCTGATTCTTACCACAAACACTGAACTCTATAATCATTTGGTGAGTTTGATTATGGAATCATCTTTTAAGTAAACAACTCATAATGAAAACATCAGTACTTACGGTGAGTTTGTAATGTTGTTCTTTTTAATTCATCTTTCTGAAGTTGTACTTCTTTGGAGTGGTGAACTCTAAGTTGTACAATTTTCACAACTTAACTCTTGTCGAGGGAAGAAAGTAACCTATATTCTGTGGTACATTGCAGTATTTTTACATGATTAGGAAAAACAATTTGAACTAGTAGACTAGAGTAATCCCTGAGTGTTCTTTTCAGTTTTACTTTTATCAACATTTTATTTTCTTTCTTACATCTTATTTTCAGCTATTCTCTATCTAAGTATAGGTTAGAAAAAAATTTCATGAGATGTGTGGTTTTACTTACAGTTTATAAAAACATAAAAAAATATTAAAAGATAAAAAAATATTAAGAAAAACCACTTCGTTGTTGACAACAGTGGAGTTTTCAATGTTTTTAGTGGAGTAGTGGCCAATTTACCTTCCCTGTAGGTTTGACCCTACTTGCCACATATATAGTAGTTAGTAGGAATATAAATTTTAAACATTGACCAACTTCAACGACTATTTAGGTCAATAACGTTAATGGGGAGAAACTATAGGATACTCAAAAAACTATTCACATTTATCTCACTGATTCCACTGTTCACAAATGACTCACCTATAGCACTTTTTACAAATGACTCAGTGACAATACTATTCAAAAATGACTCACTAAAAATACTATTCACAAATGACTCACTAACAGTACAGTTCACAAATTAGTCACTGATAGTACTATTCACAAATGTCTCACTAAGAGTATTGTTCTCAAATGACTCACCTACTGTAATGTTCACATATGACTCACTGATATCATTGTTCACAAATGTCTCACTGATAGTATTGTTCACAAATGACTCACTTATAGTACTATTCGAAAATGAATCACTGAAAACACTATTCATTAATGTCTCACTAACAGAACTATTCAAAAAAGACTCACCGACCGTAATGTTGACAAATGAATCACCGACAACACTGTTAAAAAACTATCAATTTGAGAAATTATTGGGAAATAAGTCACATTGACCTTTTAGAACACCAAAAACAACAGATTTCAGCTAAAGAATAAATCAGATGGGTCCTGGACATTACACTATTATTTCATGGAGATTTTGGTAGTGGTCTAGTTGGTACCCCTCCCAATTTTTGACATTTTGGTTTTTATTTAAAATTGTAAAACTATTATCTTGTGATAGATGTGTTCTTTTGGTTATGGTTATTGATCATGTGGTGATGTATTATACTTATTGGATATTTATGGTTATTAATCATGGGTGAAATTAGTCCCAAATGTATTTTTTGATGGACATTAACGTGTTTCTTGCCCATGGGGACCAGGAATGCCCTCGGGGCCATGTTATGGGCTAGGATGGGTGTTAAGTTAAATGGAAATATAGGGTGGTTCATGTAAAAATGGCATCGGATCTTGGTTTAACCAATTATTTGGTTTATGTTACTTGAGATAGTGTGGATATATTGCTTCTAAAACTATTTGGGCATGAGGATTTGGTTATGAGTGGGGATTCTAGCCAACACACCTCATGATAGAAATCAGGTCACCATGGGATATTGGTAACTGGTTTGAATTCTCTATCAGGTGAGATGTAGAGGTATGCATGGAAACTGGGTAGGGATGAAGTGGTTTCACTTGTTATTAAGATTGTGTATTGTTTTATTTTGATCTATTTAAGTGTTTATAAATTGTTCTTGTTTCTAAAAATTTCCATAATGCTATATTGATGATTTTATTAATGGTTTCCTTGTGTTTAACAATTGTTGAAACATAATGACTCTCTAGATACTTCCTGTGATAGTAGAAAAAATGGCCGAAGAGTGTTCTCCCTCACCAGTTTATTGGAGACTAGTGGATTTAGTGGTTCGGGTTGTACAGGCCTTGGGTCATGGAATGGGCCCTTTTCTGGCTTAGGTTAAGGAATTCGAACCATGTCTTGAAAAGG
This sequence comes from Viscum album, assembly GCA_963277665.1. Classification (NCBI taxonomy): domain Eukaryota; kingdom Viridiplantae; phylum Streptophyta; class Magnoliopsida; order Santalales; family Viscaceae; genus Viscum; species Viscum album. Next base: position 1,611,251,064 of record OY728122.1, read on the forward strand.
ACACAACATAGGATTTTGTTAAGGACAAGATTCCATATTTACAAGGTATCAAGGATCTCAAGGTGGCATAGGATTGGATTGATAAAATTAAATGGTTTTTTAGGTTACTTGAAAATCTTGAGGTAGTAAAGGTGATATTCTATTTGTTTATGTTTGAAGGTCCCAGACGGAGGTGGTGGGACTCAGTATTTTAGGCAGAGAAGCATGACTAGATGGGTATGAAGGATTTCCAGGATGTATTTTATTATAAGAATTTCCTAGAGACCTTAGATATTTCTAATACCTAATATTTTTTAGTTCTCTACCAGGGGGATTAGACCGTGTTGATGTACGCCAACCGTTTTTTGGAGTTAGTCTAATTTTTACCTCAAGTTGTTTCCAATGCGATATTGATGGCTCAAATGATTTGATATGGGGTTTTATCTAGATATTCATTCCTAGTTCTTCTTTTTCATGATGAATATGTATGATGAGGTGGTTGACCACCCTATGATAGTGGATATTGAATGATCTATAGAATCTAGTTTCTCTTTACTAGTTTGGTAGGGTGCTAAGGGTGTGTTAATTCATTTGAAAATAAGGGGAAGTGGGATGAATAGGAGAATAGAGGAGGTAGTAGTGTAGCCCATGCCTCCTAACTATTTTCTTATGTGGAATCATATATTGGGTTGGTTCTATGAAATATGTGTGGTAAGGCAGGAATTATGGGGTCAACATGTTCAGCTCCACCCAGAGCCTTCCATCGGTGTATAATTCTGCCACACTTATAGTGATTTTTTAGAGCTACACATCCATATAATGGTGGTGAAGGTTATGAATCCTCTAGAAGAATGTCATCCCAGTCAGATCCATCCAAAAAATTGGGTTTTTTTTTGAATTTGTGGTGGGATATCTAGATCTTCATTTGGACAAAGTGAGCTTAAGGAAGATACACATGTCATTGTTCATTCTTAGGCTCAGGTAGAGATGAGGAATCCTCAAGCTCTAGATCAGGCACCTGTAGAATCTGATGTAGGACCTATAATAGTCGGAGAGACTGTTTTTATTTAAATCTTCTATAGTTTATATTCTCTTTGAAATATGTTCATTTATTTATTTTATTTCTTCTAATATTTTCCATTATTTAAAGTTTCCAAATAAGCTTATGTCATTTGTTATGGAGCTAGTGACATTGCATGGAGAAATCTAATAATATGGTTCTAGGTTTCCGTCTTATGCACATATTGTATTAGGGTTCAAGATAGGATTGGATTTCCAGGTATTGTCAATGTAACTCTTTGACGTGGTCCTCTGTATGGATTTGATGGTTCATTTGCAAGTGCACATCGATTATTATCAATAGCAGCTGAGTTTTGTGGAACTGGATGGATGCTCTTAGGTCATTAAGAGGGATTGGGATCCTTGGATGGGAAATGGTGGAACTTCATGTCCAGTATTGGGTAGTCTAGTTTTTTTTAGATCTCATCACTCACAGTGTAGGAAGATCATATTGATTTTGAGAGTTGGTTACCTTCTATGGTGGATGATTTTCCAAAGTTATTTACAAATGATTTTTTAGGATTTCTTATAGAACGAGATGTGGAGTTCACTTTAAACATGGCATTGGGGACACATACGATGTCTCCTCCTTCATACCATATAGCCCCCACTGAGTTGAGATAATTAATGATACAGTTGGTTAATTTGGAATCGAATGGATTTATTTAACTAAGCATCTCCCCTTTGACCACCCTAAACATTTTTTCAAAGAAGGTCAATGGATCTCTGAATTTTTGTATCAATTATCAAAAATTACCAAGAATAAATATCCCTTACCCAGTATTGATGACCATTTTTATCAACTCCAAAGGGAAATGTGGTTCTCTAAGATCAGTGTGTGTTCTGAGTATCACCAAGTCAGAGTCATGGAAGAAGATTTCCCTATGACATATTTTCAAAGCAGGTATGACCATTTTGAGTATTTTTTAAGGCCATTAGGTTTGATTAATTCTATATTAGTATTTTTGGCACTCAATAATAGGGTTGTCCATCACTACCATGACTCTTTTTTCATGGTATTTATACATAACATCCTAGTTTACTATAGGACTAAGGGCGAGCATGAGCAGTATTTAAGGATTATTTTGGGAACCCTTAAAGATCTTAATCTCTATGATAAGATTTCCTAGTGTACCATCTAAATCATGGATGTAACATTTCTAGGTCATGTGATCTTAGAATGAGGGGTTTATATGGACCCTAATATGATTCGTACAGTAATGTCTCAGGAGAATCTAAATAATGTGATTGAAATCAGAAGATTTTTGGGCATGATAGGGTATTACAAGTGGTTAGATAATGATTTCTCTAATATTTATTCACCCATGGAGAAACATACCCGAAAAATGGGCGTATTTTGATTGGACCTTGATGGGGAGTTTTTCCTAGAAGCTTATGGAGACCAAGGATCATAGTGTAAGTGAGTTATTGGCTAGGGTTCAACTCACACCCTCCCTCTTGGATCAAATTCAGTAGGATCATCTTGGTGTTTTACTATTCCTGAAGTCTATGTGGTTTTTAAATGGAGGGGAGGTGCCTAGTGGATGGTCCTTTAGATTATAATCTCATAGTGAGCAAGCTAAAGATGAGGAAATATATTTAATCATAGATCATAATTTTCATCACCATTAACCTAAGAGGATTCTCAAAATTGTCCATATGTGAAAGAAGATTGAAGGTTTATGGGATCATAATGGAGTTCCTCATTGTGATTTGGAACACATGAAATTACATTTATCTCAATGGGATATTAGCATGTTTTCTCAACTATCACATTTTTCCTCATCTTCTAGAGTTTCTAGTTATGTTTCTGCTTCTCTTAGTATAGTTGGTTTTGATCCTAAAAAAATTGATATTGTTGATATTAGTAAAGGATGAGATAACAGTTTTTTTTTGAATGAATATTCTAAAACTAGGTATATGAAACTAAATACTTTTCCAAACCATACTGGTAAAATGATTGAGATTTCTAGAGTAAATGTTATGTAAGATACAGAGGATAGAGATGTTATAATATTGCTAAAGAATATTATTTTAATTGAATTTTCACTAAATAGAATTTGAAGACTATGTATTGATCTTTATTAATTGATCTTAAACTTCCATATCTCACTCAATCATTAGAGTCTCAATTAGAGTGATTCATGGGTCATAACCTCTCCTAGATATCTTTATAATAGAGAATGGTGAGTTATTACAAAATATAGAACATGGATCAAGACCAGTCAATGAATTCCATCATCTTATGGAGACAAAAGTTTTAAACATCTATTATTGTTGTTCTATCCTCTCCAAATATACCTATGACCTATTTACCTACCTCTACATTTCCTACCTTAACTTCTATAACTGGACTTTTTGAAATTAACCCACAACCTTTGGTTCATCATATTAAACAAGTTGAAACTTTTGTTGTTTTTTCATCCTTGTCCTATACCTGATTGATATTAATCACCTACTACCTATATGGAAACGAAAACTGTTGATCCAAATTCCACTAGTGAAGATTACTTTAATCAAAATTCAGATTAGGAAATATGATTGGGAATATTTAATTTCAATTTTATAATCCTAAACAAAAAATTTAATATGTTTAAATCTATTTTCTCTATTCTCTGAAATATTATCTTCGTATTTATTTTCTATTGGAGTACTTATTGTTTCTCTATCCTAATTTTGTATAGTCCTAAAGAGGGAGAAATTCATAATCTTCTACTTGAATGTATTCATTTTTTATTTTATCTTTGATAACACATGTATAATTTTAGAAATACCATGGAATAAAATATTATATATGAGTTTAATTATTTTTATTTCAGGATTCGTGATCATCAAAGAGTGGGGTATTATATACCTATTCTAAAAATTACTTTTTTTAATGATCGCAAATCATTCTTGTTATGTTATTTATAAATTCTGTAATTTTTTATAGAAATTTATATTTCTATAATATTTATGAAAATATGCTATGATTGGATATTCTATAAGAGCATTAATTCTTCTCTGCGAGTGTTGAAACATCCATGATGAAAATATTCATATGACCATGAGTAGTGATGTTTTGAAAGGGATCAATGTTAGGATATGAAGAATTAATACATAAAAGTATATATGTCGACAAGCTTCTTTAAAGGTGATATCATATTTCACTAAATGTCAGATCTTCTATGAAAACGAGTTCAATCAACCGTGCATTATTTCTATTGACTATGAGTGGAAAACTCAAATTTTTACAAAGTATGAATAGACCATAAGTTGAAGTCAATAAAATATTCATACTATTAAATATTCCATATAATGAAAATATCTTTTATGTGATGGATGTATTTTGTGTGCCTATGAATCAGTGAGAAGTCTCAAATTAGGTTAAGTATTATTCAACCATTTGAAGGAAAAATATTCCATGTAATGGAACTATACCTTCCATGTTAAGGAAGGATTTACTGTACGAAGGAACTAGATCTTCTAAGACATGTATGGATTCTTCTATGTGAAGTATCCATCTTCTATGACAATCCATCCATACCTCCATGTGCTCATGAAATTGATCATACATGAGTTCATTCTGGTTATTCCTAAGTGAGGACCTACTCCTTCATTATCTATATAATAATAAAACATTATGTCAATCAAGTGTTTAGTTTTTTAACATTAAATTCATGCTATAAGAATTTAATACTTTCAGAATGAATAATCAGTACAAGGATTTAATTATGATTATTATTTAATATATAGTGTTATATTTGTTGAGTTTAGATCTAAGGAATCCTCACATACACAAGTGATAAGATATATAGGGTGACCTGCTATGAAAAATATTTGGATACTATTAAAAATCATGATAATCTATTTCAAAGAACTCTTCTACAACATCCAAGTAGAATCCTTCAGGGATCATTTAATATGATTTCAAAGATATATTTAATGAAAATTAATCATCCAAATCTATTTAAATATTGAGGAAAATAAAAACCTCTTTATGTTCTATATATTCTCTTTCTATATTATTTCTCTTTCAAGTTGTGCTTTTACTATATGTTTATTTATTGAGAACCTTGTAATATAAATATTAGTACTTAGATACTTCATCATTATTATTTTTAAATATTTTACCCCACAACTAATTGTAGAATAGACTGGTTGTAGCTTGGACTTCCATGTGTGAAGTTGATGTATTTGAAATGCAATCATGTTTGTAGATTTATTTTTTCAAATAAGCATTCTTGTTCATGGGTTCATGTCAAGTGGAGGGGAATAGATTCAATATTGGAATATAATCACTAATTTTTTAATCTTATGTGACTAATTTATTTTTTCTTACACTATCTAAAATGAGTTTCCTATCAAAACATGTTTATCTACTTTGGTTTATAATTAGATTACACTAGCTGTGTTTGAAAAATAATTCTTATATATTTACCTTTTATTTTTGATATATATTATGTTTGATGTGAGTATTATTTTTTCTATAGTTATTGTAATTTTAAATATATTATATGGAATTTTATCATGCATTTACGAAAATATTTTCAAATATCAAATTATTTATACTTACAGAATTAATTAATTGGGATGTTTTTAAATTGGTGTATTTTGATTTAAAGATTTGTTAACAATATTTTTGATTGCTCCATTCACCCCCTCTTTATAACTCCACTCTGACCAACATGAAATAATATACCCCTTAATGTAATTAAAAACATTTATTGGATGGATAGCTTCAAATATGGTGGTGTCTTTTCATGTTGTGGTTGTTAATTTATTTTTTCTTATTGTTAAACCCATTAAATAAACTGATCTATCACATCATACTTGAAACTAACTTTTACTCTTATATAATTTATTTGTACATATATGTCATTCATTTTCATATGTATATCCCATTTTTTCTTTAATTTCACAATGTATTCATTTTGGGAAAGTAAAAAACCAACACCTCTAATTTGGACATATTGTTCTAGCCACATCAAATATGCAAAAATAAATTTTTATAATGTACAGTCAATGAAATTATTATGACTAAACTAGAAAAAAAATATTAGAATATATATATTAAATTTTATATAATATATTTTTAATGTATAAAAAAAATATATTATATAATACTTACACATTATTCACGTACTTTTGGCATGTTTTCATCTACTAGTTATCACTCATTATTATCTGTTCCCCCTTCCAAAGAACATTTTTTAGGATGGAAATGGATTGAGATTTAGAATCATAAACCTATTAATAACAAATTAATATAATTATTCCAATGTTTCATATCACGTAAAAGTTTTAATATAGATTTAAAATACATAAAATTTTCTCAAGTGAATAATATCCCACACTAGATTTATGGTAGGGGTATGTTGGTTTCACTGTATGCTTATTATTTAATACTCTACCTTAATATTTCATAAACATTAAATTATAGAATAAATTTATTAATAAACATAATATAATTGAAAATATTAATTATTACAATCCACTATAAATATTTACTCCTCACAACAACCAATGAAAGAAGCATAGGTTGCTTGTTTTGTCATTTGTGCATATATAATTATTGGGTGGGGGTTTTACATTACCCTATGTATGGCTAAGATGATTTATATAATAAATTTTTAAAACAATATATAAGCCTCTTTGGTTGCTATTAATATAAATTAAATCTTGAAATAATATAATATAAATGTATTCTACAAGTATAAATGAAAAGTAAATCAACATGTCTTAATTTTTTTGGTAAAAAAGGGAAAGTATGTCATAGTGTTACCTTAATGAATTCTCAAATTAGTGTATTCATTGTAGTGTCAATATAATGCCATGTATCTACATGAATTGAAAATTTGATTCATGTGTTGGACCCAATGAAACAAATGAAAATTGACTTTTTAGGGTCAACAAGTTGTTCATGTGAATTCCATCTAACCTCATATTTTATACTAGCAGTTATTACCTAAATATGTTTTACCAATACTTTCATTCTACACTGATTCTATATTTTTTGACCATATGTTTATCACCTTTTATGATTTCATAAATTTTATCATCTTTAATATGTTGTTCCACAAAATGTTTATCATCAGTGGGTAGAGAATCCATTATAAACACTATTATTTAAGTATTTAATTTATATTATATAATTATCGTAGTGAACAAATGATATTATATGGAAACACATTGTATATATTAAAACCTAATAAGACGCATTTAACAAGTTCAGTGAACTATTTTTATTTTATTTAAAGTTTGAATATATATGAACCCTCTATAGAGTATCAAAATCCCATAATTGTGGTCCCCTCTAACATATAAGGAATATTATACATTAGGAACACCATGAAATTATTACAACAACCCAATGAATGTTTCATCCTCAGGGGAATTTTTATTTTACCCTATTGTTCTTTTAGTTGATAATGAAATAATAAACCAATTTGTATTTGCATGATCATGGGTGTAATATAAATTTATTTCTTATGATTATATTATGAATGGTTCATCCTTTTACCCATCCTTACAAGAATTTTTATTTAAAAACTTCAATTCATTTATTTTAACTTCACTCATTTTTCCAATATTTTTATGTCAAAAAATCAACAATTGGAATTTTTAATGATGGAAATTCCATGATTTTCAATGATGAACATGTATGAAATATTCATGAAAATTGTATTTTTATCTTTGGTACCAGATACAGGCATTTCTTCTTCTAGAAAAGTAACTCCACAATCTTTCATTATACTAAAATCATCATATTCACTTTTATAGTACATACAATTATTAATTAAAAAACCAAATTAAGATAATACATATACAATTTTCCCTATGGTTTTCTATTGAGATGAATCTTAAATTGAATTTGGGTTTAGAAATAACTTTTTAAAAGTGTGGCATCGATACCAAACTATAAACTGTTGATTATGTGTTTTTGATATCCAACATTATTCCCTTGATGAATTCAAATGACTAATACTTTTTATTGTGAGTATAAAAATAATGAATATCCTCTATATTATTATATAAAATATAAAGATGATCTTGATCCTTCATTGTATTGGTATTTGAGAAAATAACCATTTCAGAAATTCTTTCAACCTCAATGTGTCCACTATGAAGAGATTTTGGGAGAAAATTATTATCAATATCGGAGAGGTAATCATTAGAGGATTCAATATCTACCTCAACAGTATATCACTATATAGTACAACCTTCTTGATTACTTTTATTTTTGATGTACCCTTTTGAAATAAATATATATTATTTTATGGGGAAAATTAATTTATAATGTACAAGAACACGTAGTCATATCACTCTATAAAATTTAATTATAATGTGAACTGTAACCACCATGGGAAAAACATCATCAATTCACTTTAGATGAGAGCAATTTCTTTTTACATGGTTGAAAACATCACCTGGTCTATGAATTTTCTCCATATAACCTTGAAAAAGAAGAAAAGTCTTGTCAATAAGTGTCAAAAAAATTTAGGTAGAATACAACATAAACTCACATGCATTAATGCTTTCATCAAAACATAACATTCATTTTATTTTAGGCCCATTAACTTAAAATCACTCATCCACATGATATTACAAATATTTGATTAATACCCCTAGGATTATATGAACACATAAGGATGTTACAGAATTAAAACATTAATTTTTTTGCATGATTATAATCCATTGGAGGAAAAAAATTCTATCTTTCACTATTTATTGGAATAGACTATTCCCTTATCCCGATGTCAGTCATGTTCAACCTATTATTAATTCCATATTTAATTTTTTATTGTGAATTTAGAAATGTGTTAATTACACAATCACAAATATTTTCTTCTATGTGAATGACATCAATAAAATTTCAAACATACAAACCATCCCAGTATATGAATTTTAAAAAAACTAATCACTTTTTCTATCCCACTATTATAAGGATTTCCTAAAAAAATTCCCAACATGGTAATAATATCATTAACATTTTTTACCTATTCATCACATATTAATAGAGAAGGTGTTGTATTTTTTTGAATTCTTTGAAAATCATGTTGTCTAGGATCAGTTGTCAGGGTAATGATTCATGATGTACTAAAAAAATATTTTCAAGGTATGTTAAAACCAATATAATTGTGTATATTATTCAAAAATGGTACACCCAAAAACCCCTTTGACTCAATATTCTGAATAATTTCCATTAGCAAGAAAGTAATTTATCTTCTCACAAAAAAGGCTCTCAATGTGGAATCTTTATTTATATGAGTATCATATAATGTAACACATGAATACCACATGCAATTAAAATCATTAATCAATGGATCCAAATAAACATCAATATCATTACCATGGTGTCTTGGTACATATATAATCAAATACTACATAATTTATTTTCACTCCATGCATAAAAACAATGGAAAGTTACCATTTACCCACATAGTTTTCTATGTACAGTGAACATGGATTTGTACACTAAAATGATTCATACCATTTTTAAATATTGTATTGGAGGGCTTTCAAATCCTGTTTCTAAATTTAGGATACTCATGATAAATTATGTTCCAATAAGGGTATTTTTCTAGGTGATTAATCTTCCCAACTTGTGTTCTTGCATCTACTTGAAACATAAATTTCCTTTTAGTATCCTTACCTGAATATCGTCATTTAAATCATGGAATGTTTTAAAAGTACCATATTACTTCGGAATGGATTGATTCATCTTTATTATATCATGTTTCGCCACACATAGGGTATTTTTAATCCATTGTCCTTGGGAAACAATATACATTCATTTAAAAATGATTTTATTCTTTAAAATATCATTCCCATTTATCATATAATTTATTTAGTTTCATAAATTAGACAAGCGAGATCATTATATTCTTGTAACATATCATTCAAGAGGGTAAGTAATTATATAATACTGGTGTCACTCAATCTATTTCCATCTTTACAATTGAATTTATTTAGAATGGTTTGAAATATTTTATATTTAATACAACCATTATAAAATGGTTTCTTTTTATTGACCTATAACTTCTCAAACAAATTTAGATAATTGTGAATATCAACTTCAACAATTGTTATAATTTCCTCAATAAAATATCTATCATAATTTATAGTTTTACACATATGAAATGTTCTATAAACCATAGTTTTACCTTTTTCACTAGATATATTTAGTTTTATTCAATGTTTATTTGATCATTTATAACATCATTAAATATATTCCATGATAGGCCAAGTTTTCTTCCTACTCCTCTAGAAAAATATTTCTTGAATAACAATAATGTGTACACAGAAATATTATTTTAAAAGGGTAATTTCCAAAATCAATTACAACCTTTATAAACTCTTTAAAGTTATCCTCATACAATTTTCTAATATGATTGTCATCCATCCACTTTAAATTCATATTCATCCTATTTGGTTCAAAAATACTTACATTTAACAATAAATAAATAAATACACATGTGGTATGAGTTTATAATCCTAATAGGTTATTATTTATATACACATACATATAGTCAACATATTTGAAATATATTATAAGTGAATCAACTACTCGTTAGATAATTTGAATATGAATAATTATAAGAATAAAAATAATTAATAAAAAATAAATTTTTATTCCATGATGGAACTTATCATAATTCATTCTATTTATTGAATTGATTAATGAAGTAAGATAATGAAAATAATTACTATAAAAACTATTCCTATGAAAATAATCAATCTTTTTTATTAATTTATATATTTAAAGAATATTAAAATTATATATCCTTGATATTATTTTGATTCCAATTTATTGTTAAAAAATAATTGTTATTCATCATTTTCATGGTCTCATGGATGCATTATCTCTTGTACATGACATATAAAATATTTCAAATATATATGTATCCATAAAAACCAATAATTTTTTCATAATCTATTCAACATTTAAAGAATGGTTAAATGTTTTTAGTGATTTATGATTCATTCTAGCTATATGGAAGATGAAATAACACTAGTAATATAAGGAAAAAAGAACTACATCAAAAAAATTAATTTCTAGGATACTATGAAGAATGTTATATTTATTTTAACTAGTTAAATCTATCATACTTTAACCAGATGAAACTATATTAGAGAAATGTCTGAGTTAGAGTAAATAATCAAATCATCCAATTTATATTATTATTTTGTATTGTCACTAATTTAGGCTCACAAATTCATTCATACTATGAATTCCACTTGATAGAAAAGTATACATTGACAAAAATTAACCATTTTAGGTCACTATCAATTTAACATTAAACACTTATTTTAATATTGAATTACCTTATCCAAGATAAATTTAATGGTTAAAAATTTGTATTTTCATATTTATACCACATTTTTTTTGTAAAAAACAAATTTTCATTCCCTTTCAACACTTTTATATAACCAATGATAATTAAGAAACATAATATAAACTTATTTCAAAATAATTCATGTATAATTCAAAATCCTAATGCCTGAGTTTAGATTAAAGACATAGGACATAAAACTGGGTAGGATTGGAAGAGAAAAAAGGGGTATTGTGTGCACCATTTTTGTAACACCCCCAATTTTAGGTACATTACCCTTTTATTGTCTATTTTTTTTATTTTTATAATACTTTCGTTGAATTTGAGGAGTTTATGGATGGTTTTTCTATGTTTTAGATGTTTTCCTAAGGGTGTATGATTTAATAATGGTTAGGTGAAATCATGAAACTTCAATAGGATATCGTGAAAGAGCATCTGGGGATAATATGGTTGGAAAATGGTTTTCCAAAACCATGAAGGTTCAAGGGAGAAACCATGAAAGTGGAGGAAAATGGGAAATAATGATTAGCACATGAATTTTAAAACCATGTGAACCATCAATTATAAAGTAGTTTTGTAGAAAGTGTAAAGCATATAACTAATGCATGGTTTCCCAAAATATGCAGCCTATCCATGAAACATGCATTTAATTATACGAAAATTGATATTATCATGGTTTTATCCCATAAATCTATCATATATCCTCTTCGTTAAAACACATTAATACATTCTATTTAATTGTGTAATGGATTTTCATGGCTCATGGGAAAAAAATTTTCCTTTGGTGGAGTTTTCATATAACAATAGTTATCAATCCACTATATAGATGGATTCGTTTGAGGCATTGTATGGTTTTCCTGGTCGGCCTCCACTTTTTTGGGTAGAAATCAATGCAAATTCTTTATTGATACATAGAATTTTTCAAGATACAACTAACAAAATTAAGATGATTATGAAATAAATTTTTTAGACCAAATCTATAACAAATCTTATACAGATAATCTTCATTGAACTTCATCCTTTTTTAGGGGAGATATTATCCTCCTGGAAGTCTCTCCAAGTATAGGTCATCATAGATTTTGTAAATAAGTAATGTTATATCCTTAGTATGTTGGAACATTTGATATTATTTAAAGAAATTCTGATGTAGCCTATAGATTCGAATTACCACCATGGTCTTTCATGGTTCATAATGTTTTTCATGTATCTCAAAAAAGGAAATACCAACCCAATGAGGAACATCTGATTCAATGTGACCATATTGATCTTTAAGTAGATGTTTATTTTATTCTTTCAATGATTCATATGTTGGAAAAAAATATTTTTCATGGAATAATATTCAATTTGTTAGAATGTTATTAAAACATAGTGAATTTCAAGAGGAAACATTGGAATATCAAAAAGAGATAATAGAGAGATGGCCCAAACTTTTCAAAATCACAATAAATCACTAGCTTTATAGAGACTGAAATCCTAATGGCGTGGAGAATGTATCACCACTGGTTTTAGAAAAATTACTTTTTAATTATGTATTTTGATGTTATATAATACATGGGTTGTGTTTTGGGAGTCGATGGAATGTTTTGATGTGTTTATAATGTGGTTTTAAGGCTGAATGGGTTGAGAATGGTTAGTTAAAACCATGTAATTATCCATTAAACCATGCAAGGGAATTTGGGAGTCTCAAGGTTGGAGCACAGATTTCCTAAACTATGTGGGTGCCATGTGGAAATCGTTCAAGAAGATATAGAGGTAAAATCATGATTAGTGCATAATGGAAAGCACATGGTCAGTGCATTATTTCCCAAACTGTGTGGCCCAATACTGTGATGTGCATTTAGTGTTATGAAAATTAAATACTAATTTGGTTTTAACCTCTGAAACCCTAATGTTTCCCTCTCTATTTATTCTCCCAAACCTCACACTCCCTTAATGATTCATTATAGTTTCCAAAAATCTTAAAGCTAGTTTTGATGGATCTAAGTGTGTTGGGTCTCTAGAATCAAGGTAAAGCCTATATTTTCTCTCTTTTTTCTCTAGATATTATCATATCATCTTAGAAAGAAGGTTAGATCTGGTTTTTTGTGGATAGGTCTATGTTCTATTATGTGTTTTTTTGAGATCTTTATTGGATTTATTAAAGGAATGGAGTTTTGAGACTATATCTAGAAGATTTATTGTTTTTTCTACTTTTTCATTTACTTTTGAGAGGTATGTGGATTCTCTTTCATATCCAAATATTCTATAACTAGAAGGATTGTATTTATTTAAAAATTTAATTGTGTTTGAAAAGGAAACCTTAAAAGATTTCATAAAGGAAAACCCTATTTGTCTATTGTTTGGAAATGTTGGTTATTTGAATTGTTTTTCATAAAACCTCGTTGAATTAAGGTTTTAGTTTTATGTACGAAAGATGTTCAGTATTAGTTTTTAAAATAGAGAATGAATTTATGTGGAATGATTTGGTGTGAGAACTAACCATACATAATGGTGCGCCTTCATATTGCATTTAATGAGGCCTTAATAGTATAATCTTGGTTCTTGATGCTAGACTAGAGGAATGTGGGATTTATCACCCTATGATGACATGATGAAGAACAGATTACTTCTCATGAGTATTGGAATTGTCATTCGGCAGGCACATTTGTGTGAGTTGATGGATGTGGTTTCTGTATGCCAAGTCTATATAATGGAAAAATATTTTGGTATTAATTTAAATTGTTTTATATTGGTAATATTTTCATGTTCCATTCATTGTTATAAATTATATTTTGAACTGTGAACTAATGTTCTCTTATCCTAGTGACACGATTTTGGATGTATCCTCAGGAAAGTATAATGGGAATGATTTCTCACCTTATTCATATGCACTTTGGTGTGTATACAGATGTTGTTTTCCATAATCAGGAAAGGGGAATATTCTTTATTTCACTAGTGGTTCCTCTTGATGTTTTTGTATAGATTTTGATGTATGGATTTTTACTTTTACTTGATGTTTGCAGTGGTTCCACCATGTTGCGGAGTCATGAATTATTTTAGTGTCTTAATTTTCTTGTTTATTGTTTCTATGTTACTATGATATTTTTGATTTACTAGGATTTAATTTAAGTTGTATTGTTTATACCTCATGCATCATGTAGTTGGTTTGGTAGTTTGGATATTGTCTTGATAGGTCGAATTATTTGAAAAGGGAAAAAAATCTCTCAATGTTTAGGTAATCCCTTAGCATTTATAGTTATCCTTTGGTTTCTTGGGGGTATATTTTAAGGTTAGTGGCACCTCATCTCTTTCCAAGACCTCGAGTATGGCTAGGATGTTACATTTTTGTTTTAGAAGAATAAAAAATGTGAAAAATAAAACAATATCATAGAGAAATACTTAAAAATAAGATTCAAATGACATTCATTTGGTTTTATGGGTCTTGATTCATCCAAAATTTTACACATAATCTTATAAAATATTACTTTCCTCAAAATCTAGAATGGAATGACATAGAAATGTGATCTGTTGTGGTTCTTTTACATTCAGGGAAAGGGTTATATAATTTCTATCCAAAAAACTCTAATAAACTAAATTTATCAGTGCTAAAATGATAATCGTTGACAATGAAGGCTTTTATCATCACTAAATTTAGCATAGATAAAGTCAGGACTTTATAAGGGATACAAAACTATGAAAGAGTACATTTATCAATGCTTATCATTTTAGTGTTGAAAAATGTGATGCTTATTTCTGCAAAATTTATCTCTAATCAAAAATGACTTTATTAGTGCTAATGCTAAAATTGATAAACACATGAAAAAATGAAAAATGAATTCAAAAGGATAAAAAAGAATACATAAAAATCAATAACTATTATTTATTATGTAAATTAAAACATTATCAAAAACGAACAATTAATATTATTTATAAAAATTACAATAACATTAAAATGAATAATTATTAAAAGTCTACCTTAAATAAAATTGAATTACAATAAATTACTAATAAAAATGAATAAATAATAATTTTATGATGAATTAAATAAAAAAATAATTAAATTAAGTTGAATGAATATTATATATATATATATATATAAATTAGAAACATATTAAAAATATTAAGTATTAAAAAATTAAAATGTATGAATATATATTAAAATAAATAAATTAAAGAAATATCAACTAAATAAATATTTAAAATGAATAAATATTAAAAATAAATACATAATAAAAATGAATAAATATAGAAAAATGATTAAATTTAAAAAATATTGAAAATGAATAAATATTAAAAATGAATAAATAATTCTAAATTAATAAATATTAAAAACAAATAAAATTTAGTAAATAATTATGAATAAATTATATTAATATTAAAACATGAATAAATAACATTAATTATATATATTAAAATATTAAAAATTCAAAATTATTAATATAAAAAATAATAGATGTTTAAAATTAGATTTACATATAAACGACTTATAATAAATTTATAAAAAAATTATTAAATAATAATTATATAATTATTTAATTGAAAATATATTAAAATAAAAATTAATGAATATTAATTATATATATTACTAAATATATTAAAAATAATAAATGTTAATAAATAATTATGTATAAATAAATATAAAAAATCGAATAATTTAAAAATACAATTAAATGAATAAATATGAATTATGAATAAACATAAAATGAATAAATATTAAAAATATTAAAAGACATCAATAATAGTAACGATGAAATAATATTAAATGTATAAATATTAAGAATAAATAAAATTTAATGGTTAAAAATTAAAAAAAATATAAAAAAATAGATTAATAATATTATTTATATAAATTAAAAAATATTAAAAATGAATAAAT
This sequence comes from Viscum album, assembly GCA_963277665.1. NCBI lineage: Eukaryota > Viridiplantae > Streptophyta > Magnoliopsida > Santalales > Viscaceae > Viscum > Viscum album. The sequence goes on from OY728122.1 coordinate 1,611,267,273, forward strand.
ATTTATTAGAAATGAATAAATATTTAAAAATTCATTTAAACAATAAATATTTACACAAACTATTTTATCAAAATGAGTATATAATACTTGAAAAATGATTTAAATACAATTATATTAAAATAAAATTGAATAAGTATTAATTATATAAATTAAAAACATATAAAAAATATTAAATATTAATAATAATTTTTTAAAAATAAATATTACATAATGAATAAATAAAAAAATTATTAAATAAAAAATATTAAAATGAATAAACAAAAAAAATAAAAATGAACAAAATTAAAAATATGTAACTAATATTAAATGAATAAATTTAAAAATGCCTAAGATTTAATAATTAAAATGAATAAATTTCAAAAATATAAATAAAATGAACAAATAATATTAATTATATAAATTAAAATGGTAATAATTATTGATAAATATTAAATAAAAGTGAGTAAATGTTAAAAATTACATTTAAATAAAAAATACAATCAATTAAAAAATATATAAGTGTATATAATATCAATTATATATATAATTTTAATAATAATTATATTTATATATTTTTAATAATATTTAAAAACGTTTACTAATTAAGAACATATACATACACGTACACATGCAAATACATTTGTGTAAACATACCAATATATTTTAATGTCTTAGATTCTATGTGTACCATTTTTGGATATTATAAAGATTATTTTCGAGCCCAGGCACCGAGACAGCAAGTGATTTTGAGGACTGGGGTGTCTGGATTAAATGTTTGAAATATATTAATTAGCACGCTTATTCAGTTTTCCTTAAAAAGTAAAATAAACCATAAACGAGAATTTAGATTAGAAATCGTAGGGAACATTTGAGTTAAGAATGTGAGGATTACCCTAAGCATGACTTAACCTCGGTCGGGACGACCCGTTTCTAGAAAATCCATTACAAGTGTAAAATGGAAAAAATAATTTAATTAAATTATTTTAATTGATATGTTGACACAGCGACACAACAACCTAAACCTTCCTCTTTATTTAGACTGCTATAGAAAAATCACGGGGTTAGATGCAGAACCTTGGAGCCATTATAGAGCTGCTGGAGAGAATGTCCTAGGATTTCTCTCAGGCTAACGATTATAGGATCATGTATTGAATATCAGCGTGCAATAGATTCATAGAATCTTGTCAACAATCATATTTCATCTTAATTGTTTGTCAGTGATCAATAATAATCAAGGTAGGGTGGTTTTTGAATTGTTTATTTTCCTCGTTATTGATTCCTATGATTAACACGGATCAATCGACCAACGAATTCATCCATGGATCATCATGTATGTGGGATGAGTTAATTTCAAGGTTATTTTAGGTGAATTTTCTCCGTGATTCAATTTTTTTATTATTTGATTGTCATTATAACTACAATGAACTGATATCAACACAAACCTCGATTGAGGTCCATTCCTCTCTTTGTTCTTGCACTTTTTCTCCATTGAATTCTTTTCACATTGTGATCATTCTTCATTTTCCCCATGGTCTTGATCAATTTATCATTTCACACCAGTTTCTTGGCTCAACGACATGATATCAATGATCATAAATCGACACGACATGATGGTGGTGCGATGATGGATGCGACGATGTTTCATATGGCTATAGATAACTTATTTTGTGTTCTTTGGTATTATTTAGCACACAATGAAGAATTATTCTTAGTTTCGTGTTTAGATAATATTTAAGGACTAAAAAATGGTGTTTATTGATTTTGATGCTCATTCAAGGTGTTTTTGTGAGTTTTATAGAAATGCATGTTTGGATCGGAGGCTGGAGTAGCGGTGGAGGTCTCAGGAGGAAGAACCTATGATTCTGGAAAATCATGAAGCTTATTGCATGTAATCTGGTATTACATGACATGTGGGCCCACCTTGTTTAGTAGATAGGGTTTTGGGAAGAGTTAAGGATCACACAGCACATGACCTCTTTGGAGAGACTCAACGTGCACCTCAGCGGGTACACAGACATGGGGTAGTGTACACAGGTTGGAGCACATCATGTACTCCTCGACATGAACACGTCCTGGATAGGTACATGGAAAAAATCATGTACTGGTACACAGAATCATGTACATAGGATGAATCCATGTACTTGCAGATGGGTAGACTATACAGGAAACCTACACATTGGAAACTTGTACACATACGTGGGATGAAGACAATGTCCTTTTACAAAGGCAGGACCAAAGGTCAAGGGGCATGATGTGTGACCCCTTTTACACAATTTTCAATTTATATACCTAAAATAGGGTTATTTTCCTCCATATAATGGACAAGTTTTTTAAGGTACCATTTCACATATCCATTCTCTTAGGGTTACTATGGAATCATCTTCTACTCCTAGGGCTATGATTCCTTCTGTAAGACTACTTGGATAGATTCATTGGAATCCCTCTGAGAGGCCTAGAGTGAGATCCTCTATTCATCTGCATGCCCTAGGTGGAGTTCTTGGTATTGTTGTGACCAACACTACATGGGGGATATTCTAATTATGGGTTAATCATGATTGAGTTGTTGGTAACATTTCATGTCCTTGATAGTGATGCTCATCTGTGCATCATATGATCTTCAGCCTACTAGCATGTACTTTCTCATGATGAGACTCGATGAGAATTACCTCTCAGACGAACATCATCTGTTTTACCATACTCAGGTGTGTGTTCTCCCAGATGAGTTCTTTGTGGAATCATTGAGCTGGAATCCTAGGCCGGTATTCTATGATTGTGACATACCTTCAGACTATTTATCATTATTGAGTGTATCTGGATATTATTATTATAGGTGTTGTAGACATATACCAGTGTTGAGATTTCTGTATTTCCTTTGTTGTATGATTTTTGGTTTTGTGGTTTCCTAATGAGTATTGTTATACTCACCCCTGCAAGGGATTTTTGGACACATGTCTTTTATTGTTTAGATGATAAACCTTTTGGACAAGGACGAGATGGTGCATAGTGAGATCAGAAAGACCAAGGTGTGTCCCGATGGCTTTCTGACAGAAGTCCCATTTTTTACTTTTAGGATTGACTTGTGTTTCAAAATCATTGTGGTGGGAAAGTATTCGTCCATGTTTACTTTCATTTACTTCTTGTCGTACTCTGGTTATAGTATTTATATGTATGCATTTATGGTTGTTCAGTTGTTTTTACATTTCAGTATTGTATAGGCTTGAAGATGTGTGTGTGTATAGGTAATTAGGCTAAGGTTTCCCATGTCAGTGATATGCCTTCTCGGTCCTAGTCATCATCCCCTAGACTTTTGGAGAAGAGCTTGGGGAGTCGCAGCATGGGCCCCTTTGGGGTGGGTCATGACATATATACATACATACAATATATACACATACATATACATACATGTAGCTGCACATACATACACATACTTACAGATACACATGCATACTTACACATACACATACAAATACATAAACATACAATCGAACACATATATACATACATATACATACATTCCTCCACATACATTTACCCGCATACAGATACATACAAATACAGATACACATACACATACACATACATACACATACATACATATACATACATAAACATTCATATACATACATACACACATACATATACACAAACTTACATACACATACATACATACATAAAACATAAACATCCATATACATAGATACACATACACATACATACACATGCATAGGCACATACACAAACACATACACATACACATACATATACATGCACATACACATACCCATACACATATATACACATAAATACATACACTCATATGTAAATACATGCATAAAAATATAGAATTTCATAGACACACACACATGAAAGCATATATACCTATTTACATACATAGACACACAAATACAAACACACAAACACACACACATACATTCACATACATACATAAGTTCATGCATACACATACATACATGCATACATGAATACATAAATGCACACATACATACATATCGATACATATTTCATATATATACATATATTGACCCCCAATTTTTTAATTAATTTTTTTCTATTTCCACACCATATACTTTTAAGGTCATATATGGATTCACATCAGAAACCCAACAATTATATTGATTTTTGTTTGGGTTTGTGTGCATGTTTATTTATCTACATATATTAATATAAATGTACTTAAATAAAAAAATATTCATTTATATATTTATATAATTATTTAAATAAATTTTTAATCTGTTATTTATACATATATATATGTTTCTATATTTAAATATATTATTTAATTTTTTATTGAATAATATAAATTCGGTAATTTTTTGTTATATAAATTATGAAAATAAGATTGATAATAAATCTTTATTTTAAATGGAATTATATTTTCAAAATAAAGAAATTTACATGTAACAAATTTCGTTATTTTGTTTTTATATTTTATAATACGTCATGACCCACACTCACTAGGAACCCCTCCTTAGTGATGTTTTTTGGAAAGAATTTTTTTGCTTCAACATATCTAAGTTTTATTTGTATTTACAATAAAAAAAATAACATATTTCCATTCTAATGAATTTATCTTCAGTGTTTCTAATAATAATTTTACCCATGGAATTTATCTTTGGATTAATATAAGTGATTATCATATGCTGATTAGTGTAATCAGTATATGATAGAGTTTTTTTATTAAGATATTTGATGTTTTGAAAGAACACTTTTCATCTACTTAGAACTAGAAAATTCAGTTCTGAAATTTTATCTTACTATGTCAGATATTTTCTTGTGAATATAATGGACTAGATACCACATGATCAATGTTAAAAAATTCAGACAGAATTTAGTTATGAAATTTCATTATCTTACAAAAAGGATTTTCGCAAATGTTTATCAAACAAGCATCATATTAAGTAGTGAATTCTTAGTGTTATACCTTAGAAACATATTTTTCTTACATTGAAGAATTAACCTACATAATGTTGAATTAAGTTTATCTTACACATATTATAATTCAAAGATGGGTTTTATCATATGAAGCCTCTAAAGATGTTATCGTATGCTAACAATATATTAAGTTGGATGTATTACAAAGAATTATATGTTATGGTTACATTAATGATTACGTTCTTAATCTCTTAATAATTGACTTAATGTTTTTAGCATTGTATAAAAGGGAATGACCATTTATGGAAATATAAATTTTTATAAATTGTTGTTTTTTAGGAATTGAAAGATATAAAGAGTAAGATATTTGACATCATTACTGCAAAATCATGTACAATATTTGGAAAGAATGGAAGCATGCCATTAATATAAAATCTTATCAACTTTTTAATGAATTATCAACTCAACCATTTTGATTATATCTCATGTTTATGTTCAAGATAAAAGAGGAGATATGAAATGAAGATTAAGTTGTTGCATGATATATATGTTCTTAATTTACATAAACTTACTCAGGTACTCTGATTACCGTAACGAAAAATTCATGTACATAGAGAAGATAATATGAGAAACTCATTTTCTATGATTTCAAGACTTTTATTAAAATTAATGATCATCCAAGGCATATCTTTGATGTTTTTCATCTTCTTGGGATATATATTCATCCACTGTTAGTTACTTCTTGAAACTATGTGTTATTATAGTTCTTTAGAATTTTATTCATATCTTTTTTATTACACTCATTGTAAGTTAGTATGTTAATGCTATGGAAATTCCTTGTAAAGGGAAATCCTGGTTAAAATATCTGGTACCATCGTAATAAGACAAAGCTTCTTGTACTCATCAAGGAGCCCCTAAAAAGGGATTTCATAGTCAAAATCACCAAAATCATAGAGTAGAGTGTCGGTGGAGTGTCCTAGAGGATTTTTATTCCCTACATCATTATAATTTTTCTATGTTAAATTACATTCCCTTATGATTTTATATTTCCACTACCCATTTTCAATAAGGAAAAATATTTGATCTTACAAAACTAAAAGAGGATGGTTTTAAGTAAAGAAAATGTAAGGAAATCAATTCACCCCATCTTGAGTTTTTATCTATCCATTCACTGAAATAAAAATTTCTATTAGATCCCATTACTCTCAAGTTCAAAACATTAAAACTTTGCTGAAAAAATATATAATTTCCAATGGATTATATGGTTGATAATAGAGAAGGTACATCAATGGTTAGAGATCCTTATATTAATGGTGAAAATTGTTGTTTATGGAAGGATCGTATGACCATTTATTTGAAGAATGTTGGATTAAAAAGTTATCTTAACATAGTTTAGTCTAATAAAATACTAAATACAAAACCTAAAATGTGGGATGATATAACAAGAGAATTATATGATATGAATTCCAAATATTTGAATTCTATAATTTGTTGAATAGGACCAGATGAGTTCAAAATGGTTTCTCAATATCAAATAGCCCATGAAATTTTGAATAATATAGTATGTTCTTATGAATATATAGAAAATGTAATGTCTCTTAGATATGATTATTGCAAACATAGGTTCAACACATTCAAAATGACCAAAATCATAAGAAATTCTCAAAAGAATGGCAGACGCATTGAGATTCTGAATAATTTTACTACCTTTGGAACACCAATTATTTAGCCAAAAAAGTCATTGACTGTTCAAGGTGTTTTACCACCCATGTGGAGTGGAATATTGGCTGCCATCAGAAAATCTATAGAGGTCATGAATATTAAAAAAATGATCTCATTGGAAATTTTATGATGTATGAAGATGATATGGAAGCTAAAGCTGGTGAATATAAAATGGTAATTAAAAAAAATGTTACCCAAAATGATTCTACTTCTAAGGATGATAAGAAGAACAAATGACTTCATATTTATAAAACATCTGAAGTAGAAGATTCCATAGGCTATTCTAGAGAGAATGATAAACATGCATAGTTTTCATCAAATTTTAAAAAATTCTATAAAAAGAGAAGATATTTTTAGAAGACCATTAAATAGTTACAAGAAGTATGGTGAAAACTAAAAATAATTAAGATTTTAAGAGTGTAAAAAAAATATGACACATAAAGCCAGACTATCAATAATTACTAGAAAATAAAAATTATAATAAATATTTCTTCACTAAGAGTGGATATAAGACGAAATATATCAATGATATGAAGCATGAATAGAGTGAATCTGAATTTTCTAGTGAATTCACATCCCCATAATTATAATATGAGGCTTTTAATCAAATAGATAACATATTCCTTACGGAATAATGAGATGAGGGAGAAAACCATATGAACAATAATGGAAAATGGTTCATGGATAATGATTGTTCAATACAAATGAGTAGATATTTATAAAACATTCACTCACTAAAAAAATAAATTGAGGGTATGTCACATTTTTTTATATTTCAACAAGAATTGTTTTTGGTATTGGATTTTTTTTAAATCCAAAATCTATTCAAAAAAATTATTTATGTGGAAGTCTTAAAACAAAACCTGATAAGTATCTCACAACATTATGATGGTGGTTATTGAGATGATCTTTTATAAAAGTCATGTTTGGATTTAAAAGATAATTCCCTTAAGTTTAGACAACCTAGAACTAATATTTTTTACATAGTATATCTTAATTCATTGTGTATAAAAAATGTAAATAGATTTAATGATGAGGTTGATGAATCAGGGATTTAGCATATAAGTCTTAGACATTGTAATATCCACTCATGGGAAAAGTTATCTAAGAGACATCTGATTTCTTATTTGTGTAACATTAAATTGTATAGAATGAAACCATGTTATGCAAGTCAAATTTTAAAGCTATACAAGTCATATTTTAATTCAATTAAAGAGGTTTATACTACAAGAACTCTAGAGATTATTCATATGGATCTTTTTGGTCCTACTAGAACTAAAAGTCGTGAAGGTAAATTGATTTTCTTTGTGTTGGTTGATGATTTTTCAATACTTACATTGGATTAATTTTTAATACATAAGATTTAATCATGTTTTGTTTTTACAAGTTTTTGTAAACTTGTGAAAAATGAAAAATATTTTAAAATTCTGACTTTGAGAAGTGATTGTGGTAGATAGTTTGAGAATCACAAAATTTATTCATATTTATCAAAACTAAGTATTATAAATACTTTTCCCCCTTGAAACCCCAATATAATGGTGTTATTGAAATAATGAATAGGACTTATAAGAAACTGCTAAAACAATGTTTTGTGAATATAACATTCACACTAATTTTTGGGATGAGCGTATTAACACAACATGTTATTTTAATAACAGTGTTCTAATATGGTATATCCTAAAGATAACATCCTATAAGTTATGGAATAATATAAAACCAAAGGTATAAAACTTAAAATATTTATATGTAATTTTTAAAAATTGAATACAAAAGATAATATAGGTATGTTTGATCAAAAGGTAAATGAAGGTACTTTCCTAGGTCATTATACTACATCCAAAGATTACAGATTTTTCCAACAATGTTTAAGGATTATTGAGGAATCAAATCATGTAAATTTTGATGAAAGTGATAATTTTTATAAAAAATGACTCAAGATGATGAACTAAATGATTCACTTATGGACATGAGACCCAAAATTATCCTAATCTATAAAAATGACGTTGATATAGAAAATGATTATCTTCAAAAAATTCATTTATGGATTCATACAAGTGAATGAGAAAGTGTGGTGGCCATATTACCTAGTAATCATAAGGACCATCATTTAAAAAAAGTTATAGAAAGTCTATAATAAGGAGTTAAAACTAGAAGAAATATTGGAAACTAAATAATTTTTTTTCTTTTTATCTCTGTTGGAACTGAAAACTGTAAAGGAACATTTAGCTGATGAAATTTTGTTTATTTTTATGTAAAAAGAGTAAAATCAGTTCAAAAATAAAAAAAGTATGGGAATTAGTGGATTGAACCTATGAATATCTAGTTATTATAAAAATTTGATATTTAAAAATAAACTATTTGATCTTGGAATAATAACTAGAAATAAATCATGGGTAGATGAAAAAGGGTACAATCAAGAAGAAGGAATAGATGATGAAGAGTCTTTTACCCCTGTATCTAGATTAGATGCATTCAGAATTCTTCTAGAATATACATATTATCTTAGTTTTAAATTATATTAGATAAATGTTAAATATACTTCTCTAAATGGTTTTTAGTTGATGAAGTTTATATTGAACAAAAACCTAGTTTTGAATACCCTCGCTATAAAAATTATGGTTTTAAACATTCCAAAGCTGTATTTGGACTAAAACAAGAACCAAGTACATGATATGGGAGAATAATCTATTTTTTATCAAATGGTTTTTATTAAAAATTACATATCCTAAATTATTTAAGAATAAATTTACCTCAATATAATTTTAGTAAAAATATATATTGATGATATTATTCTTGGATAAAAAATAAAAAATTATGTAATTATTTTTCAAAACATTTGAAAAGGGAATTTTAAATGAGTATGATGGGTTAGTTAAAATGTTTTCTAAGATATCAAATTTACAAAAAAATATTTTGAAAATGTCTTGGTCCAAATAAAATACATACTTGGTTTACTTTATCATTTTGGACATGAAAATAATAAGACTTATTCAACTCTAATGAGATCCAATGTTAATCATGATATGATTGAGACTGGAGAACCAGTTTAAAAGAATTCGTATTGGGGAATCATTTGGAATCAATTATATCATACTCCAATAAGACCAAACCTTATGTATTCTATATGTATTTGTGAATGATTTCAATCCTATTATAAATAATCAAATTTAAATAAAGCCAAAATAATTTTAATATATTCAAAAGGAATTGTATCTTTTTGAATAAATTTACCAAAAAACCTATGATTTCAATTTAACTTCACATTCAGATTCAAATTGTTTTGGATGTAGACTAAAAAGAAAACCCACCTTCAGATCCATTAATTTTTTGGTAAATCTAGAGTATCTTTTTCAATTAAGAAACAAAACTCTATATCACTATCAATAGTTTAAGATGGATATATTACTTCAAGACGTTTTTGTGAAAATGTGTTGTGAATGAAACACACCTTAATGGATATTAGATAAAATTTTAACCATATTTCAATAAAATGTGATAACACTAGTGTTATAGCCATTTCAAAGATCCCAATCAACCATTTTAGAAAAAATCATGTTGATCTAAGAAATCATTTTATAAGAGATCATACACAAAAATGTTATATCCCTATATAATATGTTTTCACTAGAAATTAATTAGCAGAAATGTTTACTAAAATATTTCCTGTGTAAAGATTTTATTTAATCAAATTGGAATTAGGTATATCTAATTTTAGTTAATTTCATTTTACTATGTAGAATTATTTTATAATTGAATATATATTTTATTTATGTTATCTTTTTTGATATTGGGTATCAATATTTTAAATTTTAGTCACATCATAATAGGACATACAATCTAATTTATATTATTATTACTCTACATATCACACTGTGTGACCCTTATATTACCCCCCCCCCAACAAAATAATGTGTGTCAGTTCTACATGAAAAACCTTTTCAAACCTTGGAACCATCATCTATATACTCTCTAAACCTTGTTTACCTAACCCTTGAATATTCCAAACCTCATTGAGAATGGAAAAAACCAATACTTATGAGAGAACTTCCTCAAGTAGGTCTTGGAGTCCAAGAATGACAAGGAAGTTTTTAACTAGAAGATAAATAGACTTTGGATGGCTAGAAGAAACTGGTATACTGCCCAATAAATTCTTAATCTATTAAGGCTAGAATACTTTATTCGATGAATGATGAACCAAATTAGTCTTTAAGGAATAATTTCCTAAGTTTTACGATACAGTAGATTTTCATTTTGGTGATAATGAAGACTTAGTCACTAGGATGAAGAATCAGAAAATATTCTTGATAACCTCCTTGGAGATGGTTGAAGTGTTCAAGTTCCCCCACAAAGTATTGAAGACTTCAAGTACATATTTGGACACTAGAGATGAATTCAGTCTCCTATAATTCATGAATATTATTATCATATTTAGAGATGTTAATAAAAATAATTTGAAAGACATTGAACCAGAATGAAAAGTTGTTATAAATTTTGTTCAGTCTGCCATAACATAATGAAATGGGGAGTTATAAAAAGTTCTTTTTCAAGATGTTACATTAATATATATTTTTATTACATAGAAGACAATAAATCTAGAACATTATGTTATGGGATATTTTTTCCATGTCAAGATTAAGTCAGTAAATATTTATCTGTTTGGAAGGAGGTTAACAATAGTTTTCCAAAATGATGGTGTTTGTCTGGATGAAAATACTACAACTCGTTGTCATGGAAAGATGAATTTAGGTGTAAATATCCTAATGAAAAGTGTTATATATTGGAATTTTTTCTTGAAATTTTTTTTTCTATAAGTTATGAAGAAGATATTGGAGTAGATCCGACATCAACTCAAGGGGAGTCATCCTAAATGATTGTACAAGTTTCTGTATAAAGAACAGTACAAACTATTTATATAAAGGATGTTATTGATAAAAAATCTTATTGAGTGATGTAAAAGAGTATTGGTTAATTTTTAGTCTAGATAAGGAACTGATTCTCATGTTATTTCACCTCCAACTACCATTTAAGTTTAGCATAATGTTATACCAATTTATTCTGTTGGAGAAGATTTGGTTTTGACGAACATTATGTTGGTAAATGTTTGTATTGGTAGGACCATATCAATTGTGTTAGGTGAGATACCTCTCATTAATTTTTCTCAATATTTTGTGAGGAGAAGAAGAGATATAACTAAATCTTTTGACTTTGTTAGTTGAGATGTCGTTTTTGGAGAAGATAATAAGAACCGAAGGATGTAACACAACCAGTTTCAAATAGAATATCCAAATTAGAATCATCAAAAATATCATGAGAGGATGAAATGACTAATGTTTATGTAAATACATAAGTTGATGGAACTCAAATAATTTAATTTTATCAAGACACTAATTCTACTATTCTCAAAAAACATGAAAGTTCAGTAATTCCTACAACAGAACAAGTTGTCGGTGGTGAGAGAGCTCATGAATGCTACTCAAAGTTAATTTATGAGGTTGAATCAATAAAATTTTAGCTTATTGAGTCAAAAAGTGAAATTAGTACTCTATATGAGGCTGAGGTCTCCATGTATGATGTTAATTATGTTGATTAGATAGTTCAATCAGTGCTGGAAAATTTTCCAGTGAAACCCTATAAAGAAACCACAAATCAAGTGGACGTAATTTCATGATTATAAGTAGTTCCTCTATAAATAGAAAAAATTACTTCAATAGTTACATCAATTCGATGTTATGTTACCTCTAGTGAAATTTTTAAATATCTTAAAATGGATGTAATAGCTTGTGTCAGAAGGATTCTTGTGTTTCTTCACGGTTCAATTTTATCAATTGGTCAATCTAGAATGGAAATCATCTCCTAGTAAAAGGATAAAGTACTTGATATTAAATATCATTTAGATCAAGAAAAAAGGTTGTTAATATTATCATTACTAGACTAAAAATAATGGTTTGGTCCTTAGAAAACAATTTTGATGTCTTAGAAAATATGTATAAACATATTCATCATTTATTCATAAGTAGTTTAAATCCAAAAACTTCTGAAGAAGAAGAAGAAGATGATGATGAATAAGAGGTTGATGCATTTGTTGAAACATATTAATGTAAAGTATCTATAAAATCAAATGATGTAATTTATATTGAATGGAAAATTAGTATTTTAGATAACCAGTTTGGTAATAATGATGATGTTGGTCATTGGTTGTGCCATGAAGGGAGATATACAAAAATTTATTGGGAAGTTTTTCTCAGTGTGTCTAAAGTGGAATCAAAACATGACTGGATTATAAAAAGAATGAATTGGTAAAGGTAATCAACACTTATGTAGAAGAAAAATTTCAAATTCAATTGAGAAATATATTAGGAACTCATATTTTTTATCCTTATGTGTCTACCTATCAAATAAATAAGGATATCTTTGACTGTCCTGATGTTTACATAAGGTAAAATATCATGTTTGAAGAATAAGTCTCTTTTCATATACCTAAATCATATTCTACACAATAAATTATACTTGGAGAAAATTATTATATAGATAGAGTTTAAAAATATCCTATAAATGTCCAATACACCTCTATAAAGATCATTTGATGTGATCTAGTGGGATGTGAAGCATCTTTAAGGATGTTGGGTGATGTTGTTAAAGAGATAGCCAATGCTACATTACCAGCATCCTCTCTACATTTGGTCCTACCACTATTATTGAAAAAAAACTATAAAAAATAGTTTCACGTTCTATAGCTGATACACTTTCACTATTTACATTCTTGGTCAAATGGACATTATAAAACACCTAAATCATATTTGGAGAACATTTGAATTCTTGCATGCATATTTTTCATATTATTAATGCATCTCTTTCATTAGTTCGTATTATTTTTTTATGAATGTGTTTATATCTTTTATAAATATTCTTTTTACTATGTTAATACAATTTATATTATATTTTTTTTTATATTTTTATTTACACATTATTTATATTATATAATTATTTAATTTTATAAGGATTTCTACTGCTCATTTGTTTTAGTAAAACTTCATTCCAAATTGTGTTTACACTTAGTAGAATTAACCGTTTACACTTGTTCTTGTAAAGTATTGATTATATTCTTTTTCCCATATTCTACTTATTTTTTATATCACAAAAATGGGTAAAAATAAATAGTACAATGAAATTAAATTATTATTTTATGTGGAGAATAATATTGAGATTTTTTCTGTGCTGCTTTAGAAAATTTTTTTTTCTATTCAATGGATTTTGTGATCAACAAAAGGGGGATATTGTTGGACTAACTTATATTGTTCCAAAATAACATAATATTTATATGTTTTTATTATTAAAAAAAATCATTTTTATTATAATTATTTTATCTTATTTGTTTGAAATTATAATTTTGTTAAAGTAAAATATCTTAAGATGATTATAAGGGATCATCTTATGTTGAGTATAGTATTCAATCTATGGAAATGTATTTTATATTATGAGAATATATTTTCTAAAAGAATTTATTTCTTATAACCAGAATCATAAATATGTATGTTGGATAATTATCTTACTATGTATGATATTGACTTATGAAGATAATGGACATGCTACCACATGTTCAAAATCAAATTATTTGGATAGAATGCTGTTGTGAAAAGTCCTTATATTTCTAAATGGGTATTTGAAAAATTTTAAAATATGAGCATGAAGATTTTTTTTTAAATTTAAGTATCACAATTTAGTAACTTTTTTGTTTTATGCTGATGTATTATCCTACACAATGTTTAATTTAGTTTATCTTATGCACATTATAATTTAATTATCAGTTTTATCTTAAGAAGCCTCTTAGTATGTTTTCTTACAAGAATAGTAAAAATAGATGGATGTATTATGAAGAAGTTGTTGTTATGAAAATTTTCATGAATACATCCATAATCTCTTGATAATTCACTTCATGAGTTTTACTGTTACAAAAAAGGGATTGTCCATTTAAGGAAAGATCAACTTGTATAAATTTTAATTTTTCTAGGAATGGAAAGATCTAGAAAATAAGATCTCTAGAATCATCATTGTAGAATCTTATTCCATATTTGGATGGAATGGTTCAATTACGTTAATATAATTTCGTATCAACTTTTAAATGGATTATCAACTTGATAGTTGTGTTTATCTCACATGCTTTGTTTAAAACCAAAGAGGATATGTAAAAGGAATAGTTATTTTTTTCATGATATATTAGCACATAATAGAGACAAGTATACACATGTACTCTGATAATAGTAAAAAGAACATATTTATATAGAGAAGATTATATACAACACTAATGTGTTGTGATTTGAAGCCTATAATTGCAATTAAAGAACATCTAGATCCAAGATTTTTATTTTACCATCTTCTCAAGATGTATCTTTACCTATTATTAGTAGATGATTGCAACTATGAACTGCAATAGTTCATCAATAGTTTTATCCATATATTTTTGTTTACACTCGTTGTAAGTTAGTGTGTTAAGGCTGTGGATCAGTCATTTTCATGGAGAACCTGGTTGAATTATCTTGTAACTTTTTAATAAGTAGGAGCCGCTTGAACTCAACTGGGATCCCCTTGAAAAGGGATATCATAGTGAAAATCACCAAACACCTGAAGTATAGTGTTGGTGGTGTGTAATTAGGAATTTTTATTCCTCGATCCTCTATAAACCTCCTATGTTAAATCTATTTCAATTATTCTTTCATATTTCCACTACCAATTTTCATTAAGGAAAAAGATTTGAACTCTTAAACCTCGAAGAGGGTGGTTTATAGTAAAGAAATATTATGAACTCAATTCACCCCCATATTGATTTTTCAACTAGCATTCCTCAAGGATGAAAATGGATTTAGATTTAGAAAAGGGTCCTATTAGTCCTATGGCCAACTTTTCTTTTTTCATATTCAATGGATCATTCACAATATACATGATGTGAAGACCATGGCCAATAATTTTTTTTAATTATTAAAAATTTATTGTTTCGAAACCATGAGAGGAGACCTTTTACATGTTAATTTATAATTAATTTGAAACATAAGAGGAAATATTACCTTGGCCTTGAGAGTATTATTTTATAATGGTGTGGATCATTCAAACTCAATCAATGTATCATTTTTTCATAGTGATTACCCAAAAGAGAGCCCCTCTAGCAGTGATCCACAAATATTCCTTCAATCTTTGAACAACGCCAATGAAACATCATGTTGAAGCACATCTGATTGATTGTATGGTGTTATTATATTTTATCACTTCATTTTCATTTGATCATGAGGGAATTACTCTTCTTCCGATCTATCTTGAGAGGAAGATAGGAGGGTTACCATTAGATAAAATTATTCTGCACAAAGATTAACCTTTCATTGATTGACATAACAGTACATAAATAGACCTAGGGTTAGGGTTAAATTCTGATTCAGTTCCCAAGGGTCCTCAACTATGAATTAATCCTTAATAAATATAATTTCATCTAAATTTTTTAATTATTACTATTTTAGTTATTACATTTGAAAACCTGCAAATGATATATAATTACTTTACAGTATGTTAAATAAATATTTGTCACTATAAAAAATATGGTATGTCCATCCTCCATAACATCTATTTAATTATTGAATAAATATTTAAATAAATATTATTCATTTAATGAATAAATTTTATTCACATTCTGGTGAATAAATAATCCTTTAAAATTATGGCAAATAAATATATTATTTATTTAATTAATAAATAATTAAGTATTACCATGAAAATAACAATATTTAAAAAAATATTATATATATACTTTAATGTAATAATTACCTTATAAATAAATATTTATTTAATATTTTCAACTCATCAACAAAACATGAACAAATATTACTTCTTGGTCCTGAGAATAATATTTATTCCAATTGTTAAATATGAATAATATTTAACTAAATTCAATTGAAAAAACTTTATGTGTAACCCTCTAAGAATCTTCCTTTGTGAAATTGGGTGGGATTTCCTAATGTCTGAGACTATTATCTAGAAATGTGTATTTGATTCCAAGAGGAAGATGATATGCTGCAATGAAAACAACTGCATTCAAACATGCATTATGTAATATTATCTCTTTGTGGGGATATTTTTTCAATTATGGTACACACATGTGTCGCCAACTTCTGTGTTTAATATTTATTTCTATTACTATCTAAAATGAAATTGACAATACACCATTTTTGTGGAATTTAATGTGTTGATACCATTTCAATCAAAGGGTTGAGATATAGTCTTCCAAAAATATGGAGGTTATACATCCTTCCTTGAATTATTGATTAGGAATATATCATTCATGATGAACCCAATATACCCTAATTCTCGTGGACATAATATGTCATTGTTTTTCTCAATACCTCAAAGTTTGTGATTCCTAACATACATTAAAAATAATCTTGTGATCTATGGATCATTACACATTATTGTAGATAGGAATATCCAAGGACACATAAATGTGTGAATTTCTTACAAGCAGGTTAGTTCTCATAATCTCCCATGTTGGAGATTAACAAATGAGAACATTACTAGATGATGTCTCATTTTATTATGAGTATTCAAATCAGGCGAACAACATAATAGACTCCCATCACAAAATGTTATTTGACCATAGAACAATTTTTAAGAATATCACCATAGTATTTCATGTTTCTGATCATAGAGGGAAACTTTTAAAACATTATTATAGTAATGTTACATAGAATAATAATCAATATATGATAAGGTATTTATTAATAATCCAATATGTGAATATACAGGCAATCTAAAGTTCAATGTAGTTAGATCTAGGGAACCAGCTCCTGTAGACTCTCACATTCACTAGAGCCAATAAATAATAACTGGGTAGTTCTCACATTCTAAATTTTTTTTCACTAAGAATGATTAAAACTGCTAGGCCTACCATGTTTCTATGGCTAGGTTTGGTGAAACCACTTGACTAGGTGGTGAATCTTTTTACTATGATATCAATACCTTGTGAAAATAGCTCTAGTAGTGTTATTATTGAGTATCATCTTATTATTCCCTTATAAAAATCCTAACATCTTAATTAGGTACATAGACAAATATTATCCTAATAATGATAAATACATATTTTTTATAACCTCATATAGTAAAAAGATGTTGTAAAACCACTTCTTATAATACATTAGAATCCAAACCATAAAAAAATATTTCAGATATGGAAACCACTAGTGGTAATATGTTTTTCTTGAATATTACCTTATCCATACTATGATACTATATCAAACTAAACTAAACAAATTCAAGTGTTTAATTCCCTTTATCACTGGTAATACCATATCATCAAACATTATGATATCATCTAATTCTATATTTTCAAGTACTATTAGGAAATTTTAACTATAAAATGGTGCAGTTATGTTGGATTTTTTTGATACTCACATACAATGCATCAAGAATCAATAATATCAAACATCTGTACATATCATGGAATATGAGATAAATTCCTAGAACATAATCTTTTTAAATTATTTTAATATCAAAAATATCTTCATATTTCGATGAAAATTCTAATATAAATTTTATATTCCAATAATAATTCAGCCTTGAATTGTTTAAATTGTAATTTTCCAGCACTTTTTCAACATATGTAATATTACCAGATTTAGAAAACCCTTGGATAATTTCTTATATAACTTTTTCAATATTATCGCTAATTTATTTCATTCTTAGAGTAATTAATTACTTTGTCTTAACAAATTTGCATGACATATCAATTTTTTCCATATGCTATCAACATATCTATCTTGAAAACCTATAATTATCCTACTAACCAATTAGAGAAAAATTATACTACTTAATTTCTAAAAAATAATCAATGATCACTATACATGATTTATCTATAAATTTATCTATTTGATATGTATATCTTATTAAATTTTATTGATGTCGCTAAACCATTATAGTTATTTCATATAGGCATATCCAATAGGGTCTCAATTTGGTCAAGTCATATAGGCATATTCCAAAATTTCCCTCAAAATAATGTAGCCCTAATAATAAATAGCACAATATGATGATCATATAAGTATGATTTGATTAGTGAAATTCTGAATTACATTATGTGTGTTCTGGGCATAGTGGATGCCTTCCATGGGTTGTTCCCAACATTGATTTTTTTCATGATCGATGATCAAACCAAGATCTATACAATGATAAATTTCTTGATCAATGAAATTGAATCAATGAAAAAAGAAAATGGATAAAATTTCAGAACCTAGGGGAGGATCTACACTTGTTATTTATAATTATTTAATCAATTAAAAAATTACCTTGTGTTAATTTTTTCTTCATTGAAGGATATGACAATAGATATATATTTTACAATCATTGAGTTGTAGGAATAAAGAGAATATTCCCTATAGAAGTGATCTATTCATAATCCTCAATTCGTAGAACGTTGTCATAGGAATCTCAAGGTGCTATCAAGAAAGAACCTATCACTTGTGTAATTTGCCTTTGATCAGCACAATAATAATGTCCAAATCATTCTTCTTAATATCTCTTGACTTGATGGTGGTATGTGTAGGGAGATCACTCTCTGTTCTTAGGATCATTCTTAGAGAAGGGAGATCTCTAGGGCTTGAGAAAATTCACCAATGTTGTTCTGCAGAGAAATAATGATTTGGATCCCAAGGAAGATAATATATTTTGGTTTATATGTCTCTAGGGTTAGAAATACATAATTTAACTAGTTCCCATGATAATATATTTAATCCCTTATGGAACTACATGTCTATATTATTATTATTATTATTATTCAATATTCATTTAACTGGCTAATTATAATTAAATATTATTTATTCAAATAAAATTCAATATATATTATTTCTCACTAGTCCATTAAACTCAATTCTCCATTCTTCCACAATATTTATTGATCCATCAATAATGACTATTTATTTATTAAATAAATATCACTACATAATTTTTTAACAAATAAATAAATATTATATTTACTAAATAGATAATAGATATTTATTAAAAATTTAACACATATTATATTCTCTGAAATAACTGGTGATAGAATAAATGCAATCCATAAAACATGAATAATTGTTAAATCACATGTGGAAATAATATGAATTCAAATTGATAGATAATAAATAAAAATATATTATTTAATTGAGATTCTTATTAAACTTATTGTGTGACCATCTATGTCGCTTTCTAAGTGGTATTAGGCATGGTAACCTAAAGTCCAATGTTAATGTCTAGAAACATTATGAGACACCCATAGAGAAATAAGTTAATGCCACACTGATATAATACCTCATATGGATGATTAATATGTTTATATAATCCCTTTTATGATAATAAATCAATTAAAGTAGGTTTCATGCATTTTCCACCTACCAATGTGCTTAATGTCACTTTTTTTAACCACTCATATGTTAACCGTACTATTTAGCACCATGGAAATGGATTAATTTTGGGTATATTATTTATATCAAATTTAATAAGGTATCAAATTCTGTTACAAAACAGAATGGGGAAATCCTTTCTCCCAATATTAATTAATGTAATATTACCTATGACACGCACAATATATCCTACCTCACTATGAACATATGTCATCATAGTTTTTGTCAATACGTCATAGTATGTGACTCATAATAATCATTAATAATAATATTAAATTATAAGGGTAAATACACACATTTGAATATTGGAACATCAAATGACACATACAAATGTGTATTTCTTACTGTTGGGTCTCTTTCTCATAATATCCTTCATTTATGTGAGATTGGCTCTTTTATAAGATACCCCAATGACATATTATCACAATACAATGTGATATTCACTTTATTTCTAGGTACCACATCAATATCCTAGACACGGTTTTGAATCCAAATAAATTATTTGGTTTCATTAAAAACTCTATATACTCATGATCCAATGTAGACTTAGCGACAACAGTCTTCTCTGAACTCTTCCAGCTCACAGCTCCTCCATTGAGTCAAAAAACATATCATGACTATGATTTCAAATAATTCTGATCTATTTGAAATCTATAATCGGTATAACCACTTATAACTAGCTTCTCATTTCCACAATACACCATGAATATATCATTAGTTCATCTTATATACTAAAGGATTTCCATAACAATAGACCAATATTGTTCACCTAGATTAGCTTGATATCTTCCTACCGTGATCAATGCATAGGAAACACCATGTCTAGTATATTACATTACATACATGATTGATATTTTTACAGATGTGTATGGGATCTCACTCATTCATTCTTTTTCCTATTGTTATTTAGGACATATTTTCTTAGAAAGATGTAAACAATGTGACACTGGGACCAATCTCCTCATAGATTGTTCCATAATAAATCTATTTAGTGTATGGTAAACATATGTTGTTTTTAATAATCCATGAGTCCTATTTTATCTATAATGAATGATATTGATCCCTAGAATATAGTCTACTTCACATAAGTCCTTCATGGACAAACACTTGTTTAACTAGTCATTGATAGACTGTAAGAATAGTATATCATTTACAATTATATGTATTTCATAAACATATACTACTAGGATAATAACTAAATTTAAACTAAACCTCTTTTAAACACATGTATCACATTAATTTTAATGAAACTGAATTATTTTATAGCTTCATCGAATCGAATGTTCGATGACCTAGATCTTTTCTTCAGCCCATAAATGGATCTTTGTAAATTAAAAACTTTTTAGAATCACCTGGAGTAAAAAACACTTCTTGTTGTATCATATAGACATATTCATAAAGGTTATTATTATGGAATGATGTTTTTACGTCCATATACCAAATATCAAAGTCATGGTATGATACTATAGAAATTAAGAGTTATTATGGACTTAAACATGGAAACTAGTGAAAAGGTTTCATCGTAGACAATTCCTTGATGTTTCTTAAAACCATTAACCACTAAACATGCTTTATAGGTATTTTATTTAACTTGATTTTATTTTTCCCCCTTGAATACCCATTTTCACCCTACATGATTTACATCAACTCAAGCATCAACCGAACTCAAACATAGTTATAATACATTGAATCCATTTTAGAATCCATGGAATCATTCCATTTTGCAGATTTTGAGCTATCCACTACCTCATTTTATGATAGAGGTTCAAAATTTTCAACTAATAATGACTCACCATATTCATTATCTAGAAAAACTTATCTCTATGGTTCTCTTACCTCTCTTTTTCTCCAACATAGTACTTGTGTTTCATGAACTACATCCCCCAAGGGGACCTGTGGAACTAGTTCATGTACCAACTCTTGTGTATCTTAAGCATCAACCTCATCAAATTCAATCTTTCTCCCACTATAAATTTTGATTATTCCCTCCCTATTAAGAAATATGACTTTTCTAGAGAAAAACACCTTCTTGTCTAAGGGGTTTTATAGGTACTATCCCTTTGTTTCTTTAGGATAACCTATAAGGATACAATTTTTCCCGAAGCTGTTATTTTGTTTCCTTAGAAGGACTTAACAAATGCCTCACAAACCTAAACACGTTTATGTGACAAAACGATTTTATTTCCACTCCATAAATCAAATGGAATTCTATTTTCAACTTTATTTGGTACTCGGTTTAATGTGTATGCCATATTTTTTAATGAATATTCCCAAAAGGATAATGGAAGATCTTCCTGACTCATTATCGAGCTTAGCATG
Organism: Viscum album; assembly: GCA_963277665.1. Taxonomy (NCBI): domain Eukaryota; kingdom Viridiplantae; phylum Streptophyta; class Magnoliopsida; order Santalales; family Viscaceae; genus Viscum; species Viscum album. The sequence goes on from OY728122.1 coordinate 1,611,289,595, forward strand.
TCTATCAAGGTATGTTTCCTCCTTTCACCAACACCATTCCACTGTGGTTTTTAATCAATAGTGAGTTGATATAGGATCCCAAACTCTCATAGATATTCAATAAACTCTTAGTTACGATATTCAATACCTCGATCCAATCGATGCTTCTTTATCTTCATTCCAAGTTTATTATCTAATTCAATATTTAATTCCATTCATTTGTCAAAGGAATCAGACTTATACCTGATCAAGTATACATAACCATGTCAAATCAAGTCATTAGTAAAAGTTATGAAGTAAGAATACCCACCACTTGATTTTACTAGAAATATTTTACACATATCAGTGCGTACCATTCAATGAATTTTTGTATCCCTTTCTCCATATCAACCAAATGGTAGTTTGGTCATTTTTCTTTGAAAACAAACATAAAATATTCAATCTGGGTTTATCTCATAAAATTCTAAATAACCATCTTGATATATATTTTTCAAATGGTTCCTGTTTACATGACCAAGAATGTGATTCCATAGTTGGGTGTTATGTGAGTCTTGGGAACATGATTCATTATCAATTTACAATACATGGTTTTCATAGTTTAATAAAAATATATTTTTATTTAATTTTTTCATACAATAATATATGTTTTCCTTATGAAATAAAAAACTATTATTTCCAAACATGAAAATAAACCCATCTTCATCTAGGAATAATACAAAAAATATGTTCTTGGTAATAGTATATGAAAAATAAAAATCTTTTAAAACAAATAATCACTCATGTTTGAAATGAAAGGTGGTATTCAACAATGTATAGGGAATCCATCCTCGCACCATTATTAACTATCAAATCCACCTATTCTCTATAAATCTTTCAAAATCTCTTTGGTTCAGTAATTTGATGCATATATGAGCACTACAAGTTGTATCTAATACCTATTTTGTAGATATTGAATGATTACACTCAATAATGAATGAAACATTATATTTATATATTTATAGGTGTATTTCCTTGTTCAGTGTCATGGTTTTCCACTTTCAAAAAAACATCTTCCTATTCCATTCCCTACCTCAAGATAATCCTCTTCTTAGAAGGCCAATGCTTCAGATATTTAGACTTGTTACAATTCATGGGTCCCTTTTCCTTGTTATACATTTTCTTATTCACTATAAGTACCAAATGTTTATAACACACCATTTCCTTATCCCTTTTTAGAATCAAATTAAGAATCTTCAAAAGATACTTCTCATTATTTATCATTTTTTAATTGACAATAAAAATGAAGAAGGTATTAGGTAGTGATGAAAGTGTGTGATCTATATGCAACACATCCAAGAATTTGATACCTAAGATGTTTAAGCATTAAATGTTTCCAATAAAGTTTAATACATGAGTCCCAACTAAAATATACTCTCAATGAATAGTTTTAAACAATGAATTAGAGATATCGTATATCTCATGTCTTTCCTTCTCTTGATAAAAATCCTGAAGGTGAGAGATCATTCTATATGAATCTGTATCCACATGTTGCTTTAAAATATCAATGGTCATGGATGATAGCATTAAACATTGAACATATGTGTAATCATTCAAATTTTTCTCATAGAGTGATAAATATTCATCACTTACCTCATTACCAGTCGTATCAGAAATAGGTTATCCCAGAACATACAATTTCATTTCAAGGTGAAGGATAACAAATAAGAACCTTTTCCACTCTTGGAAATTTTTTGTAGTGAGAATGTTACCTTTCTCATGTATGGATCACAGTTATATTTCAAATTCTATTTTAATTTTGTTTCTAAAACATAATATGAGAATAATTTTCGTACATTTTTTGATAAATTTTAATCAAATAAATAATTATTAATTTTTTTAATCTACCACTATTTTATTGAAAACAAATAACACTCACCATTTTCAATATAATATCCTACTTATTTGAAATAATAGTTGAAAGAATACATATTCTCCTTCTCATTACCACATTTTTTTTCAAGAAACTTGAATGGTTTTAGGTAGTCATTCCAAATGTCGACTATAATAACTTACAATTCATTGATCTGTTGAGTGGACTCCCAAATCATAAAATCCTTAAATTGGATTTCCTAAAACCTTGATTCTCAGTTACACCATGTCTTTATTTGATAATAAAACATTTATGTGAACTATGTTATGTCAAACCAAAACTTCATGTTAGAATTTACATTTAATTGAATGCACCCCAATTTTTCCTAGTCAAGCACTTTGAACTATGTTTTGATGTTAACTAAAGAAATGGATGACTCTACCACCTTAATATATAATTGAGGTATTTTATATTTTATGCATAAATTTCCAATAATTATATTTATCACATGAATGTTTATATTAATTGTATTTACTTAATTTATTGATCGTTCATTAGATAATATTTAGGCATAAGAAAATTTATTTTTGTTCTATATTTTAAACCTGGTAATTCATTAATTCATGTGATTGTGAAAAATCATCTATAATTAAATAATTATAAAACATGATATAAATAAAACAAAAAATTGTTATGATCATGAGAATTTAATAATGGTTAATTTATCTAGTGGTTGATAAAATAATCATTGACCTAGGGGAAAACACCTTGAACCAATTAAGGTTTGTGTTACAACTTTCCACCCATCCACATATGTATATATCTTGGATTGGTTTCACCTCAACTCCAAATTTGAACCAACTTCACTATCATTGTAGATATTTCCATTACATATGCTTTTACTCACACGTAGGTGAGGGTAAAAGGGACTACTTAAATGATACCATGGGCATGTAGGTTCTGATCGCACCATGATTCACTATTTCATTTTCACCCTTACACCACTATGCTAAACTAGTTTTTCATAGAAAATTATAAAAAAATAATAAATTGAACTTCATTTTTCATTCAATTATTTTATTTTTATCACTGTTAAAAAAGAAAATTTTTCTTATTTGGATACTTACATTATATGTGGTGGTGACTTGGAGGGCCCATGATGAAGTCCAAGAAAAATGGGGAAAACTATGCAGGATCCATGCATACCAGTGGACTCAACCACAAAATGCTACCAAAACATTCATAAAAATGAGATTTAATTTTGTGACCCGGTCCACAATTCATTAGGATTTATTTCATCTTAAGAAATACAGGGCACATTTTTTTCATCTGGGGTCCCAACTGACATGATCTATCTAGCACAATGAATCTACACGAATTGAAAATGATTATAGTGTGATCTATCCATTGCTCAAGATTTAGGTTTCCAAATGATCTAAAACTTTTGTTAAAGATATTATAAGGGTGGGAAAAAACTTTTTAGTTTTTCCCAAATCAAGATATGTATTTCTCATGGTCAAAAACAATGCACTAATTGGTTTTAATAAATATGTGTGTGCAAAACCAGCTTCCACTTTTACTATAAAATAGAACCTTGGGATCCTCATTTACAAGTTCAACCAGGAGAAAAATATCTGGTATTTTGGAGACCCAAAGGATTCATATCCTCATGTAATAATTTCTAGAGCCCCATATCCTCATATGGGGATCATGAATGAAGAATGAGTTCCACCCGAGCTTCCTCCTCCTGATGTGGAGCTAAACGGTGGGTGTTCATGGTGAGGGAGATACACACATGTAAAGGGAGTTACAACACATATATTAAATACTAGTTTGGAGTGATTTGGGGTTTAAAAAGTTTGTTTCCATTTATCGTAATATATTATATGATTCGAATGCTTGTTTTGATTCATGTGATTGATTTTCCTTTAATTTGTTACTGATCCGTGTGAGGTTTTAAGTGTGTGACTTGTGTTGTTTCAATTTGAAAAAAAGAATACTTTTATAACAAATGTTATTGATATTTAAATCTAATTTAAAATATATTATTACATTCATAATTTCTATACCTTGAAAATATGATTGTTATGTCGAGGTTTGGTTCTTCATGCAATGAAAGAAAGGATTATTAATTAATCGAGATTCCAATTAATTTCAAGAAAATAATTACTCCAAGCCTAAATGAATATCTATGAAAAATGAACATGAAAAATTTGCAGTGAAATCAAAATGACCAATTTCTCTCATAATTCGTAAAACACCACTTTAATATATCGACTATTAAACTCTTTATGTTAAGTTATTTTCTTTGAACTTTTTTCGAAGTCACCCCCCTTTTTAGTTTTTTATTAAAAACACATACTCTAAACCTATGAATGTCCCTTGAGAGAAGACCTAGGGTCTACCCTATATTATAAATAAACATTAAAATCACATTCAATTTTATTTTCAATGACAATGAGGTCAAATTTTGGCATCGTTTCTAGGGTGCAATTTGGTTTTTAGTGCGTGTTTTTGATATGATTTTTGGAAATATTTTGAATATTTTTTAATCAACAACCTTTGAATAAATTTTAGTTTTCAAATTAATTTTATGTGTAGGTTCTATGAAGGATGTGTTTTACTTTGGGAAACATACCACATTTTGAACCAGAACTAGCGAGGATACTAAATCAGCGACACTGAGACACCCAAGACACCCCTAAGATGGAGGACACACCACAACTTGACACTTTTCACCCCCCACCCCTTTTTGGAACAAAATTTAAACCTGAATTTAATGAGTATAACATGGATGAAAACAATCGAACACTAAAACAACTAAAATTACCTGATGTTGATATACAACCCACATATATTCAAATTCAAGGAAAGGAACCCAATTTTAAACTTAAATCCGGTATCATTCATATATTAACAAGAATTAATGGACTTGGTAGAGAAGATCCATATGAGCACTTAAAATAATTTAATATTATGTGTTCTACATTATAACCTGCTAATGTAGATGAAGAAAAATTAAAGCTTAGGGAATTTCCATCTTCATTCGATGACACTGTGAAAGATTGGTTGTATTATGATAATTCACCAAATAGATGTTGGGAGAAAACGAAACACCTTTTTCTTGAAAAATATTTCCCAGCCTCTATGATAAAATAACGAATGAAATACATGGTATAAGACAATCATCATGTGAAACAATTCATGAATATTGGGAGAGATTTAATAGGTTATGTTCATGCTATCCACACCACCAAATAAGTTATCAACTTCTAATTTAGTATTTTTATAAATGGTTAATTACTTTTCATAGAAACAAGATCGATAATACTACAGATGGTGTGATAGATGATAAGACCACAATTTCTACAAGAACCCTATTTAGAACATGGAACAAAATAGTTCACAATTTGGTTTACGATCCAGTGTATCCATTCGAGGTGTCTATGAGGTGAAATCTACCGAATTAGAGAAGAAGGTGGAGATAATTTTTGAATAGGCAAGTACCATTTTAATACAACTTTCTCTTTCCTAAGGTAAATGCCAATCTCCTCCACCCAACCACTATGTAATATGTTCTTATGTCACCCATTATTCTATATAATTCCCCTTACTATGAGAAAACTCTTAGAGTTGTGAAGTAATCTTTCCAGGCCACCCCTATAACCAACCATTTAGGCAAGAATTTTATTATCCATCCAACCCTGGGTGGAAATACAACCAAGACTATAAGAAAGTGGGATATTCAAACCATCATCAACAATATTGGAACCAACTAGGGCATAGTAGTCATCCATCACCACCACCCAGAAATACCCAACAACCAAAAAGGTAAATCCAACCAACCCTCCAAAAACTGATCCCAACCTAGAAGATATGATCAAACATATGGCATCCAATAGTCCCAAATTCCAATAAACCAACCATGTAGCCATACAAGACCTAAAAACCCAATTATGCCAACTCTCTAATTCGGTGGGGGAAATTCAAAGTCATGGGTTAGGTAAACTACCCTCTCAACTAGTAGTTAACCCTAGGGATATGGGAAATGATAGTGACCTCACCCTTTGGAGTGAAAAAGACATAAAATCCAAATTAAACCTCCATTAGAATCACCCCCTCCTGAGAAAACCACCACTCCAACTACTAAAAATAGTCCAAGTGAAGAAAATCCTTGTCCTGAGATAAGCCATTCCAAAGGAAAGAGTGTGTCTGTTGAGGAGTCACATGTTCCAACCATTCCACTTCCATTTTCCCAAAGGGCTACCCAACCATGAAAAAAAGAAACTGATCATGATATGTAAATATTTGATAATTTCATAAAAGAGTAGGTTTACATTCATTTTATTAATGTTGTGATGAAAATTTCAAGATAGACGATGTTTCTGATGGAGATGGGCACACACTAAAGGAAAATTTGAGGTGATGAGAAGCTAAGATTGGAGAGTAATGTCTCATCATTGATAGATCCATCACTTCCCATGAAATGTAATGATCTGGGAAGATTATCAATTTCGTAAAGCATAGGGTATTATTCCCTTTCCAATGCTATGCATGATTTGGGTGCTTTTGTAAATGTGATGTGTCACTCTATTTAATCTTCATTTTATGTCAGGGAACTAAATCCCAATGGAGTTTTTGTGCAACAAGCAAAACAGAGTACCACACACCCCTATGGGGTGTTAGAGGATATTCTTGTTGGGGTGGAAAATTTAATTTCTCGTTGATATTTTTATGTGATAAAAATGGAAGATGATAAGATGAATGGACATTCCCTAATAATATTGGAGGGACCTTTCCTAAAAACCTCCAAAACTATAAATAATGTCCACAATGATACATTATCTAGGGAGTTTGGTGGTGACATTTTCCACTTAAACATTCTTGATTCCATGAACCACCCCTCGGAATAACATTCCTCTCTTAATATTTATTCCTCCCTTACTCTAAAAAAACTTCTATTCAATCCCTTGATCTTCTTTATGAGATTTCAATACCAATTGAAATGAAGGGAAATGAATCACGCATAGAATGTTGTACTTGTCTAGAAAAATGTCATGCATGTTTATTAATTGATGATTTCATGAACACAGAGGATCACATGACCTTTGATGATAATGATAAGCTTGTAAATCTCATTCCTCATTATAGGATGATTCCATTGAGTAGTTAGATGAGGTTAGTGACCTCTCACTTTCACACACACTCCCATTAGTCCAAAATCCACCTGAATAGGAACTGAAAAAACTAACTCAATATTTAAAATTTTCATATCTTGAGAATGGAAACAAGTTTCCTGTCATCAATGCTAGTTCACTAACTCCTGAGCATGAATTGTGAGTAGTTGAACTTTTGGGGGAGTATAAATAAGCTTTGGAATAGATAGTTTTTGATATTTTGGGTATTATCCAATCAATTTTCACACATCATATATTGTTAAATGAGGAGGCTAACCTTGTGGGGCAGCCACAACATTGTCTAAATCCAAAAATTATAGATATTATTAAAAAGGAGGTAACAAAATTATTGTCTAATGAAATCTATTACCCAATCTATGGCTTCCAATGGGTTAGTCCAGTACAAGTGGTTCCTAAAAAACTGGTCTGACGATAATTAAAAATGATGATAATGAATTGGTTCCAAATCATTTTCATAATAGATGGAATATGTGTATAGACTATCACTGATTAAACCAATACACTAGGAAGGACCATTTTCCATTTCTATTCATTGACCAGCTGATATAAAGGATAGTAGGAATGATACACTACTATTTTAATAATGGGTATTTTGGATAATTTTAGATCCATATTTTCCTACAGGATCAGAAAAAGAAAACCTTTACTTGCCCCTTTGGAAAAAATTTATATTGGAGGATTCCATTTCATCTATGAAATGCTCTGGGTATTTTCCAACGATACATGGTTAATGTTTTTCAGATAACATAGAGATTTTCATGAGAGTATTCATGGATTATTTCACTATTTATGTCTCCTATTTTGATGAATGATTGATTAGTATTGGCTCTATCCTAGGTTGGTTTATTTAAAATTAACATGTATTACATTATGATAAAGGACATTTCATGGTGCGATAAGGTATAGTTTTGAGACATGTAATTTCTGGGGATAGTATTCGAGTAGATAAATCAAATGTGGATGTCATTTATACCCTACAATCCCTCAAAAATATATGAGATGTGTAGTATTTCCAAGATCATGCTGTATTTTACCATCACTTCATTCGTGATTTTTTGTAAAATTGCACTCCACTATCCTGATTTCTCCAAAAAGAAATAATATGTTTTTGATAATGAATGTGAGGAATATTTTAATATATTTAAAATGGAATCTCACTTCACCCTTGGTAATTCAACAAACATAGTGGGATTTATAATTTTAGATATTGTGTGATGCCTCTAACTATGAAGTTGTAGAAAGATTATCATCAAGGGTCAATCGAGCTCCACATGTCATTTCCCATGCCCTTCATACACTAGACTCTACTCAAGAAAACTAAAATACAATTGAAAAATAATTTCATGAAATTGTGTTTTCCATGGATAAATATTTATTGTATCTTTTATTGTCTGTAGTCATTGTGTTCTCAGACTATGTAGACCTTCAGTATCTCCTTATTAAACAGGAAGCCAAACCTTTTCTTATTCACTAGATGCTCATTCTTCAAGAATTCAATTTATAAATTAATGATAAAAAGGAGTATAAAAATTTGTGGCTTACCAAATTAGTAGGATCCAGCCATCCTAAAACATTGACTCATCCCCCTATATTATCATAAATGACATGTTTCTTGATGATAAATTGTATCGACTACAAGATTTTATTCCTTGGTATGATCAAATTGAAAATTATTTGTTAGTATCTTTCATTCCTACTAATTTCAATAAAAACCAGTCCAACTGTCTAAAAAATGAGTCTCGTTGGTACATTTGGGATGACCCGTACCTTTTTAAAGCATGTAGTAATAAATTCCTTAGGCGATGTGTACTCGATGGTGAGTTTTAGTCTGTCCATAGGTTTTATCACACTCTTGCATGTGGGGGCCACATTGCTCCCCAAATGACAGCTCGTAAGGTTATTGATTCTAGTCTTTTGGAAAACCTTATTTCAAGATTCCCATTATTTCATTAAATTTTGACATCACTGTCAAAGAATGGGGAATGTATATAACAGAAATTAAATTCCACAACACCCCTTGTTCTTTCATGACATTTTCTATGTTTGCGTCATTCACTTTTCAGACCATTCCCCTATTCATTTGGGAAAATTTAAATTCTTCTAGTTGTGGATTTTTTTCAAAATGGGTAGAGGCATGAGCTATAAGGACTGATGATTCTGATACTATTGTGTAATTTATTAGAACCCATTTTTTTTTTGTAGGTTTGGGTTACCTAGGTTCATCATTAGTGACCAAGGTTATCATTTATACAACCAAATAATGCAATCTATTTTGCGTCGGTATGGGGCTGAGTATAGAATGTCGACTGTATATCACCCACAAACCAATGGTCAAGATGAGGTGTCAAATATGAAGGTAAAAAATATTATTGAAAAACTGTTCAAACTAATAGAAAAGATGGAAGTCTATAACTCGATGATTCCTTATTGGATTACCATACTAATTTCAAAACTCCCATTTCCAGGTCACCATATCATCTAGTGTTTGGAAAGAGTTGTCACCTCCCGGTTGAGATTGAGAACCAAGTATACTAGGAAATTAAACAATGATATTATAATCATTCTGGATCAGGTTTTCATAAGAATTTGTTGATTTAGCACCTAGAGGAATTCAGATGAGACTCATGTGGGAACTCCCAGATTTATAATGAGTGATCCAAGGCTTCCCACAACCATCTCATCCTTCATCATCAGTTCCACATTGGGCAGAAGTTCCCCCTCTACAATGCAAGGATGAATTTAAATCTAGGTATGATTCATTCCTATTAGTTTGTACCATACACTGTTACTCACATCTCTCCATTTGGTGTTTTCCAGGTTCAAAATGAAGGAACCAAGAAAAATATCACTGTCAATGGGCTGTGGTTGATGCACATCCCTGAATTCATTTTGGAGTCCCCGATGGAGGAACTCCATGATCAAGAAGCAATATATGAATGAGACTAACTAGGTATTATCATTCATTCACACATTATCTTTTATTTCAATGTGGAAACTACACACATTAGGTGTGGGGGGGTGGGTATATTCATGGGTTAGCTAGAATTTTCATCATCTTTCATCTTTTTCTCTTTTTATCCTAGTGAATTGTATTTTTACTTCCCCCTTTCCGTCCCCCTAACCTTTTTACTAGAGTGTTAAATTTTTTATACCCTCTTTTTCATGGAATATGATGCTCATTTAATCATTGAAGTTGTTGAAAATTCATGTGGAATGTCAATATTTCATCTTGTTATAATATTCAAAACAAATTATGATGAAATTTTCATTTTAGAAATAATTCAATACTATGGTGTGACATTATTTTGAAATATATTTCTTTTTCAATGATATAAATTTGTGTATAATTTCAAAACCTTTGAGAATAATGGTACTATTTTTGTGAATAGGTTAAGAAAATGTTGTTTAACATAATATATCCACACATCTTTTCACCCAACCATGATGTTTGAAATTTTCTTACTTAATGGAAGGTAAATATTTTTTAGGTTGATATTTATATATTTTCCAAAATCAATTTTACATACATTTGTTCCTTATCTGATATATTTCATTACAGTACTTGATTTACCTATGCATGTGTACCTATTATCTTAATGTTGTACACCATAAAAAACAAAAAAAGGTGTTGTAAATTTGGTGGGTGAAAACAACCCTTCCTCGGATTTCATTATTATTATAACTATTTCAACTAGTGTCATGAGGAGATCAAACAAGGGTTTGGAGAAGAGTGTGAGATTTGTTACAAGTTTAACTTTAGAAAAAAAATGAGTGGAGTGATGAAATGTAAAACATATGGGGATATCTAGGTCAGGATATTAAGGATTGACTTCTAAGAATTCTTAAGTGGGTGGGTCTTGTAATTTGTTATCAATGGATATATGGAAGGTTTAGTAGAAATGATCATATAATTAGATGATTTTTGTAATAACCCAAACCTTATTTTCAGGTATGTTTTTCCTTTTTTGGAGTTTTTGAGAAAAGGGGAGTTTCTGGAAATTTTTAATGTACACGTTTTGTACTTTATGAGTACACGCCATGTACTCCCTTGCCACGTGAGGCCGTGTGCTGGCCATTTATGGGCCACACACATGTTCGTGTGGGGTGATGTGGAGGCCACTTAAAGTGGAGTACAAAAAAGCCTAGTACACGCTGTGTACTTTCTTTTTTTCATTAAATGGATCGGGCTTGCGTCTGATTTCCATAAACCTCTTCTTCTAGGTCTCATTTGACCAAGGGAAGCCATACGGCTATGGATCTTCTCGGAGCTCCTGAGCCTCAATCTGTTCTCCGAGTCGACCGTCATCGATTATGTTGGAACCGCAGTGGTTAGCTCTTTATTCTTCTATAGCATCGTTTTCAAATTCCTCCTCTTTTTCAAGTTATCGTGGGTTGAATGTTTTGTGAGTTTTGTCGATCTATGATTTTATAAGGAGATTCAAGCCACGTGGTTCAAGTATATCGATATCCTAGAATAAAGGTAGGTGGTTTGTGCCTTTCTGTTCAAAGTCATTGAGTATTATGTGCAAATTCCACCAATACCCTTGAACGGGGTATTGTGTGTTTACTATTTTGCCCTTATTCTTTTCCAGCCTTGCTTGTATGCTTGTGTAGTGGTAATTTGGTTATATATAAGGCTAATTTCTATGCTTGGATGTTTTTCCCATGCCATGTTCTGTTTACAACCTTTTGGTCTTGTTTATCCTTTGGTTGTTATACCTATTTTCCATGCCTTGTGACCGTAGGATGGTGTGTTGTTCCCTGACATGCTTGAGATGCTATAGACTGATTATCCAAGTAGATCTGTAGGTTTAATTTGGCCTTATAGTATTATTATGCACTGAATGGCATGAGGCCGTGAGAACCTGGTGCTATAGACTATAAGGGGATAGACCGAGTGAGCTTCCTCAGAGATTTTTGGACATTATAGACTATAAGGGGATAGACTGAGTGAGAATCCTCAGAGAGTCTTTGTATATTATAGAATATAGGGGATAGACCATGTGAGCTTACTATAGATTATTGGATATTATAGACTACATGAGGATAGACCGAGTGAGCTTCCTCAGAGAGTCTTTGTTTTGTTTTAATTTCCTTAAACCACTCTAGGATATAGGAGGAGTTGACCGAGAAAGCTTCCTCAGAGAGTCTATGATCGACCTAAGGCTATAAGAGGGATTTACTGAGTGAGCTTCCCCAGAGAGTCTCTAGACCTTGGGGCTATAAGTGGAATTGACCATGTGATCTTCCTCAGAGAGTCCCTGACCACCGTAGATTATAAGGGGAATTGACTGAGCATGCTTCCTCAGAGAGTCTTATAATTTCATATGACCAAACCAGAGGGGTTAGGCTAAGTGTATTACCTAGAGGGTTATTGGTACTTCTTGAATAGGACCATAGGGGATGGTTGTGAGTACTTCCCAGAGGGTTACCTGTTTGTGGTTAGCTGTTTTCTTCACTGTTGCTTGTTGATCTTTGGGTTGTTTACTGCTGTGTATTGTCCTATTTACTGCTTACTATTTACTGTTTATTGTAATTTACCTTCCATATACTCACTGACTGTTAGAAATAGATTTTTGGGTGGTTTCCTACTGGGATTTAGTCTCACACCCTATTTGGGTCATTCTTATGGGCCTAAACAGATTATATTTTTGCAGGTATAGATAAGGTCAAGTGCCCTTCTACTTCAGGTAGTTGACTTGTTGTGGAGCTGGAGAGCATGGGACCAAGCTATGGCTTGCGATGCTGAGGAGTTATCTGTTTACTTTTCTTTTGTACTTTGGTTAGCACTATTGTTTTTTCAGCATTGTAACTTTCTTGGATGCTTTCCTAGACATATGTATCATGCATCATTTCATATATATGTGTGTGCTCTAGTTGTTTATTGTTTTCATCTTCCCCTATTTACTGTTGTTTGATATTTACTACTTATGCTATTTTATGTGTTGTCTACATCCACTGTGTACTCTTCCAATGAGGGCATAGTTTCCCCAATATCACACACAAGGCCCTCACAACTAGTCGGTAGCCTCTGGCCTTCAGGGAAATGCGCTCGAGGCCTTGTGACCAACCGTGTATGGGGCGCCTCTGGGTGGCTTTCGGAACCGGGGTGTTACAAAGTGGTATCAGAGAAATTATTTTCTCTTGACTTACTATTTAGATCCTATAGCCAGGGATAGGATGGAATAGGTACTTGGTAATAAGTTGTGCTAGGGAGTAGCTATCCCGTGTATAGGGAAAATCCAATCTACCTCGTTTATTACAATTCCTTCAGGTTTTCAATTTTTACATTTGATATGATTTCACCTTGAGTGACTCACATGATTTGTGCTGTTATGGTTGATATTATTGATGTTCTATTTCTGTTGCAACCCGATGAGATGAGGGTGTGTCATCTCATGCATCATATAGGCACTTGCTAGAAATCACATGTCATGCATTTTTTCCATGCCATCTAGGATGCATTAGTGATTGCATGTTTTTGTGATAGATGATGTGTAAAATATGCATGCTGTTGTGATAGTTTCCTTGATATAAATACCTTCTATTTGATAAGGTATTGTTTGTGTAGATATTTACTAAAATGAATGCCAAATTTCAATTATTGAGGTGTTATGGGCCACATGAATCGGAACATGGTGAATCATTGACTCGTTTACCTTTTATTTGATATGTAGGAGATGCAAAGCTTTGATTCGTGGGGAGTATGGGCCCTCATGGATCGGAATTTGGCACCTTCATGCTTGTTTTTTGTGTTTTCTGGGCTCCAGAGCAGTTTTTAAGTCTACTTCCCAGAAAAACCCAGAATACACGTCATTTACATTATGAATACACATCGTGTAGTTTTTAAACTGTGTTAATGATTGTGTGGGTAGAAACACAGGGTTTGAAAAATCATCAAGAACACACCGTGTACGGTAAGTACATGCCGTGTTGTAGTGACCGTGTGTCTACCCGTGTGACTAACAACACGGATGGATGAAACTTTGACTTTACATGTCGTGTCCTATTTTTACATGCCATGCCTTGTAACCTAAGTACTCGTCCATGTCACTAACAACACAGGTTGGGGAAATCCTTCTAGTACACATTGTGTTCCCATGGAGCATGCTGTGTAGAGTGAACCATGTAGTCGGTCGTGTAACTAACAACATAGGTCATTGAAACCTTGTCTAGTACATGTTGTGTGGTGTTTATACACACTGTGTAGTCTAGGATTAAGAGTACTGTGTGGGTTAGCTGTGTAAGGAGACTCGGGAAGGGGAATAGAGTTCAAGTACATGCCATGTGTGGGGACAACACGTCGTGTGGTTAGGGTGTTACACAACCTGGTGTGGTAGAGGTACATGCCAATGTGAATGGCTTAAAAGAACATTCCATGTAGTTTTTATACACACCATGTAGTCATGTTTTGTAAAAAATGAATGTTTCTTTCTCCAATTCCTCTCTTGTACTCTTATGTTCTCGGTCTTTGAAAATCCTGATCTAAGGTCTGCTCTTGACCTTTCAGAAATATGCCACTGAGACATCCACCAGTTTTAAGTTAGCTAGTAGACGGTGATCAGACACCGTATATGGCTGATCAGGGACCTCCTGCAGATCCTCCTACTATGCCAGCCTTGGCACCCGCAGTTATACTAGTTTCATGAATCGATGTGCAGTTTAGAAAAGATTTTTTGAGGATGATGCATCCCTTCTAGGGAGCGCTGCCTCCCGCCCCATCGATGGCAGAGTTGACTTGAGTTTTCCCGCAGAAGCATCCTCCAACTTTCTTACAGGTAGGTGGACCTCAGGCTGTAGAGTCATGGATAGTGGCCACAATGATATTTTTTGAGCATCTAGAGATACCTCAAGAGAAAAGGGTGAATCTTGCTACCTACATTCTCTGAGACTCCACCAAGAGGTGGTGGGAGGTGATATCGCAGTTAGGACGCCAGTAGAGCATGTCTTGGGATGAGTTTTGGTGCATCTTCTACGATTACTTCTACCGGAAGACCTTGAGGGCCGATCGAGCTCGAGAGTTTATGAGTCTGGAGCAGGGTACTCTTTCTATTATGGAGTTCTCGTCTCACTTTATTGATCTGTAGTGTTTCACGCCTATTCCGGGAGGCGATGAGCTGTTCCTTTCACAGAAGCTTAAAGATGGTATGAGGCACAACATCCACTCACAGGTGAACATCTTCAGTTTGACTTCGATATCCTATATCGTCAACCAGGCGCTGATCACTGAGTGAATTCTAAGGGATTCTAGAGCAGTGATCCAGGGTGGTTCGACATCCAGAGTCAGTGTTCCTCCTACTGATAGCAGGAAGCGCCGCAGGGAGTCTACTTGAGGAGATCAGAGTAGGCAGATTTTATCTTCATGCAGCCAGGTAGTATGCTACCGATGTGGGAGGAGCGGGCATACTAGGCCTCAGTGCCAGAGAGACCCGATGAAGTGTCGATCTTACGGCAAGATGGCCCATCTTTAGCGTTTCTGTTAGATCTTCTCACCTAAAATAGGTGGTATGGGTTCTTCTATGACCCTGCATTCAAGAGATGCATCAACAGTTTCTCACCAATCTGGGAACTGGAGTTCTTCTGGCCGTTCGGGCTGAGGTGGAGGTCGCAACTGTGGTGCTCAGTCACCAGGCTACCAGCGACAGCATAGTGGATCAGCTCAGAGTGGTCAGGCAGGGTCACAAGGCCACAGTGCAGGCCAGACCTTTAAAGTGGAGTAGACCTATCAGTAGAAGGATCTCGGCCCCTCGACAGTTCGAGGTATGATCATAGTAGCCTTAGTTTTATCTTCCACTCTTTTCGATACAGGGGATTCCCATAGTTTCATCTCTGTTGCTGTTGTGGAGAGCCTTGGGCTCTATATCTTTTCCTCTATCGATACTTTGACTCTAGACACATCGTTGGGGACTAGAGACGTTAGTATATGTTAGTGCAGAGGGTGCCCTCTTGAGTTTGCAGTGTGTCACTTCTTATGGGACCTCTATGTCCTAGAGATGACGAGTTATGATGTCATTATTGGAATGGACTAACTAGTTCCCTTCTAGGCAGTCGTCGACTATTATCGTCGTAGGGTGAGTTTCATATTACCAGAGGGTGTATCCATTCTTTATAGGGGCTAATTGGATGTCTAGGCGAGCAGAGTGAGTCCAGAGCATCATGGGTTAGGAGGAGTTACAGCCCAGATTTCTAGTCTTTATCTAGATGACTAGGGGACTTCACAGCTAGACTTTCCTCCAGTGGTGGATCATTTTAGAGATATCTTTCCAGAGGACTTTTCAAGGTTGTCTCCAGAGCGTGAGGTAGAATTATCAATTGATCTTATGCTAGGAGTGCACCGGTGTCCATTCCTCCTTATAGGATGGCTACACTTGAGTGGAAAGAGCTCAATAAGCAGTTGGAGAAGTTTCAGGTGAAGGGTTTCATCTGACCCAGTACTTCTCCTTGGGGTTCGCCTGTCCTGTTTGCGAAGAAGGCAGACGGTACCCTCATGCTTTGTGTGGACTATTGGAAGTTGAACTAGCTGACGGTCAATAACCAATATCCCATGTTGAGGATCGATGATCTCTTTGATCAACTTCGAGGATCCTGGGTATTCTCGGAGACTGATTTGAGATTCGGTTATCATCAGTTGCGCATTAGACCATCTGATATATCTCTTATAGCCTTCAGAAGGAGGTATGGTATATATGATTACATAGTTATGTTGTTCGGTCTCACGAATGCGCCTGATGTTTTCATTGCACTAATGAATCAAGTGTTCCATCCATACATGGATTCCTTCATGGTTGTTTTTGTGTATGATATCTTGGTGTACTCTCACACTCGACACAACCATGCTAATAATCTTGAGATCATTTTGAGTACACTGAGGGAGCATCAATTATATGCTATGCTCTCAAAATGCCACTTTTGGATGGACCAGATTCACTTCTTGGGTCATGTTATCTTAGAGGAAGGAGTATCAGTAGACCCTAAGAAAGTGAGAGCTGTAGTTTTCTGGGAGAATCCGTAGAACATCTTTGAGGTGCAGATTTTTCTAGGGCTGACTGGATACTACAGACATTTCATACAAGACTTTACATGCCTATAAGCACTACTGACAGGTCTGACCCAGAAAGGGGCAAAGTTCTTTTGGTCAGATTCTTGTGAGTCGGACTTTTAGAAGCTGAAGGGGAGGTTGACTTCACCACCGATACTAGTCCTTCCAGAGTCGGGAAAGATCTATATTGTTTATTGTGATGGGTCAGGTATCGGTCTGGGAGCTGTGCTTATGCAGGGAGATGGAGTTGTTGCTTACGGGTCTCGGCAGTTAAGGCCACATGAGAGTAATTACCCGACGCATGATCTGGAGTTGGCAGTTGTTGTTCAAGCCCTATGATATTGGAGACATTACCATCTGGGAGTGGACTCTGTGGGGTTTACTGACCATAAGATCCTCAAGTATCTCTTCACTCAGCGTGATGTGAATTTGAGATAGTGAAGGTGGGTTGAGTACCTTCAGTCTTTTGACTTTGAGCATGCCTACACACTTGGGAAAGGAAATGTTATGGCTAATACACTGAGCAGGAGGACTCAGATACAAGAAGTTCAGGCAGTAAGCAGTGAGTGGCAGCTTATGGCTTTGTTCTCTGAGATGCATTTGGGGGTGCACAACAGTTAGGGGTAGACCTTTCTATCTTCTGTAGTTGCTGCCTCTACCCTTCAAGATTGAGTACGAATGAGGCATCTATCAGATTATGAAGGCCTAGTCCTAAGGGAAATCATGTCAGGAGAAGACCCTATTCTTAGGTGGACCATAGGTGAGGATGAGATCTTGCGTTTCTAGGGATGCGTATAGGTGCCAGCAGACATACGTGAGGAGATGATGTGGTACTTTCATTCCTCAGTTTGGGAAGATCATCCTGGCATCACCAAGATGTATCGTTATTTACACTGTCAGTATTGGTGGCCAGGTATGAAGAGGTACATTGCTAGTGTTGTCATGAGGTGTTCCACTTGTCAGCAGGTGAAGGCAGAACACCAGCGATCAGCAGGGCTTTTATAGCAGTTACCCATTCCTGAGTTGAAGTGGAATGACGTCGCGATGGATTTCGTGACAGGGTTGTCGAGGTCTCCTAGAGGGAATGACACAGTACGAGTTTTCATTGACAGACTCGTGAAGGTTTCTCACTTATTTCCAATTAAGGAGACCTTCAGTGTTGATGAGATGGGGTGGTTGTACATCCGAGATATTGAACGTCTGCATGGATTTCTGCACTCCATTGTTTCAGACAGGGATGCATGTTTTACTTCTCCATTTCGGTAGGGGCTTCAGAAGGCTTTGCATACATAGGTACTTTTGGGTATAGCTTACCATCCCCAGACATATGGCCAGTCTGAGCGTACGATTAAGGTGCTTGAGGATATTCTCTAAGAATTCATTCTGGGTTTTGGAGGTTCTTGGGAGAAACATATACTTCTTGTGGATTTTTCCTACAAAAACATTTTTCAAGAAACTATTCAGATGGAACATTATGAGGCTTTGTACGGTAGGCCATTCCGGTCACCTTTATGTTTGCTGGAGGTAGGAGAGGCAACTTTGTTGGGACCTCATCTTGTTCAGGAGACCTCAGAGCAGATAGAGTTGATTTGTAAGAGGATGGATACTATGCAGTCTTGTCAGAAGTCTTATGCTGATCAGCGGAGACAACCTATGTAGTTCGAGGTTGGGGATCAGTTTTTCCTGCATGTCACACCATGGTTGGGACACAATAGGTTTCAGAGATAGGGAAATCTTTCACCAAGCTACGTTGTGATGTTTGAGTTGTTGGAGAGAGTTGGGTTGGTTGCCTATCGGTTGCAGTTGCCTATCGGTTGTAGTTACCTTAGAGGTACCGGGCTATGCATGATGTATTCCATGTTTCTGAGCTCGGACGTTACTTTTAAGACCCATCTCATGTCTTTCAACCTAAGGAGGTTGAGCTTGAAGCGGATGAATTGTTTGAGAAGCATCCTATCCGGACTGTCAATCGCAGTACGAAGGTTCTCTGTGGCCGGTCTGTTCCTCTGGTATGGGTGCTATAGAATCACGGGTGAGTACAAGATGAGACTTGGGAGAGGGAGGTTGATGTACGATCGCAGTGGCTGGAGCTATTCGGGGTTTCTTCTTCTATGCCCTGCTAGGGAAATTCGGGGAAGAAATTTTTTAAGGGGGGAAGTTTGAAAGAACCTGGACCTTCTTTTCTGGTATGTTTTTCCTTTTTATGGAGTTTTTGAGAAAAGAGGAGTTTCTAGAAATATTTTTAGTACACGTCGTGCACTTTATGAGTACACGCCGTGTACTCCCTTGCCGCGTGATGTCATGTTTTGGCTGTGTCCGGGCCACACACACGGTTGTGTGGGGTGATGTGGAGGCCGCTTAAAGCTGAGTACAAAAAATTCTAGTACATGTCGTGTACTCCAAAAGTACACACCATGTACTTTCTTTTATTTCATTAAATGGACCGAGCTCGCGTCTGATCTCCATAAATGTATTCTTCTAGTTCTCGTTTAACCGATAGAAGCCATACGGTTGCGAATCTTCTTCGATCCCCCGAGCCTCTGTGTGTTCTCTGAATCAACCTCCATCGATTGTGTTGTAACTACAACAGTAAGCTCTTCCTTCTTCTAGAGCATAATTTTCCACTTCCTCCTCTTTTGTAAGTTATCGTGGGTTGAACGTTTTGTGAGTTTCATATATCTATGACATTCTAAAGATATTTAAGCCTCATGGTTCAAGTATATCAATCTCCTAACATCAAGGTAGGTGTTTTGTGCCATTCTGTTCAAAGTCATTGAGTATTATGTGCAAATTCCACCAATACCCTTGAACGGGGTATTGCGTGTTTACTGTTTTTCCACTATTGTTTTTCTGCCTTGCTTGTATGATTTTGTAGAGATAATTTGGTTATGTATAAGGATAATTTCTATTCTTGGATTTTTTTACCACGCCTTGTTCTGTTTATGACCTTTTGGTCTTGTTCAACCTTCTGCCGTTATACCTATTTTCCATGCCTTGTGACCGTAGGATGGAGTGTTGTTCCCTGACATGCTTGAGATTCTATAGACTGGTTAGCCAAGTAGCTCTATAGGTTTACTTTGGCCTTATAGCATTATTATTCACTGACTGGCATGGGGTCGTCAGAACCTAGTGCTATAGACTATAAGGAGATAGACCGAGTGAGCTTCCTTAGAGAGTCTTGGACAATATGGACTATAAGGGGATAGATCGAGTGGGCTTCCTCTGAGAGTATTTGGACATTATAAACTATAGGGGATAGACTGAGTGAGATTCCCAGAGAGTCTTGGATATTATAGACTATAGGAGGATAGACTGAGTGATATTCCTCAGAGAGTCTTTATTTTGTTTGAATTTCCTTAAACCACTCCAGGCTATAGGAGGAATTGACCGAGTGAGCTTCCTCAGAGAGTCTATGATCGATCTGAGGCTATCATAGGATTTGACCGAGTGAGCTTCCTCAGAGAGTCTCTAGACCTTGGGAATATAAGAGGAATTGACTGTGTGATCTTCCTCAGAGAGTCCCTTTGACTGAGCGTGCTTCCTCAGAGAGTCTTATAATTTTTTATGACCAAACCAGAAGGGTTAGGCTGAGTGTACTGCCCATAGGGTTGTTGGTACTTCTTGGATATGACCGGAGGGGACGTCTGTGAGTACTTACCAGAGGGTTACCTGTTTGTGGTTAGTTGTTTGCTTCACTGTTTCCTGTTAATCTATGGGTTGTTTACTGCTGTGTGTTTTCCTGTTTACTACTTACTATTTAATGTTTACTATACTTTACCTTCCATATAATCACTAACTGTTAGGCACAAATCTTCGGGTGGTTGCCTACTGGAATTTAGTCTCACACCCTGTTTGGGTCATGCTTTTGGGCCCAAATAGATTATGTTGTTGCAGGTATATATAAGGGCAAGCGCCCTTCTACTTCAGGTACTTGCCTTGCTGTGGAGCTGGAGAGCATGGGACCAAGCTATGGCTTGCTATGTTGAGGAGTTATCTGTTTACTTTTCTTTTGTACTTTGGTTAGCACTATTGTATTGCCAGCATTGTGACTTGTTTGGATTCTTTCCTAGACATATGTATCATGCATCATTTCATATATATATTTGTGCTCTAGTTGTTTATTGTTTTGGTCTTCCGATATTTACTGTTGTTGATATTTATTGCTTTCGCTATTGTATGTGTTGTTTACATTCGTTGTGTACTTTTCCAATTAGGGCATAGTTTCCCCACTATCACACCCAAGGCCCTCACTGCTAGTTGGTAGCCTCTGGCATTTAGAGAAATTTGCTTGAGGCCATGTGACCAACCGGGTATGGGGCGCCTCTAGGTGGCTTCCGGAACTGGGGCGTTACAATTTTTAATATAACTTATATTTACCTGATAGAATGTCGAAAGAATTGAATGAAATGGTTGTCACACACACATGTGGAGAATCAGTTACATGATTATCTTTGGATTTATTTTCATTGTTTGGAATCATGCATCTCACGGAATTTCATTTGGATATAATTCTTGAGATATCTTTTTCCAAGATCATAGAGAATAACTCCTCAGTGTGATTTTTAATTTGATCACATCTCTACCAGGAATTAAATTTTCATTTATTTCTAAATCTTTATTAAGTTGGAAATATCAACATGGATGATTTTTAGAAATATGACATTACCCAGGAGTGAAAATGTGTAGGTTTGGTGGTCTGATTGCACCATAATTCACTATTTCATTTTCACCCTTACACGAGTGTTCTAAACTGGTTTTGTATAAAAAATTATAAAAATAACAACAAATTTCACATCATGTATCCTTCCATTATTTTTTATCACTATTAAAAAAGGATATGTTACTCTTTTTGGTTGTTACATTGTAGGTGGTGGTGATTTGGAGGGCCTGTGATAAATTCTAAGAAAAATGGTCGAAACTGCACAGGATCCATGCATACGAGTGGACTCAATCGCATACTTCTACATTACCGTGCATCCAAATGGGATGAAATGTTGTGAACTAGTCCAAATTTCATTAGGATACATTTCATACGAAGGAACCTAAGCCCCATTCGGCCATTTGATGTTCCAAGTTAATGGATCTGTCTCACACACCGTTTCTGCACAAAGCCAAAAGTGGTGAGATGTGATATCTCCATATCTCGAGATTTAGGTGTCCAAATGAAGAGAAACATTTGATTAATATAAATAATAAGTGGAGAAACAACTTTTTAGTTTTTCCCGACGTGAGATAAAGCTATCTAGAGGTCTAAAATAATTATCCGTGTTCTTTTAATAAATCTTTGTGCCCAAAACAACCTTCCACTATGCCTATAAAATAGAACCTTGGGCCCCTCATTTGAATGTTCTCCTGGATGAAGAAATCTGGTGTCGAGCTAAACGGTGAGCGTTCATTGTGTGGGAGCTACACACATGTCAAGGGTGTTCCAACACAGATATTAGCTACTGTTTTGGAGTGATTCTAGTGTTAAAACTTTTTGTACGATGTATCTTAAATTATTTCTTATATGAATGCTTTTTTATGCATGTGATTCATTTTTGCTTAAAATCTAACCGATCAGTGTGGGGTTTTTAGTGTGTGAGTTGTGTTTTTCTGATTGGAAAACAAACGAATCCTTTGCTTACCCAAATTTTTGAGATTTTAATGTGATTTGGAAGCTATTATTCCATGAATATGTTCAGGACCTTGTTAATATGATTTTTATGTCACGGTTTTGTTCTTCAAGAAATGAAATAAAGGTTTAGGATGTAATCGGGATTTCAATTAATTTCAACCAATGAATTACTCCAAACCTAAATGAATCTCTAAGAACAATGAACATTAAATGTGTGTAGTGAAATCACAATGACCCCATTATATAATAATTCTTAAAACACCACCTTAATCTATCAACTATTAAACTCTTTAAGCAATGTTATTTTCATTAAATTGTTCTGAATATCACGCATCATTTTAGTACTTTTTATTAAAAACCCATACTCTAAAACTATCAACTCTCATTGAGAGAAGTCCTACGGTCTACCCTAAACTATAAATCATCCTTAAAATCATAATCAATTT
Organism: Viscum album; assembly: GCA_963277665.1. Taxonomy (NCBI): domain Eukaryota; kingdom Viridiplantae; phylum Streptophyta; class Magnoliopsida; order Santalales; family Viscaceae; genus Viscum; species Viscum album. Next base: position 1,611,312,723 of record OY728122.1, read on the forward strand.
GACATGTCATGACAACACATTCTGGACCCTTAAATAATAAGAGTATAGAAGGCTTGCATGCCAATAATTTAATTTTATAATAAATTAAATGAAACCAATCACATGCAAAAGTATAGTATATGCTCATGATAATATACATTCATGTAATGAATTACACATTTTATAAAACTACAATTCAATTCTTAATCGCTCTTATTTAAGAAAAATAATGCTCAAATCAATTAATTATATTCTTTAATTAATCAATTCTTTTATCTAAATTCTCATTTGAATTTCCTTGATATTTTCATCCATCATTGTTTTAATCAAATTAAACAAAAATATTTAAAATTAACTGTGTACATAAATGTACCTCATATGCAACATAGTCAATACTCATCCGAATCTACCAAAAATTTATTTTACTTATATATAGTTTACTCTTGAGACATATGGCATACATGACTTATCGCGTACTTTTATGGCGTGTACTATCAACTTAATGATTACACGAATTACATGATTTTTTCATAAAGTGTTATGTTTCAATTCACATAGAGTAATATCTGTCATACGAATCACACATGATATGAGGATCAAAACATTATTCATGAAATTAATTATATATATATATATATTAAAATGCATCACATGGTGTGCCTTGGCAACTTAATGACCACATTTCAGTATATGTTAATAAGGTTAAATCAGTATAATAAATTAATTTTAATTTTTTGTAATTTTGTATAAGTACATGACGTGTACACACAAGATACACGGTGTTCATGTCTCTCACCGTCTATCTGAGGAAAATGCCTAGGGACTCGGTGAGTAAATCATACTTCAGAAAAATTGGAGTACATGGTGTGTATAATGGGATACATGGCATGTGGCCTTCGAATTATGGTGTCATAAGTCAGGTAGGTTGTGTATGGAAAAACACAGCCCATCTATGAATTAAAGGAATACATGTTGTGTATGTAGACTACATGCATGTGCTCCAGCTATTCGTGCACCAGGGTGGCTCGATAAACACACATTATAAGAAATTAAATGCACCACATAAATTCATTGCACACTTAATTCCAAATTAAATCCTAATGCTATCAACAGTAGTGTGCGATATGTAACTCCAGTTACATGAAATGCAACACTAGTTACATGACTTGTTCTGTTGTGTTATCCATCTAGAATCCTTAGCACCTCCAGATGAGATCTTCGATTTGATTTCATTCATAAAATAAATCATTTTGATGTGGTCTACGAGAAACAGAGGAAGAAGCATATATCCCAATTTGGATTAAAATAATGATGAACATGAATTATAACTAAATTAATAATGCAATAATCAATCAAAAATCTTTAAATAATTTTAAATAATTACATAACCTAGCTCAGACACCAATTTTGGATCCGGGCACAACCAAAACATGTGATGGGTCATGAAAAACATTTATTTTTTTCATGGTCAATGATGAATCCAAGTGCATATATCTCTACAATAGATATATTCTCTCCCACCCATAAACTCCATGGAAATCCTCATGATCACATTTCTGAATCACGCTATAATGTCATCATCGGACACTTTAGATGTTTGTGGCATGTGCTGTGAAGCGTCCACAACAGGCATTTAGCAGACTAACCCGTGATTGATCTGTTTGGGAGGGTTTTTTGGAGGTTTCTCCTCATAAACCTAAGCAGAATACCTCATATTTGGGTTTTACCAATCACTTTCATGCATCCAGTAGAGTTGCAGCGGCGCGACGGGGACAATGCTAGATTCATTGGTTTGAAGTGTGCGCAAAATCTCGATAGCGGTGATTGGATGACATGAGGACCTTCTCCTCAGTTTCGCTTTATGCATATGAAGGTATTGACAGTGGTTGGGGGGCTTCCGAGTCACAATGGAGGCTCAGCGGGAGTGGTAGAGTCAGTTGGCCACGAGGAATGGTGATGTCGTCGGCTCGTGGAATGTGGGGGCCGACAACGGGTTCTGGGTGAGAGATTGGGCTGACGGTGACATGAGTGTCCGAGAATGGGCCGGCTGGCGATAGAGTCTGTCAACGATGAGGCAAGGCGATACAGTCAGCTCAACATGTGCAAGGACCCAAAACAGGTTCTAGGAAAGATATTGGGCCGAAGACATCAGGAGTGGGCGACGCAGGTGCCAGCTGGCGTTGGGTAGGTCAGTGATTACCTTGACAAGGACAGGGTGTTGGGCGGGCTGTTGGTGCACATGCCGACAATTCTTTTGGATTGTGGGTGCTGTTGTCAATGATAGCTGCTGACACTCGTGATTGATGGAGATGACCTCAGGGATTGCTTTTATCTTGGGTGGAACGATGACTTTAGGGGCGCATGCGGGTGAAATTTCAGAGAAATAGATCGATGGCCGGCAATACGTGTGTGTGGCTGGTGATGGCTGGTGGCTAAAGGCTCCTATTTGGGATTTCATTATGGGCCTTCTGGCTGATGGATCAGGATGAGAACTTTGTGATTTTCTATTGTTGGAAAATATTTGGTCATATGGCTTTGATGTTTCGGGCCTTTGTGTTTTTATGTTGATGCATATCAGGTCGTTCACCAATGTGGGTCTATGGGCCACGGTCTATGTGTATGTTTTCCTCTAGTTTTTTAATAATATTTTTCATTGGTAATGGATTTGGGATACCAAATCCATGATCAGAACTACCACTGTAATGATCAATCTGAGATCTATATGATGATAAATTCAATTCTCAACATAATTAAATCAAGGAAAATAAACAACGGATAAAATTCTGGAACAGAGGGAGGATCATCACATATTATTCATAATTAATTTAATCAATTAAATAATTGAATTGTGTGAATTATTTCATTGTTGATGGATCTCACAATAGGTCTACATTGTATGGTCATCGCGTTGTAGGGATCAAAAGCACATTCACCGTAGTAGTGATCTACATGTGTTCCACAAATATATGAACATCGTCATAGGAATCTCTGGGTGCTAGCATAGAAGATCTCATCACTTGAATCATTTGCCTCTGATCATCATGAGAATGACTTCCAAAACATTCTCCTTAATCTATCTTAACGAGAGAGTGAGAGTTGGTGGGAGGTCACTCTCCTTTCTTGTGATCATTCTTGGAGAAGGGAGCTCTCTAGTGATTTAGGGGATTCTCCATTTTTTTGTGCGTAACCAATCAAAAGAATTAGCTTGCAATGAAAATAATATAACTAGGATTATATATTACTAGGGATATAAATAAATAATTTTACAATGACCTCTTATTATTTATTTAATCCTTCGTGAAACCCCGTGTCTATAATAATAATTATATAATTATTTCCCGACATGTGATTAACATTCGAGTTAAAATTAAATTTTATTTATTCAAATAATATGTAATACATATTATTTCTCACAAGACCATTAAACCTGATCTGCCATTCTTCCAAAATATTTATTGAGCCTTTAATAATGACTATTTATTTATTAAATAAATATCACCACATTATTGTCCAATATATAAATAAATGTTATATTCCCTAAATAGCGAATAAATATTTTTTAAAAATTCCACTCAGAATATATTCTCCAAAATAATTGTTGATGGAATACATGCAATCAAGAAAACATAAAAAATTATTAAAGAACATTTAGGAATAATATTTATTCATCTTGTTAAATAGAAAGTAATAATACATTATTTAAATGAGATTCTGGATACACATAATGTTTGACCCTCTATGATTTTTTTTATAACGTTAGGTGAAGCAGCCTAAAGTCAAAGGTTTGCATCTAAAAATATGAAAAGGAACCCATAGAGAACGAAATTAATTCTGCAATGATATAATACATCATAAGGATTCTTATTGTATAGTATAATCCATCTATCATGATATCTCTAATCAAGAAGGTTTCATGTTAGTGCCTCATCCTATGTACATGATGTCTCTTTCTTTGGCATCCTGGAAATTCATCATTCCTATAGAACACCATGGTTATTGATTTATTTAGGCTATATCATTTCCACAAATGATCTTGAGATTTCTTCTTCTATTAAAGAATGAAAAGGACAAATCCTTTCTATCATTATTCATTATTTCAATATTACTTGTTACCCACCAAACATATCCTACCTCACTGCAAACATATGTCTTCATCATTTTTGTCAATACATTAAATTACCTGACTCATAAAACTGATTAATAATGATCATAAATTCTAAAATTGAATTTACACATCAAAAAATAGGAACATCCAATAACACATATAAATGTGGATTTTCTACTTGCAGGTCACATTATCATAATATCTTACATAGGATATTACTAAGGGTGTACACCATGAGAAAGTGGCTCAAAGTAATATGAGCCTCCATCTATGATAGCATGTATCATTTGTGTCCCTAAAATGTTGTCATCCATCTTCAGAACATATATTTGAGAATAGTGTTGTATAACTTCTGGGTTTTCATTATAGTGGGGAACTACTGTGACCTTTCAGTGTGACAACTTCTCTTAGGATAATATCACATACTATTTTACATGAAATAATAATCATGATGTGGTATAGCGTTTAATAATATTCAAAACTATGAATAAAGGTTATCATAAAGTACATAGAAGTTGGTTTTAGTGAACCATCTCCAACACTTGTTTCCTGATGATTGGGTCATAGGTTTTGTCATAGAAGAAAACTTTCAATTACCAATCATTTTTTATTTGTACGATCTTTTACCACCAAGGTCTAGTTTCTCTTGAAAAATCAACAAAAAATCATTTCCTAGAAACACTAAAAATATAGAATCCATGAATGTTGATCCATTTAATCCATTATAACGACCCAAACTTTTTGAATAGTATAATAATTTACTCTTAACGATTTAATAGAGACGTTAATGGTTAATGCAGAAAGAAGAGTCGATGGCTTCATCCAGTAGACTCGAACCATATGAAGCCCACTTATCAGAGCTTGGGAAGGAGGAGACATCTTTGGGCTTCGCTTCGGACCAGGCCCAAGCCGAACTCCTGCATGTCAAGCTTGAAATCTCCTACGGGAGAAGTTCAAGTTAGTGGAGATTACTACTAGGGCAATGTTATCCGAGCCTCCACCTTACACTTAGGTTATATGCTTGTGTTATAAGGTGCTATCTAATGAGACCATAAATACTTTGTGTAATCCTTTGAGATAAATAAAATTGTGTTTTCTTCCTATGGTGATGTTTGTGAATTTTCAGATGTCCGGATAAAAATTGGATGCATCTTATGGGTGATTTTTTTTAAATTAAAATATTTATGTAAACCTTAAATAACTAATGATGTGTAAGGATTTTCAAAAATTGGTCTTCTGCAAATGTGTTCAGTAAGAAATTTAAAGTCTGATAAGATCAACTTAATTTTTGGTGAATAGTTAATTATGAATACTGATTTTACACTTAGGATTATTAATGTGACCAAATGGATTAGTAATATCACTTAAAGAAAGTATTAATATAATTTAGTCACCTTGATTAAGTAATGTGATTCAATAAAATAGGTAAATAGCTGTTTCAGAAATTATTAGTTAAGTATTAGTTTTTTTAGGTGAATAGTGTTTTTTATTTAAAAATTAAGTTAAAAATATTTAGAAATTTGTTTTTATAAAATGGAGTTTATTTTTGAATTCATAGCATCGATATTATGTTAATGTGAATTTTTGGGATTTTTCTGAAAAAGTTGAATTTTTGGTGAATAGTGAATTTTCAGTTTGGAGTTTCGGGTGTTTAATGACATCATTAAGGATGTAATAATTATGTAATAATTCTGGTTGAATTATGAATAGTAATATAAGGTATGAGGTGTCCCAAGTGGCCAATACCATGGGAAAATACCATGGGCAAACCCATGGTTTTTCCAATACCACCAATGTGGTGTCCCTTGCCCATTAATGTTTTATCCCCTCACTTCCCCTATAAATACCAAGCAATTCTCTCATCCTTTCCATTCAAAAATCATCCTCAACGAAGTTCTGGTATCCTTACCTCCCATGTATTCCTCCCATGGTGCCCTAAAGCCTCCCAAGGTCCCAAACTTCAAGATTTCGAAGTTACTCTTCAAGGTAAGGGATCCTACCTCTCTCTTTCTTTTCAAGTACTATTTTGTATGTCATTTCATTTAATCCCCATGTTATTATATTGGGGGATGTTCCTCTATATTCCTATTACTGCCCATTTTATTATAATATGATGATATATCCCCTCTTACTCTCATCATTTCATTTTATGAATGTTTAAGTGGTGCTGTTAGGCTGTAGAATTTTTGTAAGGGATTCTTTCACCCTCTTCTTTTAAGCCCTGAATTCCTTTATATAGTGTCTTCTAGTTTCCATCTCTTATTGTTGATAATATGTTCTTATATGTTCTCCTTACAATCCATTTCAGGTCTAATTGTTGAGAGACCCTTTCTTCTCTCATCAATTTATTTTCTGAAATTTTAAGTGACGTTGCTAGGCTGCCGAATTTCTCGTAAAAGAAATCACATCTTCTCTTTTCTTTCATGTTTCCTTTTCATGTGGTATGTCATACAAATATCCATACCATGATCTTATTCATTACACATAATTTATTATTAATTTTTTATGAGTCGGTGACCCTTGTCCCCTCTCCTGTCAATGTTTTCTAAAACCATATTATATAGTCGTTACGCTGCAGAAATTTCGTCTCAAAATTTCTATCTCTTTCTCGCAAGAAATTCCCTTGTTTATTTATGTGAATACCCAAACCTATTTAGTTTATATGGGTGTTCATAAATATATAAATATGATATATTTGATTCTTTAATGGACATACATATAACCCTCATTCCCTTTCCATGGGTTATAAATGATATAATGATCTTATTTTTTAGAGCTTTTAAAACGTTGCAATTTTGAAATGAAACCCATTTCTTTTATTCTCTATGGGTTATTTATGAAATTTTTGAATATGATATATGTGTATCACATGTATGTAAAGACATATTAAGGGTGCGCCCTAATAGCATTCAAATGCATTGGGTAATGATGTAATCTCTAGGGATTACAATTTTAACGATACCTTGGTGAATAACCTTGGTATTTTTTTTAAAAGACACCTTGGGGATGGACCTTGGTGATATGTTCATGATTGTCTAAGTTAAATGTTGTAGCCACATCTTCAAGTTATGAATCATGTTATTTTCATTATGATATGCCTCATGATCTTTTTCTCATGACTTAAATCTATTTATCATGAATTCATTGATGTATATCAAGTTCAAATGTAAAATGTTTCTCTTGTTTCCCTTACTGGGCCTTATTCTCACCCTTTCCTTTGATGTATGCTCCCAGGTTATGAGATGATGTAACGAACATAGGATGAAAAATGAAGAGTCCTTTCATGTTTTTAAGAATAATGATATATGTTGTTTTCATGTATTATGTTCATAATTTCCAAGACACTAGACTTTAAAGATCCTCTGTCTTGTAAGATGTAATTAAAAGTTATGTTATAAAAAGGCGGGATGCCACAATTGGTATCAAAGGAATGTTTAGTTATTTATGGGAATTAGGCTATGAAAACTTTAGGAATAACCCTATAGAAAAGTTTAAATATAGGAAAACTTCCTGGTATTTTGGTGAGTATTGAGTAAGTTGTTTACCAAACAAATACATCCCTGTCTGGATACGAGCAAGTAGAGGCAGATCTGGCACAAATGTACATAGGGGTAAAACCTGAAAACACTGCTTTGAGCTAGACTCGAATGAGAACTGGTGCATGATAACGGGCCTTACTGCACTCTTGGTTACGACACTCTCGGGGGATATGTTTGGTTAATCGCAAGCTTTTTATAAATCATTATGATAGAATTATAGAGAAATATAATTGTTTAAGCATGTAGTTTTAAGACGTAGAATTATTTATAGTTAAAAGATTCATAAATGATACAAGTTTCTCACTAAGATTTTATTCTTTTAGAAAAAGGCGGCCAATAGGAGGAACCGTGCAAGTGGTGACCGCAATGGGCCATGTGCTGACGGACCTCCGATGGAATCCGGAATGGAAAAATTCATGTGAATGATGAACCAACTGACTCAAGTTATGAGTAATAACTTGAATCAAGATGAGAGGCCGATCTCACCATGAAGGGAACAAAATTTTGTTGAGTCCTTCATGCATCAAAAACCACCACAATTCAGTGGATTCACTGACCCATTGGTTGCAGAACAATGGAAAAGCTCTATTGAAAAGATATTTTCTGTACTTCATTGTTTGGAACAAGAAAAAGTCACCCTTGATATTTACCGCCTAGAGGGGGAAGCTGATCAGTAGTGGTCACTGATCAAAAACACGAATCCAATAGGAGAAATGGAAGCTATGGAGTGGGAAGAGTTCAGGGGAATATTCTTCAATAAGAATTTCCCTCGTTCGATGAGAACGATAATGGAGAAAGAATTTCTCGAGATGATGAAAAAGGATAATGAATTTGTTGGAATCTATGAGATTAACTTCACAAGGCTTTCCCGTTATACCTCAAGCTTTGTCATGTACCCTAATGGAAAGGTTTATAGATTCTTTGATGGACTACGAACTCATCTGCGGAAGAATCTAGCGAACAGGGACAATGATAGCTACAAATAAATAGTTCGTAGTTCTATGAAAGTCGAACTAGAGTTTGGTGAGACACAGTGGTTTCATAAATCTAATGAGAAGAAGAGAGCTCTAGAACCAATCCTGGGAAGAATCTTTGATCAGGAAAGATGTGGAAAGAAAATGCAACATTCCACATGGAATAAATGTGGGAAGAAGCATTCAGGGAACTTCTTGATCGGATGTGGTAAGTGCTACAAGTGTGGATGAGAAGGCCATATTGCTCGGAATTGTCATAGTGATGTGAAGCCTTAACTACCCAACACTAACGACAAAGGAAATATTGTTCTGGCCCTACCTAAAGTCCAATGCTTTAAGTGTGTAAAACATGGTCACTTCTTTAATCACTATCCAAATCCGAGGGCAGTGGAGGGGAATCACCATCAACTTCAGCAAAGGCCAAGGGAGAAAGTTCATGCTTTTTCTATCACAACAACTGAAGTTAAAGCTCCGAATGACATGGTAGCAGGTACTCTTGTTGTCCTCTCAAAACTAGCAAGTAATTTGTTTGATTCTGGTTCTACGCATTCCTTTATATCCTCCAAGTTTGCAAGGAATATAAATCAATCCCCAAACTGCTAGAGGTAGAGTTGTCAGTCAAGACTCCAAGTGGGATTATCCATGCATCAATAGTGTTTAGAGACTCTAGTGTTTACTTTTGTGAGCACAATCTTATCGCAAATCTAGTAGTGATTCCCATGATGGAATTTTATGTTATACTAGGGATGGACTAGCTCTCAAAGTATAATTCTAGATCAAATGCAAAAGTAAGGAAATATCAGTAGTCATGAATGAACGACCTAAAATTATCTTCCAAGGAGATATATCTCGACCTGATCTTTTTCTAGAGGCACCTCCTATAGACTTATTTATGGATTTAATCGGTGAGGATGAAGAAGGAAAAGGGAGTATACAAATAGAAGATGTTCTGATTGTTCAGGATGTATTTCCTGTGGAGTTACCTGGACCTCCCCCAGAAAGAGAGGTAGAGTTATCCATTGAACTCGCACCTGGATCTCAACCAATATCAAAGAAACCATATTGAATGGAAAATGTGGAGCTAGAGGAGTTAGAGAAACAACTCCAAGACTTGTTGGAGAAGGGTTTTATCCGACCAAGTTTGTCTCCTTGGAGATCACTAGTTCTCTTTCTGAAAAATATGGATGGATCAATGCGGCTATGCATTGATTATAGAGAACTGAATGGGATCACAGTGAAGAACAAATACCCTCTTCCAAGAATTTAGTACTTATTTGGCCAACTTCGTGGGGCTCAATTCTTCTCCAAGATTGATATTCGATCTGGTTATCATCAACTGAGGGCGAAGAAAGAAGATATTCCAAAGACTGCCTTCTTATCAAGATATAGGCATTATGAGTTTACAGTTATGCCCTTCGGCTTGATTAATGCTCCTGCTATATTCATGGATTTGATGAATATAGTCTTTAAGGACTACCTTGATAACTTTGTGGTAGTTTTTATTGATGATATTTTGATATATTCAAAAAGTCGCGAGGATCATGAAGATCATCTGAGGGTTATTTTGAAAACTCTGCGGAAGGAGAGGCTCTTTGGAAAGATCGGAAAGTGTGAGTTTTGGTTAAAACAAGTGGATTTCTTGGGACACATTGTAACCAATGAAGGAATCTCAGTTGACCCTGCAAAGACAATGGTTGTGGAGGAGTGACCTCAACCCACAATAGTAATAGAGATTCATAGTTTCTTTGGTTTAGGAGGATATTATAGGAGGTTTGTGAAAAACATGTCACGTCTTTCTAATCCACTAACCAAGTTTACTCGAAAAGGGGTTATGTTCATCTAGACAAAGGAATGCGAGGAAAGTTTCCAAGAGATGAAAAAGAGATTGGTTACTGCACATGTGTTAACACTACCCTCTATCGGAGAAGGATTCGTTATTTTTAGCGATGCATCTCTAAAAGGTCTTGGGTGCGTCCTCATGCAGAATGACAAGGTCATTGCTTATGCATCTCGATAGTTGAAGATTCATGAGCAGAATTATCCTACGCATGATCTAGAGCTAGCAGTAGTTGTTTTTTCTCTAAAGATATGGATGCACTATCTTTATGGGGAGAAATGTGATATATTCACCGACCACCAAAGTTTATAGTATATTTTCATGCAGAAATAATTGAACATGAGAAAGAGCATATGGTGGGAGATTATTAAAGACTATGATTTTTCAATTCATTGTTACCCTGGAAGAGCAAACAAAGTTGCAGATGCGTTAAGCAGGAAATACCCTGTTGTTCTGGAAACAATGAGGATCCCAGGAGATCCCTTGATTAAGGATCTAGTAAAATTGGACATGGGAATTTTAAGGGAAGGGACATCATCAACCCTATCCCAACGGATTTCTCAACCTTCATTACTAGAGAAGATCAAGAAGGCTCATAAAGAAGATCTTTTGTTGCAGGAGAAGTTTGAGGCTGTGAAGGATGAGAAGTTTCTTGATTTCAATATTGATCAAGAAGGTGTATTGAAATTTCATACAATACTATGTGTTCCATATATTCCAGAGATAAAGAAATAACTGATGGATGAAGCTCATAGCTCTACTTTCTCTATACATCCAGGAAGCACTAAAATGTATAGAGACCTTCATGATCATAATTGGTGGGATAACATGAAGAGGGAGATTGCTGATTACACTACAAGGTGCCTGGTCTGTCAACAAGTAAAGGTAGAACGACAACTTCCTAAGGGTGTATTACAACCGCTACCCATACCAGGATGGAAGTGGGATAATATCACTATGGTCTTTGTCACTAGTCTCCCGAAAACATCTAAAGGGAATAATGTAATATGGGTTATAGTGGACCGTCTCACCAATACTACCCATTTTATCTCTATTCGGGAAGATTTTCTCTCTAGATCAACTTGCCAAGATACACGTAAAGGAAGTGGGAAGGTTGTATGGGGTACCACTATCCATCGTATCTAATCGTGATCCAATATTCACATAAAAATTCTGGATAAGTCTTCAGCATGCTCTGAATACTGAATTGAATTTTAGTACGACCTATCATACTCAAACTGATGGCCAATCTGAAAGGACTATTCCGACACTTTAGGACATGCTGAGATCATGCTCAATGGAATTTAAAGGTGGATGAGATCAACACCTCCCATTAGTTGAGTTCTCATACAACAACAGCTTCCATTCGAGTATTCAAATGGCACCCTATGAAGCAATGTATGGAAAGAGATGTAAAACTCCTACTTTTTGGGATGAAGTTGGTGAGAGAAAGCTTCTTGGGCCTGATCTTGTGCAAGAGATGACAGAAAAGGTTCATGCCATCCAACAACACATAAAGGTTGCTCAGAGTCGGCAAAAGAGCTATGATGACAACCGTCGAAGGGACTTGGAGTTTGGTGTTGGTGACAAAGTCTTCCTTCGAATTTCTCCATCGAAGAGAGTCATGCGGTTTGGGAAGAAAGGGAAGCTCAACCCTATGTACATTGGCCCCTATGAAATCCTTGATCGCATAAGAGCAGTGGACTATCATCTATCACTTCCACTGAACCTAGATCAAGTTCACGATGTCTTCCATGTATCTCTCTTGAGGAAGTACAAACCCAACCCTTCACATGTACTGAACCTAGAGGTGGTACAACTAGAACATGACCTCTCTTATCAGGACAAACCAGTGGATATCTTAAACTATATAGACAATGTTCTACGCAACAAGACTACCCACCTTGTGAAAGTGTTATGGAGGAACCATAAGTATGAAGAACCGACGTGGGTGCCTGAGGAAACAGTGAAGCAAAAGCACCCTCACCTTTTCGACTAGGCCTTTGGATTAAAATTTCAGGGATGAAATTTCTTAAGGGGGGAAGAATGTAACTACCCAAACTTTTGGAATAGTATATTAATTTAGTCTTAATGATTTAATAGAGATGTTAGTGGTTAATGCATAAAGAAGAGTCGATGGCTTCATCCAGTAGACTCAGACCATATGAAGCCCACGTATCAGAGCTTAGGAAGGAGGTGACATCTTTGGGCTTCGCTTTGGACCATGCTCAAGATGAACTCTATCATGTCAAGATTGAACGGAATCACCTATGAGAGAAGTTAAAGTTAGTGGAGATTACTACTAGGGAAATGTTATCTAAGTCTCCATCAGATTCTCTCACCTTAGCACACCTTACACTTAGGTAACATGCTGGTGTTATAAGGGGATATATAACGAGACCATAGCTACTTTGTGTAATCCTTTGAGATAAATAAAATTGTGTTTTCTTCCTATGGTGATGTTTGTGAATTTTCTGATGTCTGGATAAAACTATGATGTATCTTATAGGTGAATTTTGAAAAAAATGATATTTTAAAATATTTATGTAAACCTTAAATAACTAATGATGTGTAAGGATTTCAAAAAATGGTCTTCTGCAAATGTGTTCAGTAAGAAATTTAGAGACTAATAAGATCAACTTAATTTTTGGTGAATAGTAAATTATGAATAGTGATTTTATGCTTAGGATTAGTAATGTGACCAAATGTATTATTAATATCACTTAAAGTAAGTATTAATTTAATTTAGGCACCTTGATTAAGTAACGTGATTCAATAAAATAGGTAAATAACTGTTTCAGAAATTATTAGTTAAGTATTAGTTTTTTCAGGTGAAGAGTGTTTTTTATTTAAAAATTAAATTAAAAATATTTAGTAAATTATTTTTATAAAATGGAGTTCATTTTTGAATTCAGAGCATCGATATTATGTTAAGGTGAATTTTTGGGATTTCTCTGAAAAAGTTGAATTTTCGGTGAATAGTGAATTTTCAGTTTAGAGTTTCGGGTGTTTAATGACATCATTAAGGATTTAATAATTATGTAATAATTCTGGTAGACTTATGAATAGTAATATAAGGTATTAGGTGTCCCAAATGGCCAATACCATGGGAAAATACCATGGTCAAGCCCATGGTTTTGCCAATACCACCAATGAGGTGTCCCTTGGCCATTAATGTCGTGTCCCCTCACTTACCCTATAAATACCAAGCCATTCTCTCATCTTTTCCACTGAAAAATCCTCCCAAGGTTCCCTAAAGCCTCCCAAGGTCCCAAACATCAAGATTTCGAAGTTACTCTTCAAGGTAAGGGATCCTACCTCTCTTTTTTTTTCAAGTACTCTTTTGTATGTCATTTCATTTAATCCCCGTGTTCTTATGTTGGGGGATGTTATTTTATATTCCTATTACATCCCTTTATATGATCATATGATGATATATCCTCTCTTACTCTCATCATTTCGTTTTATGAATGTTTAAGTGGTGCTGTTAGGCTGCCAAATTTTTGTAAGGGATTCTTTCACCCTCTTCTTTTAAGCCATGACTTCCTTTATATTGTGTCTTTTATTTTTATCTCTTTTTGTTGAGGGTAGGTTCTTATATGTTCTCATTAGTGAACATTTCATTTCTAATTATTGAGATTCCATTTCTTCTCTCATAAATTTATTTTTTGAAATTTTAAGTGACGCCGTTTAGCTGCCGAATTTCTCTTAAAAGAAATCACATCTTCTCTTTTCTTTCATGTTTCCTTTTCATGTGGTATGTCATTCAAATATCCATACCATGATCTTATTCATTACCCATAATTTATTATGAATTATTTATGAGTGGGTAACCCTTGTGACCTCTCCTTTCAATGTTTTCTAAAACCATGTTATATAGCTGTTATGCTGTAGAAATTTCGTCTCAAAATTCCTATCTCTTTCTTGCATGAAATTACCTTGTTTATTTATGTGAATAACCAGACCTATTTCGTTTATATGGGTGTTCATAAATATATAAATATGATATATTTGATTCTATAATGGACATACATATAACCCTCACTCCCTTTCCATGGGTTATAAATGATATAATGATCTTATTTTTAAGAGCTTTTAAAACGTCACAATTTTGAAATGAAACCCATTTCTTTTATTCTCTATGGGTTATTTATTAAATGTTTGAATATGACCTATGTGTATCACATGTAAGTAAGGACATATTAAGGGTGTTCCATGATAGCGTTCCAATTCATTGGGTAATGATGTAATCTCTAGGGATTACTATTTTAATGATACCTTAGTGAATAACCTTGGCAATTTTTTTTAAATGACACCTTGGGGATGGACCTTGGTGATATGTTCTTGATTGTATAAGATAAATGTTGTAGCTACATCTTCAAGTTATGAATCATGTTCTTTTCATTATGATATTCCTCTTGATCTATTTCTCATTCCTTAAATCTATTTATCATGACTTTATTGATGTATATCAAGTTCACATGTAAAATGTTTCTCTTGTTTCCCTTACTGGTCCTTCTACTCACCCTTTCCTTTGATATATGCTCCCAGGTTATGAGATGCTGTAATGAACTTAGGATGAACAATGAAGAGGACTTTAATGTTTTTAAGAAGAATTTTATATGTTGTTTTCATTGTATTATGTTCCTAATTTCCAAGACACTAGACTTTAAAGATCCTCTGTCTTGTAAGACGTAATGAAAAGTTATGTTATAAGAAGGCAGGATGCCACATCCACGATTTTAATTAATACATAAACTTCTACACTTTAAAGTTTCTATTTACTACTTTATTTTATGAATCATTATTCTAAAAAAATAATATATGTATTTCCCACCAGGGTGTGCATAAAACACTATTTTGGTTATGAATTCCTATGTAATATATGTATTTAGTACTACTCCTCCCACTGATCATAGTGGAGTTTTTAATTTTTATTCCTACTAATGTACATATATAGCCTTAACCCATAGAGGTTATATTTTCTCCCACTATGCTTATGTGACTAGTTTCAATTATGGAAACATAGTCAGACTTTATTATATGTTAATATACTTCATGTCTATAGGATTATAAATTGAGATGAACTAATTTTTTTGATGTTATTTTGTGTCTAATACTATCTTTAAAAAAATTATTTTCAATAAACACTTACGTTTGAGACATAATATATTCTTATCATGTCCTAATTGATATGATATTTTCAAGTCAATATAGTTGGAATATGGGTAGTTTTATAATAATACTTGCAAAACATACCCTAGAATAAATTATGGACGATTTTTAATATATAAGATTCTTCATTGTTCTTCTGTTTACCATCATCACTATATTTTTGTATATAAGGAAAATTTGAATTTGGGAACACCTTAGATCCACATATATGATTAATGATTACATGGATAAGTTGTTCTTCATCAATCCATCCCAAAGGTTCATCAATAGTTATAAAGTGAACTCATTTACTTCAATGACCATTTCTAAAATTTTAAAGGAATCCGATCTATCCCAAATTTACCCAAGTTTTTAGGGTTTAGCTGTCTTTTGTAGTATATCTTGGGTTTTTGAAGCCTTAGATACCTAAGAAGAAACATACAGACACGTACATTCTATGGATAGTTTTTGGCTATGAAGTGGCCAAAAGTGGATTGATTTTATATGGGTTTAAATGATCACTAGGATATCGATGTGATTTCAAATAATGTAAAAGGTTTGATACTAGGTTATTATAAGGGATGGAATGGGAGAAATTCATTTTTAAGCATTTCAATTTCTCAGAATTAAGAGTGATTCATTTAAAGGGATCAAAACAAATTCATCACTTAATGGTTTAATAAAAACAACAACCTAAATTTAATCACCTATACACTTGGAGGAAACTTTTTATGATCACTCTATGGTAAATTTTCTTATTATCACTTGAAGTGTGTGGCCTTAAAATTCATCAATTTTTAAGAAGTTATAAGATCAACAGAAAAAATTTATTTAAAAGAAGTGATTATACATTAATATAGTGAGAAATAACATTCAATCCATACCCCATATACTCCCATGTATCAACCCATAATAGTTTTATCCCTCAATTGATGTTATTCCCTCAATTTAAGTGGAAAGTAGACTCATGGGTGTAGAATTGAAGAATTGAAAAACAATGAAATAATGAACAATCCACAATTATTTGATGGATTTCTGTCATGGATATGTGAATAAATTCACACTTTTATGCAGCATTGAGTGGAATGACATTTTAATATTAATATTATTATTCATTCATTTGTTTTTTTTTTGTTTTTTTCCACTTTTTAAATGGTAATTTAAATTAAACTCAATCAAGTCGACCCCTATATAATTACATTGCTAATAAATCCTAGGCTCAAATACCATAATGCACTAAGCATCACCTCAAGTTAACTCAATAAAAACAATTACCAGAAACAGACATAAAATTCCCAAATCTAGACTAGAAAACTATGTAGTAATGATCCCCATGTTTCAAAATCCACATATTCGGTCAATCCATTACTCTAAGAAAAATTATATACATATATTAGATTTTTTGAATACTCGTGTTTAAAATAAAATGATCACCAAACCTATTAAATTTTCTATGGGACCCCAATTACACAAATTAACACCCCTATATCTAAAGGATGTGTGTTGTGAATATTTTTTATTAATTGGATTAAAATGTAAATGTTGAAAATTCACTTTAAACATGCACACAATCTAAAATTTATGCACATGAACTTCATAGTGGATTAAGACCATAATCAATGCATGTAAAATTATTTGATATTCAGTTTGAATGTTTACAATGTGTATTATCATGTTCAAAGTAAAATAAAATTTTTCCCTTCCATTAACATGCATTATTTTTCATTTAAATTTATTTATGAAGTTAATAGTAATTTTTTAATTTAACCCCCCTAACATAGAATAAAACTAATGTTGATTTTTAAAGAATAAAAAATTTAGATGTGGGTAGAGGTAAAGATGAAGTGTTCCAAAATTAAAATTTGAAAATGAGTTATGGAAAAATTTCACTTGGTGGCATACTGATAAAGGTTATGCCATAAAAAATTGATCCTTTGATCCCCATGTCACTCGTGGAATCCCTGTATTGGATGATAGAATGGTTTTGAATTTTTGGATGTAGGTGATTTCCCTAAATAACATCTTCCTCAAAAATCCCTTCTTCTCACACAAAAACCAAATTACAACAGGATGGAATCCTTGATAAGTTTCCCTAACTAAAAAAACAAAGAAAAAATGAAAGGGAAAAAACGTACTAGTATATTTTAAAACTCTAAACCTTGAGTAAATGTATAGGTAAAGGATGGTTTGCCTCCCAAAAAGTGCTTTGTTTAATACTATTATCCCTACATAGACCCTAAATCTATCATCTTTTGTATGGTTCATTGGCTGGATCATTTAAATCCCCCATTGTTTCTTATTTATTAAATGATTCAATAAATGGTTTTAACCTATGATCATTGAATTTGAATAAATGACCACCATTGGGATCCTAAATCTCTATTGCCCCATGAGGGTACACATGACGCACTATGTAAAGATATGATCATCTTTAACTTAAATTTCCTTGGTGTAATTGATGTTTTGAACTATACAAGAGAACAAATTTTTTAGGTTCAACAAGTTTGACTTTTAAATTTTTATTTTGTTAGGCTCAAACTCTAGATTTATTTAACTTTGAATTTTCATAATCCTCCATCCTAAGTTCCTCATGTTCATTAAGATATAATATTCTATTTGTTTCTACCAATGAAATGTAATAGTTCATTTTTT
Organism: Viscum album; assembly: GCA_963277665.1. Lineage (NCBI taxonomy): Eukaryota > Viridiplantae > Streptophyta > Magnoliopsida > Santalales > Viscaceae > Viscum > Viscum album. The sequence continues at coordinate 1,611,330,963 of OY728122.1, forward strand.
TGATTGCCCAAAAGGCCTTTTGTTAAATTTTAACTGGTAAATGGCATGATTTTATATAAACCATCATTTACGGGGACATTCTTATGAGAGTTTTGAATGCTGTTAAATATGGCCAAATGGAATCAAAGAGTTTTTCAGAATAATATTTCACAGAGGGATTGACTGTTTTATCAAGAATTTTATTAATCTCCTTATTCCCAAACTCATCTAAACCATTAGTTTAAGGATTGTTGGAAGTGGAAACTTTTTGATAAATCCTGTACTCAGACATGAGTGTTGGTAAGGGATAGTTTATAGAAATGGTTTCCATGATCACTGATGATAGCCCATGGAATTTGAAATATAGAAAAAATGTGATCTATCAGTAATCATTTTATAACATGATGTTCATTAGACATAGTGGGATGGACTATACCCATTTTGAGACATAATCAACGATTAATAGGATGTACAGATAACCCAAGGAGTTTGGGTAGGGTCCCATGAAATCAATTCCCCACAAACCAATGACTTAGAGGAAATAATGGGAGTAAAGGAAATTGGATTCCTTTTAGTTTTGGATCCTAATTATTTACATTGAGGGACAATTTTACATAATTGGTAGGAATCCTTATTAAGGTTAGGCTTGTAAAAACCACATTGGAGGAACTTTTAGTGGTTTTCTTTATGTTAAATTGGAATACACATGCCACTCTATTATAGAATTTTAGAGTGGACTCTTTCACAAACTCGAGAAAAAATTTCCTAATGATTTGATCTAAACAAAACATGAAGTGGTATGGATCATAAAACACATAGTGTTTGACATCATAATTGAATTTTATCTTAGATTGGTTCCCAATGAATTTTTGATTGTCACTAATAACCAAATGGTTTTATTTGCCAGCATACCAAGGGAAATCACAAACAGAATAGAGGTGATCATCAGGAAATGAATCAGACATAGAACAATGATGTTTTTTGTCTTTGAATTCTATCAGAGATTGTTGATTAGCTAAAAAGTTTTCAACTCACTTTTTATCCAAAATGGTTAAATAAAAATATTGTAGAAGAAGGACCCACATAATCAATCTATCCTTTACATCTTGTTTTTAGAAAATTTATTTGAGGGAAAAATTATTGGTGAATATAATGATGGTAGATCATAAGAGATAGGAATTGAATTTATCAAAGAAAAAGGCAATAGAAAGTAACACTTTCCTAGTGGTGGTGTAGTTTATTTTTTAATAATTTTATTATTTAATTTCTTAAGAAATGATGCATGTATTTTTCTCATAACATTGTCCTAAGACAACTCCAATAGTGAAGTCACTTGCTACACACATGAATTCAAATGTAAGCTACAATTTGTAGCTTGCATGATAGGTGGATAGATTAGAGACGAATTGAGTATTGAGATTGATTCCTTAGATATTTCTATCCATAATAATGGAGCATATTTTACCATTAGAGCACAGACTAGTCAAGAAAAAAGAGTTGAAATTCCTAAAGAACCTTCTATAGAGACTACCATGTCCTAGGAAGGACCTCACTTCTTTGATATTTTATTAAGAGGGATGGTCATGAATGACATCCAACATAGATTTACCAACTATAATCCCTCTAATTGAGAATAAATTGACAAGGACTAGTCCGTCCTTTACCATGAAATGGAATTTTTCCCAGTTTAGGATGATATTTTTGTCCTCGCATCTAGAAAAAAACTTTTCAACATTTATAAAGCATCCTTAAAATGTACCCTCAGATATGCTTAAGTATTCCATAAATACCTCTAAACATCTCATCACCATGTTAGCGAATATTTTCATCATGAACCACCAAAAGGTAATGTTCGAATTGCATAACCCTAAGATCATATTATTAAAGGAAACAATGTCGAATGGATAAGTGATGGATGATTTATCTTGATCATCTAAGGAGACTTCAATTTGACTATACCCCGAGAATCCATCCTGGAAGATATAGAACTCATGAACAACCACTCACTTGAGGACTTGATCAATAAAGGGTAAGGTATAATGATATTTCTTATTGAACAATTTTAACTTTCTATAGTAAATATAAACTCCCCATCATCAATTTACCCTTTTGGGGAGAATATCACCATCCTCAATATTGATCACAATGATTCCAGCTTTCTTTTGAAAAACTTGAATTAGGTTTATGCACTCAATCCGAGTAATGGTATATATGATACCCTCTTTCAAAAACATAAAATTTATTTAATTACCCCATCAATAATATTGGGATAGAGTCTCTACTAATGTTGAGGACATGGTTTCTAGTAAGATTCTAGAAAAGTCTTATGACTTCCAATTAGAGGGTTAATCCCAGAAATATCTGAACGGGTCACACCAATTTCTTTATTATGATTTCCTAGAACATATAGAAGCATCCTATCATTATTTGAATCTGGAGAGAAATATATGACAACAGGAAAGGATTGATTTTACCCTAAGAATTCATACATGAGTGATTTTAATAGGACCTTAAATTTGAGATCAAATTGGTTAACACTTTCAAATGAAGGATGAGACTTTATATCAAACTTAGTTTCTTTTTCCAAATTTCTTGATAGAATTAATTCCTTCTGAATAGAAGTTCTAACCCCCAAATTAGAATGATCAGTGTCATGAATGGGTATGGACTTGATGTTTTTTATTTCACCAATGGTATCATTGATTGGTGATCCTGAAATATCATCAATTGAGTCATCTGATAGAGATTCAAGCCATATAGACAAATTTCCATCATATAAACAAACGAAATCAATATAATCTTGAATTGTAAATCCTTTAATGAATCCTCAATGTTTACATTGTTCAAAATAATCACTAACTTTACAATATACTTCATGGATATCTTCATCATCCACAATTTTATAGTTTTCATTATAAATTTTTATATCAAGTCTCATGTTTCTAAAGGTTTTTTTCATGTTCCCATTACTGAATTGAATGAAAGAGTCGATTTTTGTTAATAAGGGTTGACCATTTATGATGGGGTTTTGGTCCTTAGGACCTAATATTTGGTGATTATCAAGTAAAATGAAGTTATCAAGGAAAATAAAAATTTATACTTTCACCAAAAGATCCTTTAATACCCCCTTAGGAAATCGAACACAATGGTCAACATGTAGAAGAGTAACAAATGTTGGTTGGATTTCCTCAAGACCTAACTAACAATACATGGAATATGGAATGAGGTAATGACTAGATCCGAGTTCAAAAAGGGATTTAGAACATTATTTTCTCCTATCTAAAAACTGATGTAAGGAAAGACTAGTTTTTTTTAAAACAAGGAGGAATGGTCCCTTGAATGTTGGTACTCACATTAGTAGCCAAAAGGTCTTGGTTCTGATTTGAAAATTTCATTTTAAAAGAGTATAAGTCGATTAGGTAATTTGAGTAGGCATGAATGGTTTGTATTGAATAGTGAATATGAATGTTCAACATAACCTTAGAGAATATTTTCCTCAAATATTCATTCATATTAGGTGTGGATTTTCCTCTCATGAAATTGAGGGAAGGGAGTAGGTCATTTGATTTCTTGAAGTGGTTTTGGTTCCTTCACATTTTGAATGGATTTTTCATAATATGAGGTCGGTTCTTCATCATTTTCGTGTGATTTTGAAGACTTAAATGGGTTTGGAATGGTTAGTTTAGGGTTTTCAATTGATTTACCACTTATTAGGATAGTCAATGCTTTTAGATTCTCTTGGGATGTTTTTGTGTAACAATATTCTCCACATAAAGTTTAGGATTGTACCACCTGAGTAGGCATGTGTGGCTTTTCAGTTTTAATGGTTTTTAGTTCATGTTTAATGGATGATAATTCTGAGTTAATTTTCACAATTTTTTACATAGCAATTCAAGGATTTGGAGAGGGACTGATTGGGAAGGGTCTTGTATTGGTTGGTTTATCCATGGAAGATAATTTTGTTATTTTGATCGGTTATTGAATAGGTTCTTGGATGGGTTGTTGGTATTGGAATGAAGGAGATTTTATTGGACCGGTCATGGGTGGAACTGGTTATGGGTTTGAAAATTTTGTGGAGGGTAGGTGTTTGGACCTTTTGGATGACTGGGTTGTTGGATGAGTTCCTGGTAAACTTTCTAATAGAAAATTGGATGGTTATTATACCTTAGGTTGAACGTGTTTTTGTACTATGGGTTCTGAAATTTTAGATCATTGACCTCTTCTAGTTGTCTCCCTAGAAGAACATCCTTTATAAAAGGGATGGTTGGGGAGTTTTCAGTCCGGTGTTCATGTTTTTCAAAAAAAATTCAAACACAGTCAACCGCATGGATTTCTTGGACCTTTAGAAGATCAATATCTTTGACCTTACTTGTGAATGCAATAAGTTATTCACTCAGACTTTATTCTTAACTAATATTGTGGATTCAACTAGATTTGGGAGGATTCTAATAGTAATATGAATTTCCCCTTATTTTTTTGGTTTGGATATTCCTTCTAAATACTAGTAATATCTTTTATGGGCTTTGTTTTTGTAGGTTTGATAACACATAATGTCAATGAAGTGTTTATTTCTCAAAACCAACCCTTCATTGTAATTTCTATCTAGTTCTATGATTGAAAATCTATTGTGAGGTACCATGTTGAGTGTGTCTTTGAACCTTTTCAATGTTTCATAAAATGACTCCCCTTCTTTATCAAAAATGTTTTGGATGGTCCTTTTATGTGCCATTATTTTTGTGATGGGATAGAAATTTTTTATATAATTCTATTTTAGGTTGTTACAAAGTGTAGATGATGTAGGTATTAGATTATTAATGCAATTATTTTCAAAATCCAAAAGTGAGAAAGGAAACAAACTCATCATAGACGACTAAAGTTTATGTGGTTTAAACATGGTTTCAACAATGTTGTTGAACTCCTTGACATGATGGTATGGAATTTATGACTACATCCCAATGAAGGAAGGAATTTGGTTTAGGACATGAGGTTTGAAGACATAGTGGGATAATCCTAGGATATCATGGATAATTCAAGAGGGTGTGCCGGTCCAGGTAGGTTTGAGTTCTTTATTCATTATTTGATCGACTATATTCCCCATGTTTGGGGAAACCTCATTTGGATTTCCATTATGGTTCCCACCTGAGTTTATGTGTCAGTTTAAATGAAGACCCTCCTTTGAAATGTTATTAATGTTTGAATCCAATTTATTAGGAAGATTAGGATCAAATGGAAAGAGGCTCCTATGTGTAATTGAATCCCCCACCAAGGACCATCCACCATAAATAGACAGTTTGATTGGTCACCGGTATATGAAGGGATGCATCAAGAAAGGTGAAAAACAAGAGAAAAGGGACAAGATAAGAAAAATTTATGTGAGAAAAGAGAAATTGGGGAGAATGGAATGATTATTGAGATGAATTACTTGGGTCCACAACAACAGTGCCAAAATTTTATCTTGCCCAAATTTACCTATGTTTTTAGGGTCAAGTGGTCACTTTTAGTGTAGCAAGGGTTATTGAATCCTAAAAGACCTAAGAAAAAACCTACAAAGATGAATATTCTATGGATTGTTTTTCTTCTTATATGAAGTGTAAAACATTGGATTTATATTATATGGGTTTAAATGAGCACTAAGATATTTATGTGAGTTAAAATAACTAAAAAGGGTTGATCCTAGGTTTTTACAAGGGGTTGATTGGATGAAATTCCTGTTTAACGATTTTAGTTTCTTAATCACAATAGTGATTAATTTAAGGAGATCAAGACAACTTCACCAATTACTGGTTTAATAAAATCACAAAACTAATTCTAATCACTTATAATCTTGTAGGGTCATTTTTATGAGCACTCAGAGGAATAGGTTCTTATTAGCACATCATGTGCATGGACTTAAAATTCAATAGGGACAAGGATGTTTTAATATTATCAAACAAAATTGAAAATTAAATTAAGTGAATATACATTAATAGAGTTATAAATAACATAAAATTTGGACTCTTTATACTCCCTTCGATCAAAACATTATATTTTTATCCCAGCTTTGATGTTATCCTCTTAAGGGAAAAAAATTAAACTCATGAGGGAGAATTAAAGAAGTTAAAACCAATGAATTAATGAACAATCTACTAATATTTGATAGATTACTCTATTAAATGTGTTAATAAATTCACACATTGATAAAACAATATCATAGTACTAACAAAAATAACAGAAAATGATAAAAAAGCAAGTTTAATTAAGAAAGTAATGTGATTTGAGAAACATACAATTGAATGAATAACATTACAAAGACGAATTAGCAGAATAAATTTACAATGAAACAAAACACCAAAAATCCTTATATAAAAAAATACCATAAATAGTAATTTTGGAATCCTTTGGTCGAGCCTCCAATAGTGGAAGTCACTCCAATTAATGGTGGTTGGTCTCATATGGTGGAAAGTTAATGGAGAGAAGACTTTTCCACCCTTGACAAAAAAATGAGCCAACATGTATCCAACAAAAATATTTTCCAAAATTTCCTTCTATATAGAAAAATTTAGGTGCTCAATATCAGATGAAAAATAAGATACATTGTGTCTTGAATTATTTTAAAATTTAAACACACATGGATTTTAGTTTTTATAGATATTGTCTATGTGGTGGGAATGTTTTTTGGGCCACAGAATTTGGACAATAATTTCATCTTCATCATGTTCCATATATAAATAAAAAAAATGAAATTATATTAAAAAAATTTGAATTAAAATTTCCCCATTATTTCCCTTTTCCCTAGGTCAAATTTTATAATCATTTGGCTTCGTTCTTTGATGCTACATTAATTTTAATAGGCTGTTGTCCAGTACACTTCAGCCAGAATGTGTTGGCATGAAAGCCCACTGTGGTCATAATCCATTTTGATTCCTCAAGTGGTCCATAAATATGAAATATTCTCGATGAAATTAAAAACCCTAAAATTAAATATTAAATTAAAATCAATATCATTAGGTGTTTTAGGTGTTCCAAAAAGTATCATTTAATAGTTTATTTTAAGAAGGAAATACACTCATAACGTGAAATATTGAACAATTAATAAAATGCACTAAAAATGGTGTTTATTAATATTGAAGCACATGGAAACTATATATATTAAAAATGAATATTATCATCTTTCAGTGGATGATCATAATCTCATAATGTATTTTAATTTACCTCTATCATTAAGATAGTTCACATGGCCTTGTTAGAATGACTATAATATCATTATGTTAAACCTTTATATCTAAGGATTTATTTTTCTAAAAAATGATAATTTGTTTTGTAATATAAATGGTATTTTATCTCAATAACGGCTGAAACACTTTTCTAGATATAAATATGTCAACTATTATATATTTTTCTTGAGAATGTGTTATCTTGTCACTGTCAGGAAATTGATACTTATATATTATTCATCTTTAATTGCTAAATGGATATATATTATATCATCACAGGCCTCAGACATGTATTATTTCATTATTATTAATATAATTCCCAAAAAAAAACATGCCAATGATTGATATTTCTAGTGAATTTGGATTATTAGACACATAAATACATCATCTTAAACATAAAAACATCATATTTATTTAACACTCCACATATAACTACCATATATATTCTAATACTATAGAGGACACCTAGAGGAAAATTCCAAATTAACGAGGTGATATAGAAATCCCATTAATGTAATAAACATGAAGACAAATCCTAAAATTGGAGTTAGGAGGCAAAACATGATATCATAAAGAGGGTAATTGTACGTATAGAAATATGTAATAATTAAATTTCATTATAAGATCCAAGAATAATAGAATATGTGGAATCAACATAAAACATTTCATCATCAACATAATTCAATTTTCAATCCCAGTACCATCATCATAATTTGATTTAAGTACCATGGTGGATTGGGTTCACTCCCCATTTCGATAAACATGGTGGGCAATGTCTCATTATGGAGTAATGTCACTTTCTAATCCAATACATAACATATCATGAGATATAATTCATTAATCACTACAATGGAGTGATAAAAAATTCTAGGAAATCTTGTTACATAATTTAAAATAATACATATGTGTTCCACAGGAGGAAATTAATCCATACATAAATCATAAGAATTATCAATCCCAAGAGAAGGAGGTGGGTTTCATAATTCGGATTCAAGGAATAAGCAAAGGATAACTCAAAAGTATTTCAAAGAGAATATTTAATTAAATCAATTTTTAAATTAATAACTAAAAAGGGAATCAGGTCTTAAAAATGGAGTTCCATAGTATAAAATTCGTGAGAAATTCCTAGGAGGGATAAGAATAATGGTAAACCACTTTGGTGGTACTTCGTCAACAATGTAAATGATCTTTTGAAAAAAGAAAGACGATTATGGTAATCTCGAAAACCATAATTGAACCAAGAGATATATTATTAAAATAATGATGATTTTTAAACATATTCAGTGTTTGAAAACATTTTAATGTTGGGATTTTGAACATGAGACAATAAATAGCAAAGTCCCCTTAAAGTTATTTCACATAAAAGTGGTGAATTTTGATGGTAACAACAAACATGTAAAAACCCATAAATGAAAAGGGTGGTTAACTAGGTATATATTTTTTGTAAATATGAAAAGAAATATAAATAGTTTATGAGATAGATATTTTATAAATATGGTGAAATATTAATATACCGTGTAACTCAATGGAAACTAGGGTGGTACTGAAGATCCCTTACCTCATGGATGAATATGCTCTAAACTTGTGCTCAAATTACTAAATAAAAAAATTAACTTTATTAAAAACTTAATTAATAAATGTATAAAAATATATTTCATATATCAAGGTCCTTTAGCCATCATGTTTTTGTTATTTATAGTATTTTTTTCCTTCCTACGTTGGTTACTTGAGGATGTTCAATCATTTTTTTATATAACTCCTTAAGTATTTTTTCCATGGTCAAAAGAACAGTAAAATTGTTCATAAAATACATAATATAAACAGTTTTATGTAAATAGTATTTTATATTAAATATATTTTTAATCCATTCGTGATGGTTTTTGGTGATAAATGAAACTAAATGCTTGAGGAATCAGTAATCCACACGTACGTGTGATTAATTTTTCTATTTCTCAATGAATGAGAGGAAATTTGGGAAATTTATATTTTCCAAAATTAGGAATCATATTTATATTTTATATATCATATATATTAATCAATTACATACTTTTTAGTTTTCATGAATGGAGGTGATGAAAAATGGAAGACATTTCTTTCTAGTGGTGGTAGTCTGCACAACGCTCTAATGATAATTTTTTTAGCAGATGGAGGGGAATAAATAAGGGTTATACCATTAATAAAATAACATATAGGTATAATAATTATATTTATTTCATTATATTATTGTGGATATAAGATATTTTAAGTTGTAATGTTAAGTAAAATGTTATGAAGAGGGTAATACTTACATTAAAGACCATATCTTCTCTTAGAGATCTCCTTAGAAGTAAAGGCCATAAGATATGTTCTGGAAATTAAGGTATTAAGGATGATAAAAGGAATTATAGTATATGTTTCTTGGTAATATTTTCAATGGTAATTAAAATTATTATTTTAACCAAGGAGGGGTGGAAGTGATCCCATATTATAAATGAAGAAAAATAATCTTTTGGGAATACCCTAGACACTTCTGTGACATTATGACACTATTCCTTGGTCAATGAGACAAAAATTTCATAATAATGGAGTGTGGTATGGTATTGGGTAGATTAATCTTCATCCAATAATTTCCACATATTTTTAAACATTTTTCATGTCATTTACCATATGTTTTTATATTTTAACATATTGATTTTTACCTTGGTAACTAGTTTTTAACAAAGTAATTGATATGTAAATTTAAAAATATTAGGTAACCCCTATTAAGAAATTTTTATTTTTAAACTAAATTTAATATTAATATATTATTATATAATTTATAGATATGTAAAAATCAAAATCAAAATCAAAATATATAATATATAAAAAATAGTTTCAGTAGAGAAATGACTTTTTTCCATTATGTGTTCTTTATATTATTTATTATTGATTACCAATAGAATTAATTTTAATACAAATATATATAGGTTTGAAAATCATTTTTTATTCATCATTTAAATTATATTAATTTAAATTATTAGATAAAAATTACCTAATATTAATAAACAAATTAATTATTTAAAAAAATTTCATTGGTATCACATCAATTGACTCTAATCTTGCTTTGGTTGACTTTATGCATAAAAATAGAATTTAAATTTTTAAATAATATTAAAATTTTGAAATCAAATATGAAATAAAATTTTTATATTTAATTTCTAAATCTGAAAAACTCTAATTTTTTATATAATCGCATAAAAAAAGTTTTTTTTGAAATATTACTTGAGTTTCAGTATATTAAAAATATGCTTTCTAAATTAAACGTAGTATTTTTAAATGATGTATATTACTTATTAAATATATTTTTTATATAGATAATGGTTTCATAATCTTTTACATCATTCCAGTATTCTAAAAGTGATGGTTTTTGAAAAAATTGATATTTTTACAATTCACCTAGAAATCAATTATTTTAGAAAAAACCTAAAAACTCATCATAAGATTTATATATCTAATTTAAAAAAGGAATTTAATTTTATAAACTTAAAATTATAAATGTGATATAAATTAATTTTTGTATAGTAACACAAAATTAAATAACTAACATGTATCCCTAGTAGTTTAACTACTGTAACTATCATCTTTAATAATTTAATTTTATTAATGTTCCACATTTTTTTGTTTATTACAATATTGAATGTTACATAAGATACTCAAAAAAATATTTATCAATGGGAAAAGTTTATCTTCAACCTCAATATTTAGGTCTCATCAATGGTTATTGGAATAACTATTTTCCCGACATTGCACCACATTGAAATGTTGTTGAATTCTCTTGACAATTGCTTCCATTTCTTCAACTATCACAGGTCAAAAAAACTCTCATTCACCAAAATCATCCCAAAATGAAAGTAATATACATCTATTCCATAATGGTATTTATTTTGGTCAATTTTAATGCTTTATTGGAAGCATGTTTTGTCATAGAACCTAACCAGAGGAAGTGCTTTGTCCCATTCTCACTAAAATTCTATACAGTATGATCTCACAAAATCCTCAAGTGTATGGATAGTTAATTCATATTGGAATTCAAAATGTGGATGATATGTTTTAATAATTTTCAGCTATGAGTGTATATCATGATGAATATTCTTCAAAAATAATTTGGTTAACCCTATATCTCAATCATATACAATCGACATTGGTATTCCATTCAACCTTAACAGTTCATTAATTTATATCATTGCAATTTAATCAAGTGATAAGTCCTCTTTAATGGTTATAAAGTGAGTAGTATTTATAATATAGTGAACCATAACCCATATAAAATTATTTACTTTGGATTTTTTTGGATGTATAGTGAAAAAAACCATTGCGATTTTCTTTCATTTCCACGTATGTTTGGGAAATGGTTCCACCATCCCTTTGGAATTTTTATATTGACTTATATTTCTATCAGAATTTTTACATTGATGTATATTATTAAATATATTTATTTATATTGTACCACTAATAGTGTTCATGGGTATATCTATACATCTTTGTGGTCCATTGGTAAATGGAGCATGTTATTCTATAAGCATCACTCAGTATCACATTCTTTATCTATAACTCTGAGGGAAAACATATTCATTTCTAAAATATTATAAATCCTTATTTATCAAAATTAAAATCAATTTTTTTACCTTCCTCATTGTATTCACATTCATTTTTATATCCATATCATCCCTTTTATATTTCTTAATATTCAGCAGTAGTGATGGTTGAGAAATCATTTAAAAAATATTGAATGATGTTACTTTCATTAGGATTCACATTTCAGTCATTGGAATGTCAACAAAGGTCTGATACTTCTCAACACTCATCAAATATATAGATTCATGATCTTATTTACTTAGATATTTTTCCACTTTTTTCACCTTCCCCAAGCGATAGTGAATTGAGATGTCATAATACTTTATTAGCTCTAACCATCTTTATTGGGATATATTGATCTCCTTCTATATTAATATATATTTTAGGATATCATGGTCCATGTGTTTTTGTCAATATATATATATATATATATATCACACTTCTGACCATTGAGGTAATTACTCAATATCTTCAATGAAAATATTTCTACAACAAACTCTAGATCACAAGTTGGATATTTTTTCTCAGGCACCTTCAACTATATTGGGGAATAAGGTGACACTGTATCATATCCATCAATAAATTGCCTAAAATCTTACTTAAGAAATCACTATAAATTACAAATCCATCCCCACAATTAAATATTGTGAGTAAAACTGTAGTGGTTAGCCACTTCTTCAACTCCAAAAATCGCACTTCATGTTCATCTATCCATACATTCTTCACTCCCTTCTAAGAAACTCGGGTTATCAGGTTTGACAATCTTGAGAATTTTCTAACAAACCTATGATAATATCTAGATAATCCAAGTAAACTATAGATATACATCAAATATAATGGTCTAGGTAAATCCATTATCACCATAGTATTTTAAGGCTCCACGGATATCCATTTACATGTTAAAACATGACCCATGATCACCATTTGATCCATCCATACTCACATTTTTATGTTTTTAATTTATCCTTCATAAAAATCATTATCACATCAATAAAATTCTATTCTTGTTACTCCTTTATTTTTGAGTATATTAGAATATCTTTTAAAAATAATACCACAAATTTATAAGGAAAATCTCTAAAGACTCTATTCATTATGTACATTAAGATTGTTAGAGAAATTATGAGTCCAAATGTCATGACAATCTACCCATAATGTATATAACATGTATAAAAGGAGGTCTTAAGAATATTCTCCTTATTCATCTTTAAATGATGATATCCTAACCAATGGTCAAGTATAGAGAAGTATTGAGCTCTGCATAATTGATCAAACAAGTCATCAATTAGTGGAAGATGATTCTTGTTCTTTATCTTGATCTTGTTGAGTTCATGATAATCAATACAAAGACTCATATACCCCCATCTTCTTCTTAACAAAGTGGACCGGTTCACCCCATAGTGAAGCACTTGGGTGTATGAAACCCATTTATAGATATTATTTTAATTTATTCTACAGTTTATCTAGTTCAACGGGGGCTATTCAATATGTAATATTTGATATCAGCATAGATATAGGTAAATGTTCAATTGAGAACCCAACCTCATAGTAAAGATAAATACTATGAAATTATTAATGAAATATATCTGTATAATCCCTTACAAGGGGTATACACCATGAGTGTTCCTCTCATTGGATGTAATCATTTGTGATAGATATGGTTACTCATAAGGCAACAATATCAATACTTTTGAAGAATATTCCAAAGGAGATTCATCCTCATTTAAAGGTGATTTATTTCTCTCAATAGTTTATGTGGGATCTATATAGTATATAATTGAATTCCACTAAAGGGGATATGATAAAGATGACATAGAGATTCATCAACATATATTAAGTGGGGAATAGTTATGTACATGAGATGGAACAATCACACTATTAGCAGTTTTCATTGACAACATAACCTCCATGTTTTATATTGGCGTTTGAATGGTTTTGTTAAACATTCATGATATAAAAGTGTTTTTAGATTTAGATTCAGATAGTAATTTTTTTATTATTGAATGACAAACTATTTTTCATATCACCACATCATTATCTTGTTCCACCTCTAAAGTAGTAATAACATAATAACTCTTTTGATCTATTCTCCATGGGGTTGTTTTTTTTGGTTATGTTTTACAACCCGTGACTTACTGTAATGGTTTTCATAGATTAAAAATTACATATTGGTGAAACATTGAAAAACGAGATGAAGATTGATTAGTAATTTTTTTATGCAATCACATAAGTGGGATTCTTCAACTCAATTTCATATGCATTGTCTTGATGTCCCTCCATTCCAAAATCGAAAATATTCCTCTTACTAATGATACAACATACATGATGCTTCCATCACCACTTTTAGAATTTGGGATGTTGTATTTTATTACCACATAATGTTTTATACCATGATCCCCATGTGTTAAACTCAATTCTCAATTATTTTTCTCCAATCCTACGATACCACTATGAATCACCAATTTTCATTTTAACATTGAGGGAACATTGGAACACTTCTTTATCATTGTCAAAGTGCCAAATTAATAAATATCTTTACAGAATTGAATTTATCCCACTAACTGAATGGTTGATTTTATTTCAGTCTGAATAATAATAACATAAGAATATTGTTCAATACTTATAAAGTTCAAATTATAATATATAATATATCATTATTCATTTTCATTGATTCCATGGAACTCCCTCTCTATTTTGAGTGATAAAGTGTGAGGGAATATTTATTCATAAATAGCCTCTTTAATTCATCCCATTACATGGATTCTATATCTTCAATGGGATTTGTATTCTTTAGCAGTGGCCATCGCTAATCAACTTCTCCATCAGGGTAGTATACATCTATAATAACCATCTCTTTCTAAAAGCATTAAAGGATAAAGAATATCATCTCAATGGAGTTAATATATTATGTAGTGATTATGGGATTAGAAGACCCACTAAAGGTCAGTTGTATCTGACACTTAGAGGACTTAACTACAACATTCTCTCATATATGGTGTTCCACGTGATTCATGCTATTATTTATAACTTGATTCAGTTGTTCTAGTATTTTCATAAGGTTCTCAAATTCTTCTCCGATCATGATAGGTATTTAATTAGGGATGTCATCCCAAAACCCATTCCAAATGTCATTAACATGATTCAACCCACATCAAGCTGTTTTTTTAAAATAAAGCATATTTAGGGATGATAATAATTTTATTGATACATATACAAAGGATAACAAAAAACATATTATAAGCTACCAAAAAATGATGTGTTGATCTAAAAATGGGAATATATAAGAATCAATATTTGTAATTCATGGTAATTTTATTATTTGTTTCTGTAACCCTTAAAGATCCCTAAAAAATGTGTAAATATTTTTAATGGTTTATAATGAGGATGTGAATTATCTAAATGATATCAACTAGGAGTTTTAATCTAGATGTATAGTCTTAGGCCCACTCATCATGCATTGGGTGATGATTAACTTAATTCCCAATATATCCATTTCAGGGTTATTACCCATAGGTGAATTTGTTCTATAGCCTCATCCAATTGAAATTATCCATAGAGGTATGTAATTTTAAGGAAAACAATACATTCAATATAAATTATAAGCATGATCAAACCCATGAGAAGGTATTCAATTTCATAATTCTTATTTAAGGCATAAGAGAAGGATAAATCATAAGTATCCTTAATATAAGAAGGAATTATTTCATTATGACCCTTCATAAATTAAAATGGAACATATTTTTTGAAAATGGATTTCTAATATAGAAAATTCATGTGAAATATATTGTTAAAGGAATAATAAAAATGAACAACTTTAGTGGCTCTTTGTGAAATAAATAAAGGATATTTTTAAAGAAGGAAAGCACACAATATTTTCCATAAAACTAGAATTGAATAAAGAGGTATATCTATAAAATAATGATGGTTTTTGGAATATATTAATGGTTTAAAAACATTTTATGTGGGTGATTCATGTCATGAGACAATAAATAGTGAAGTTCCCTAAAATCAAGTTTACTTAAAAGTAGAGAATTTTGAAGGGAACTAAAAACATGTATAACCATATAAATGAAAAAGATATTTAACTAGGTATATGTATAAAAAAATAATTTCATGAGAATAATATTTCATAAATATTTATAGAAGGAAAGATAATGTGTAACTCAATATAAATGATGGTGGTATGAAATCTCTTTGACCTCATGTATGAATGTGTTCTATGATTGCAATTCACTTCATCGGGAACCAAATTAAGTTTATTAAATACTTACATAAGAACCTTATTCAACTATTTTTCATATTTTAAGGTTCTTTTACTATCATAAGATATTAATATTTTGTGTACTTTTCATTTTTGGGTTAATTATTTGAGGTTGTTTTGATCCATTTTCTGTAACTCCTTATGTATGATTAACATGGTCGAAAGAATTGTAATATTGTTTCGTCAAATCCATAGTATTTATAGATTAATTTAAATAATTTTTATATATTAAATATGTTTTTAAATACATCCATTATGGGTTTTGGTAAAAAATGAAACCTATTTCTCATGAATGTGGTAGTCTGCACATACACACAATTAATTTATCCATTTCTCAAAAAATAAGAGGGAATTATGATACCTGATTTTTTTAGAAATAATACTTTAAAATATATAATATTTATTAATTAATTTCATCATTTTTACCATCCGCGAATGGAGGTGATGAAAAATGGAAGACATCACTTTGTGGTGGCAGTAGTCCGCGCAACACACTAATGACACTTTTGATTTAATTAGCTAATAGAGTGGAGTAAACAATGGTCAATCCATATATATTATAAAAAATATGTATAATAATGATACATATGTAATTATATTCTTAATGATATAAGATATATGGAATAGGAATACTACATAAAAAATGTTACAAAGAAGGTAATGCTTACGTTGGAGGCTTGATCTTCTCTTAGAGATCTTCGAGAAAATTAAGGCCTTAAGATAAAATATATAGATAATGGGATTAATTATGAGAAAATTAATTACAAGATATATAGTTTGGTTATAGTTTAATGGGAAATTTTAATGGTATGTGTAACCAAGGGGGGTGGAATTGATCCCCATTTATAAGTGAAGAAAAGGAAACTTTTGGGGTACCTTTTACACTTCCATGATATCATTACACTATTCATTGGTCAATGAATCTAAAATTTCATAATAATGTAATTTGGGTGGGTATTGTTTCATTAAATCTTCAAAAAAGGTGTTACATGTATGTTTAAAACATATTTCAAGTCTTTTACCATATTTTTTTTTCATTTTAACATTTTGATTCTTACTTGGGTAACTAGCTTTTAACTAAGTAATTTATATTTTATTTTATAAATATAATTTATACCCTATTGAAAATATTGGATGATCTGAACCTAAATTTATTCTCCATTTAGTCTAATTAAATTTCTTAATATAATAAAAACAATATTTAAATCAAATTATATAACATATATATTTATTTAAATGACTTTTAACTGTTATGTGTTCTTAATATGATTTAATTGTGATATACATATACTATTTCTTTGTAAATGAATATAAAATATCATAATAATAGAATTTGGGGATGTCTTGGTTCCTTAAAGGTTCAATCAGGAATTTACATATATGTTTTAAATTTATTTCAAGTCATTTACCATATATTTTTACACATTAACATTTTGATTCTTACATTGGTAACTAGTTTTTAATTAAGTAACATATATTTTATTTTAAAAAATATATGGTAACCCCTATTAAAATTTTTGGATTTTATGAACCAAAATTTAATCTCTATTTATTGTAATTAATATGATAAATATTATAAAATTAATATTTAAATTAAATTATATAATATATAAAAAATAATTTCTGTATAAAAATTAATTTTAACTAATATGTATTCTTCATATATAGGTATGAATTTATAATGAGCCCGTACCCATGTGGTAAAGGCACCTGGTTGGCATCCAAGTGGTCTAGGATTGAATCCAGGTAGGGACGAAATTCCTAGGTTACTGCAGCAGTACTATAGCAGGTCACTATAGCAGCGGTAGAACAGTACTGGCGGTGGCACTATAGCGGTAGAGGTATTGTAGCGTGAAATGCAGTAACGATAATACATTAGAAGGAACTATAGAAGACCCAACACAACAGTAGTACTATTCACCAGAGGGCCCTTTTGTCCAAAAAAGGGATTCATGTCGTTGAGCCTTCGGGCCATGTAATGGGTCTCTCTCTACATAGTCAGAAGAGGTCGTTGATTTTATTTAATAATTAAATAAGTCTTCATACCCAAACATTTAAAATATATATATATGTATGAACATCATATTATATTCACAATTTTAAATATTTTAATTTAATTATTAGATAATAATTACACAATATTAATAAAATAATTCTTTAAAAAGGGTTTCACAGATATTAAAATAATTAGTATTTATGTTACCAATATTATATTTATGATTAAAAATTAAATTGAAGATTTCAACTAATATTTACATGTTGAACATAAATAGGAATTAAATTTTGTTATTATTAATTTTTAAAAGTTATAAAGTATTATTTTTTAATATAAGCATGTAAAAATAGTTTTTAGTGTTAGATATTACTTCGGTTTCGAAAATGTTAAATATGGGTTTTATAAATTTATAATATTATTTTTAAATAATTTATATTACTTATTTAATATATATTTTATACATAAAATATTTTTTCTAAAATTCTAATTCCTTATGGTATTATAAAATTGATCATTTTTAACAAAATCAATATTTTTAATATTCACCAAAAAATCATTTATTTTAGAAATAAACTCAAAAATATTCTTAAGATATTTTTTCTATGTTGAATTTAAAAATTATATTATTATCATAAAATTAAAATTAAAATTATGATATAGATTATTTTTTGATATAGGAGCACAAAATACAATAAATTCTATTTATTCCTATCATTTAACAGCTATAATGATATTCATTAATAATTTAATTTAAATTAATGTTTTGTGATTTTGGTTTAGTCTGTTATTTATCAAAACATAATATACTCAACACAATATTTATTAAGGGGATATAATAACTAATTTCTTGGTCGTTACATCATCAATTCTTGAATTACCAAACTATTGGTATATTATGAAATACCGTATCAAAATATATCCAAATGTCTTAGTCATGGGATGAACCCATGACTCAAAATTTATTAAAAAAATAATAGAAAATAATAGAAATATTACATGTAATGATAAACACACATGAAGTAGAATCCGGTCACAAACCGGGCCAGGTACCCTAGTTACCCGATAACTGAGTCTATCCTGACATGGTTTGAAGGGCGTTCCTGGTCCCCAAATGTTGGAGACTAGCTCATAGCATCATGAAAAATGAATGTGGGAATGAATTTTCTACAATCACTACTGATGAAAGAAAAAAAATAAGTATGCATACAAAAGAAACTACACAGGGGGTGGTGTACCATAAGTCAAACATGTATAAAAAACCTAAAGTACTACAACACAGTACCAAATAACAATAAGAGAAAATAGACCATGTCCCAAAGGATGAAACTCTCCACATCCATGGATCATCATCTAGAACCGCCTTTATGTTGTGCTTTACACCTGCTCAAACTTGGAAGGAGATGATATAAAACCACGTGAAGGAATAGGTAGTGTGTGAGCTAAAATCACCGTAGGGTATCACCAAGGATTCCATATTAATATTACAACAATTAATTTATCAAATAAAGGGATTTCATTTTTCAAATAAATAGGTTCCACATTTTAAAATAATATTAAAAGAAATCATGATTTTCATTTCAAATGATGGAAATAATTTAAGCAAATGTTTTACATTTCAATTTATGTGTATTTCAAAACAAATGTTTTAATTAAACATTCCATTTTAAATGGTTTATATAAATTCACAACAAATGTAAAATAGTTTACAACAATGGTATACATTGATATCTCATATATAAATAAGTGATAAACATAGTAATCTACTAAAATGTATGATATTTACAGGTTATGAGATCCTCACACACTGATATGATCATAACAACAATGTCTACCCATGTCCCTCATCACTAGAAATAGAGGACTCATCTATGTCCTACTGAGGTATAATATGTTCTAAAAAGATGTTTTTATAGTTATAAAAAGTTTCAATACAGTGCTAGAGCATTCCCATCATAACGTGTTTTTTCAAAATGACTCACTACATACACGGATTGCATGTTATCATGTATAATTGATTGATGGAGAAATTATTTTAAGAAACCTTCCAAAATAATTATGTATCATTCCTCTATTTCAAAAAAAATGCCAATTTTCCATTTAGAAACCAGAATTGGGTTTTAATCAAAATATTAGTTTATCTAAGAAAAACCCCAAAGGTTTCTATGAAAACAATTTTAAGCCATTTTTCCCAATTAATAATTCTAAATCAAATCACAATTCAATTTTCCCCAATCAAATTTAACATTTTAATTGTAAACAATTCCACCAAATTCAGAATCTAAGTTCAACAATTTAAATTTCTACAATTTTCCACCAAATTCAGAATTCAATCCCAATTCAATGGAATTAGGGGTTTTTCATGATATTATTCCAAAACAAAAATTTCATAAATCAAATTATCCAATTCAATAGAAGTTAGTTTTTAAAAAATTAAATTGTACAAGAACCAAAAACCATATATTCAATTAAAATAAATGAAATCAAATAATGTAATTTAGGATCAATTAAATTGGTCAATAAAAAAGGAACCACCTTCCTTGGGACCACGAGATCTCGATTCACAAAACCCTAATCAGGATTATCCAAAAAATAAAAATGATCATAGAATCTGTGAAAATAAAAATTAAATTGAGGTTTAGATCCAAAACAGCTTGTATTAGATCCTCCAACAAGACAAAAAAATCTATAAAACTCTATGAAGAAAGGATGAGATAGTTGTTTATAGAGAAGGGGAAGAGGAAGCTAACCCAGAGAGGAACGACTATTGTTCACCAAGCTCTGATATGTATTCGAGAAGGTTTATATGGGAAACGAATTGCTCTTAAGATCTATAAAAGAAGGAGAAATCATTGGGGTTTGTACAGGCCCATTGAGAGTCTAAAAAGAGGGGTTCCTGAGATTTAAATTCAAAATAAAAATTACAAAATCTCATACGCACAGATAGATAGGTAGAGCCACATGGTTAGACCAAATGGAATGCCCTAGACGTGAAAACATTTAAATGGGATACACGTTTCCTTCTAACAGGTTATATAGTTTCAAAACCTATATGCTAACCGTGCAGAACCCCACTACCCAGGGTTTCATTGTTTTCCTTGATAGGATGCATGGTTTGGGAAGACCATGCACCAACCCTACACTGGCTCAGAATTTTTAATAAAATTTGAAACTATCATGAAACAACATTAAATTAAACCAAACCAAGGAATGGTAAAAATATGGGGTTTATACATACATGAAAATAGTAACAAGTTGTTATTTACTCCCCACTATAAAATCTTTTTTCCCTATAAATCATACTTATAAGCTTCCATGTCAAAAAGATGAGGTCGCTGCTCTCTCATCAGTGCCTCCCTTTCCCACATCTCATTATTGTTAGATCCATTATTCCCTAGCACTCAAACAAAAGTTATATTCCTCCCACGAAGTAACTTGGTTTTAGAATGAAATATCTTGACTAGTTGTTCAGTCACCGATAAATCAGGCTCAACATTGATATCACTCTAGCATAGAACAAGGGAGGGATTAGATAGATACTTTCATAGCTAAGATAAATGGAACATGTTGTGTATTGATGTCAGTTTTTGTGTAAGTGTTAGATGTTAAGCAACTATCACCACGTTCTCAACAACCTCAATATATCACTCAAAATGAGGATAATGTTTTCCCTTACCCCCAATCCATCAGGGACCCTACTGGGGTGATGGAATCCAGAACACCCATCTACGAACTAAAAAATCCAAGGGTCTACAATGAAGATAAACATATGACTTATATTGGATTTTTTTATCACCATTCTATGATGATTTAGTTGAATTATTACTGTAGTATCTAGAACCAAGATCGGTATAACCAAGGAACATTCACCAATCTCTGACCTCCACAACAAATATCTACAAGGACAACTACACAAGTACTCAAAATGATCCATTCTGGTCACAAATAAGTAACTATTATTATAATCAAACTCAAACAGTCCCAAATGATCATCCCAAGCTCAACCAATGTTGAGAATAGAAACGAAAATCATATACATAAGAATTTGTATTTCTCTTTCTGTCTGGACATTTGACTATGGATGGTATGTCATACTCAAACTAATTTGAGATCCTAGGGATTCCTGATGGCCTCTCCAAAAAATGAGATGTGAAACGAGGAACCATATTAGAGACTACTGAATATGGTCCTCCATGAAAATGAATGGTCTCTTTCACATAGAGATTTCTCAACCCGTCAACTTTGGTTGTATCACAAATGGTAAAAAAGTGTTCTGATGGATAACAACCCATATCACATTATTCTTCCTATGGGTACATGGAAACCAAACCAAAGACTCTATAGATATCTCATCCCAATTACATGTAGCCACTAGATGTGGCTAAAGAAAACCTGAAGGTTTTTGGTGATCAACCTTAACCTGTTGGTACATATAACAATGATAGAAAAATTCAAAAATGTCTCATATCATACCTTGAAAACATAATTTATGCTATATTTCATAGATATTCTTCATGGTTTCTGTATTTATATCCGTCTTGGAGTTATGGAAATCCCCCTTCACAGCTTTCTATAAAACTAATGTCACAAAAAACCGATTTATATAGCATAGAATACCCTCTTTGGAGAACGACCACTCAACAATGGTCTCCCAACCATAAAGGAGTCCCTAATTCTATGGAACTCATCATTATGATATTTTTATTTAATAATAATTTTGAGAAGAACATAGTTGAACTAAAAACTGGCCAAAGCAACCTCATCCCCTAATTACATGATGCAAATACACAACTATGAAAAGAAAACTATCAAGTTCCACTCTTCTGAATATTCTTTCATAGCCTGAGTTATATGTAACCTACTAAAATCTTCTATAATAAAATTCCATTTCCCCAGGGTATAACGGATGTTAAAGTCTGAAGATTGATGGTATTATACCCAATGACTCTGGTAGTGATTCTAATATTTCTTAGAGAAGATATAACTCATTTTATTTTGATATTAAATCATTATAAACATTTTTCTATAAATTCAATGTCACCAAATCTTAAGAGTGTGTACCAAAACTGCAAATTCAATGTCATGGGTTAGATAATTCTTGTCATGTGGATTATGTTGACGATATCCATAAGAAACCACATGATCACCTGGTATAAGAACATTT
This sequence comes from Viscum album, assembly GCA_963277665.1. NCBI lineage: Eukaryota > Viridiplantae > Streptophyta > Magnoliopsida > Santalales > Viscaceae > Viscum > Viscum album. Next base: position 1,611,354,146 of record OY728122.1, read on the forward strand.
CCCGAAATTGAAGTCGATGTATAACAGAAATCCACATAGCCCTGCCAAACCTTTAAATGAGACAACACTAGAGAAGTAGTAAAAATATGACTCATTTCAAAAAAATAATTCTAACATTTCTCATACCTTGAAAACATTACCCCATTTCGAGTTATATAATTCATTTAAGAGGCTGAATTTGAGAATTAATTAACAAACTAATGATAATACATATTTAAACCTAGGAATATTTGAATATCAAAATCATTCTATGGTTGTTTCCATGTTATAAAAGCCTTTAACTTCATAGGATAAACCGATATCCCTTGTTTCTACACCAAGATTCCAAATAATTTCACTTCCAAAATCCGTTAATAACATTTTGAAAGATTAGCATAATTTAGTGATTTCTCAAAAATCTCATAACTATTCTCAAACGATGCACAAGATCTTACCTGAACATTGCATAAAAAGGAATCCATCCAAAAATAAAACCATGAAAGCATCAAGGTACTCGTGGAAAATAATGATCATTAAATCCATAAATATTTTAGGGGAATTGGTTATAAAAAATTGCATAACACGGTAATCATAAATTCCATACGTATTCTAAAATCCAGTTTTCAGATTGTCATGTTCTTTTATCCCCAATTGATGGTAACCAAATTGAAGTTAAATGTTTGAGAAACACATTTCATCATTCAACTAATCAAAATTATCATCAATCCATGGAAATGTATACTTTTTATTTACCATAACTCAATTATGTTATAGGTAATAAACAAATATCTTGAGCGAACCATCATATTTATTAGAAAAGATAACCAGTGTCACACAGGGTGACACACTCAGTCATACAAAGACATTCTCTATAATATTATCCAACTGAGTCTTCATCTCTTTCATTTCAACTGGTTCCATATGGTAAGAGGGAATATAAACTGGTTGAGTATAAAGAACTAAATTGATAGAGAACTATACCTCCTATACCGATGCAAAACTAATGAAGTCATAAGGATCCATGGTGGAAATATCAGTGACAACTATAGGGATATCACCTCTCAATGATTCCCTCTTCATATCAAAATAAAATGTAGATATCACTTCCAGAAACACTAGATAGGGAGGCCCATCATTACTTTAACATGGGTCCCATTCTCCTTTAAATACAAAGAACAGACAATTGGGTGTAGTAAAGGAGACTTGTCAAAGAAAAAAATAAATCTTGACTTATTATAAATGATCCAATCCATCATGAATATGACATCAAATGGTTTCATGTGGAGAAGGAGAAAACTCCATGCAAAATCATCATATGACAAACAGAAAATAGAAGCAGGACTACAAATATCCTACTCTATCTTCATTCCAAGGGGTGTAGTAATATCAATGACATGAGATAAAATATCCATATGATGATTTATAAGATCACCAATATTGGTTGAAATAAAAAATTTAGAAGCACTAGTATCAAATAAATAATCAATAATGATAAACCTATAGTGATGGCACCTCTCATGGTTTCTAAAACTGTATCTGCTTCCTCCAGAGATTATTCCACTCTGTGAAGTAGCTTCTTTCTAGATGCCTATGGATGAAACTATTTTATCCTTGAATCACATAATTTCCCCATAGTTTTTGGAGGACATGATTATCTCATGCCACTATATATAATGTAATAAACATGGAAGAATCTCTGTAATCATCATGAGAATCCATAAGAACGATCTATCCTGGGCGGCGTAGTGAAAACCCTCTTTGAATTCCCTAACATGCCACACTGGTAGAAAATCAAATGGCCTCTTCCAGGCAATCATGAGGTCTAAAATGACCCTGACATCAAAAACCACCCTGAGAATCCTAACACTTATTATTTCATTTAAAGAAACCAATACTTCCACTATGAGAGAAAGAGACTCCCAATAATGTTAACTTGTCATCCAGGTCCATTTAGACCATCAATACTCTATCTAGCACATCAGCATAAGAATACAATTTCATCTAGAAAACATGGGAAAAATATCATATCAAAATCCGAAGTCAATCCTTCAAGACTTCATAATCACATTCGATACTATATCAGGTGTGAATGAATGAGCTCAAAAAAATGGTTTTAATACTCTATCATGGTCATGTTAGCCTCCTCATGTTTGAAAAAATATATAGCATTGGAAAACAATATAAAATCTAGATAGATCTTGTTAGTGAAAAAAAAACATTGATTTATTTCAACTTTTTCCCTCCCGATTCTTCTCCATCACCATAGTGTTCCAACATCTCCTTCACGGTCCATCCAACATGAAGGTGTCATACTTTACAATGATTTCATTAGGTGTCTCACATAAACCAAAATATAGTACAATCTACTCAACCATTCCCCAGCCTCTGGAGGATCATTTTATCCCTTCAACATTGTTGGATTCTGGTGAAGGAATTCTTAATAATGACCTTATAGATCAACCCTCTTGGGTTCCTCAACTAGATCCTGAATGAAAACTGGTTGGGGTGATTGTCATATAGTTTGGATAGTACGTACTATCACCTCGACTATACTCGAGTCTGCAAGAGGATTCACTCACCGAGGCTCAGAAACAACATCCTATTCGATATGATTTTGAAATGTCCTTGGAGGAATGATGATACACAACATCAGCAAACAACAAGGAAGACCCCATATTAGCACTCAAACATAGCAATAAGGAAAATAATCCCAACAGACAGAGAAACAATATTTGGATTTTAACCTACCCAAATCAAAATTAGGGAATATACTATAACTAATCCTCAAGAAATATATCCCAAACTACCCCTAGTGATATTAGGTTAATTGTGGAGAGATCACACCAGGTACTCAATCAAAACTACCTCCTTAGTCCCCACAATATTTCACAAAAGCATATTGACTTCACAATAACAAGCTCAACCTAGAGATCTGATACCACTTGGCATGAACTAGCCTAGGTACTCTGGTAACCCTATAACCAAACCAGTCCATACATGGACCGAAGGGCATTTCAAATCCCCATAGGTTAGAGACTATCACCTATAATTTTACAAAACAATTGTGGGAATGAATTTTCCAAAAACATTGTGGAAGAAATATAAAAAATCTGCATGGATACAAAAGAAAATCCATTGGGATAGATGTACCAAATGTAAAACATTTATAAACAATCCAAAGTACTATATCAAAGTACCAGATATCAATAAGGGAAAACACCCCATGTCTTAAATAATGCAACTATCTGATTTGACGAATCAATTTCTAGAACCACCTCCAAGTGGTGCTTTACCCCCGCTCAAAATTGGAAGTAGATGATCTATAAACACCTAAATTCATAGGTATATTATAATTAAAAATACTAGTATGGTCTCAAAAAGGATTCCATAATTATACCACAACATTTAATTAACTAAATAATGAGATTTAAATTTTAAAATAAGCATGTCTTTCATTTCAAGAAAATATTTAAAAAATCAAGTTTTACATTTTAAATGGCGGAAATACATTAAAAAAATGATTCACATTTAAATTGATGGTATATTTATAAACAAATGGATTAATAAAACATTTCATATAAAATAATTTATATTAATTCACAAGTAATGTGAAAAAGTTTACAACAGTGGCATACATTTTTATCACATATATAACAAATTGAAAAACATGGTCATCTGCAAAGATGTATTATAATTACATGTTATGGGATCCTCAAACACTCATATGATCATAACCAGAATTTGTATCCACGTCCCTTGATGCTAGAAATAGAGGAATTTTCTATGTCCTACTAAGGGAAAATATTTTATAAAAATCCGTTTTCTGAGTGTTGGAATGAGTCAATTCGGGGTTAGGGAATTCCCATCCTAGTGTGTTTTTACTATATAATTCACTAACTACCTAGGATTTCTTGTGATCTAGTTTAATTAATTGATGTAAAATTAATTTTATGCATCCTTAAAATAAACTTATGTCCCATTACCCCAATCAAAAAATTCCAAATTTCTATTTAAAAACTATAATATGTTTTTAATCAAAACAAGCATGCTTCCAATATAAAACCCAAATATTTCTATAAAAAAATTTAAAGCCACTTTCCATAAATAATAATTTGAATCAATTCGCAATTCAATTTTATAATTCAATTTTCTAGAATTAAATTCAATAATTTAGTTGAAACAATTTGTATCAATTTCACTATTTAAATTCCACAATTGTCCACCAATTTCAGAATTCAATACAAATTCAATAGAACTGAGGTTTCACCAAATTTCATTCCAAAACCAAAATTTACATAATGAAATTCACTAGTTCAATGGAATTTTTTTAAAAAAAAATCAATTCGATTAGAATCAAATCCCATATATTTAACTGATTGCAATTTGACCAAATCACACAATCTAGGGTTAATTAAATTGGACAATTAAAACAAAACCACCTACCTCAGGAGAAAATGATCTTGATTCACCAAACCCAAATTAAGATACATTAATGAAGAATTAAGATCATGAAATTAGAAAAAAATCATACCTAGGTTTAGATAAAAAACAGTTGTTATTAGATCCTCCAACAACACACAAAGATCTATAAAACCTTATGTATAAATGAGGAGAGAGTAGGATATAAATAATAGTAAGAGGATCACTATTGGAAAAGGAGTTTTTTCCCCACACATCTATCCCCATGGTTTTTATAAACCATGGGGATATCTCTTTTTTATTATCTATTCCCACCGTTTTAATAAAACTGTGGGAAACTATACCCAATTCCCCGAATATAATTGCGGTCCTCTTCCATCGTGCTCCTCCTTACCCTTGCTTCCATCAACCTCTTCTTCTTCCTCGCTTCCCCGACTCCTGGCCCTCTCCTCCCCTCCCCGACCACCACCTCCTAGCCATCCGACCTCCGACCTCCGCCGCTCGGCCCTCTCCTCCCCTCACCGACCTCCACATCCCGACCATCTGACCACAATGTCTCAGCCATCTACTCCCCTCCCCAACCTCCGCCTCTGCTCCCGACCTCCCTATCATCCTTTGCCTCAGCCTCAACATCCTGGCCTCCACCACCCTGCCCCTAGCTCCAACTATGTCCCCCCCTCTCAGCTCCCTCTCCTCCTAGCCTTGGCCTCCACCTCAACATCCCCCAGCTCTGGAAACATCTAGTCCCAGACTCTGCCCCCCTGCCCCCAACTCCGACATCTAGGTATGAAATTTCTTCCCCTTGTTTTTCAAGTGGTTGAGATCTATTCCATTGAGTTGGTTTTTTGAGATATAATCTCCCAAACTTATCCTTCTTTCAATATAAGGCTTATGACAGACTTCAAAATATGTGTTTGATAAAAAAGTGAACCTAGAGTGAGTTTTGGAGTAAAAAGGTGATGCTAGGGATAATTATTCCCCACTCTTTTTCTATTAGATGAGTGGTTGAAGAGAAATTTGGGGTTGTTTAGTCTCATATAATTCATTCTTTTCAGCCTCTATATTATTTTCTGATGTGTTGGAATCTAGTGATTCATGCATTTAAATATATTTCTTTTGAATTTTCTTTATTTAGATCCCTAGAATTCAGATCTATTCCAAGAATTTCAGAGTTCTTAATAATTTTGGTGATGCATTCAGGGTGTTCTTATAGGATGATTAGTTGTAAATTACAAGGAAGAAACCCATTCAGGATAGATTATGTATTTAATCAAGACTATATCAAACTCTCCTAGATTTCATTTAGTTTAGTTTTGATTATGGTACTAGTCTAATCCCTAATATTTTTTATGAAGGTAATACTATGTATTTTCATCACTTTGACCTTTTGGAGAATCACATGGATTGATGTCTCAAAATTCATATAGTGGTTTGATATATACTTCCTTTCCATTTGTCGATGAATGTTGATGGTCCTATAGAGTGTATTAATAATTCCATGCTTGAATTATAATTATTAGTTGTTGTTCATGAGCTAAGGATGGAGGATCTTCCATTGATTTGCAAGCTGGGTGGTGGATTTGGTAGGAGAGAAATGGGTGGAAATGATCCCCCTCGAATCTTTTTACTAGTGTTGTATTGAATTCACCAAGTAATTATGGTGCAGTGAGTCTAGGATTCTCATTTGGGATGTGGGATCTATTAATCCTCATTCAGATATATTGTAGGAGTTAATATAGAAAGGAAATTTGATATTTGTTGTGAATACCATGATGGCATGGAGTAATGGAGGACCCATTAGGAAATCCTAGGTAAAAATTTCCTCACTCAGGGGGAAGTATCTTTTGGTAGTAGTTCTACTTTATGGGGTGGGGTGAGGGGAGAGAGAATCTCACTAGCCTCCTCTGTAATGAATTTTTCATAGTATTAATGATACCACTCTTTTTAGTGGGAGGGGGTCTACATGTAATTCAAAAAATAGGGTAGGAATTTGTTCACGGGTTTCTAGAATTACTGTTACAGAGTGACCCATCTCTTTATAGGAATACATTCTAACAAAATTTGAGATAGGTGGTAGTTATGCAAGTTGTGGAGACAAGTAGGGAGGTGTATTAAACTACGTTTTCATTGGATATTACTTAGATGAATGTTATGTATAAAAAAAGTATTAAGACATTATTAGGGGTAAAAAGGTCATTTTATTATAGTATGCAACTTCACGATTTTTTTTGGAGGTTTCTTTGGTTCCATATTGTGATGTTTACCCCAAGTATGTTTTTTCATATAAAATATAGTGTTAAGTATTTTCAGAAATAATATAAAAATATACTATATTATTTGTAGTCCATGCATTTTATATTTTTTAAAGATTCTTATATATCTTAAATAGAGTCTAATGTTTAGAAACCAAGATAGATATTGAATCTGAAATTTGAATTTTACCATATTCATGGATTAAGATTCATTTTAATTGGGACTCTTGGGTTTTTTCGGTCAAGAGATGATTAATTAAATAATTTAATTATTTAATTAATTGGTTATTATACTGAGAAACCCATGAATTTCGTTATTTAATCAAAATTATGAAATATCCATAGGGTTAGTTCTTCTATGACCACATGAACCTTAGAGGGGAGGAAGAAGAAGATAGAGAGAGGGCTTGGTGGTGATGACAAATTAGGGAAGAAATATCATATTTTTATTGATGTCGATAAAATGTACCTTGGTTGTGAAGTAGAATCAAATAAACATAATTTCACCATCATGGTAGGGAATTTATATATATGGATTTATCCACATTTTTTTCTTGATATTACCATGGAATAATTTTCTTCAAATTGAATCAATATTCAGGTAGGATATGGTCTTTTTAACTTATGATATTTGGTTGAAATTATGATTTTGGGATAATTGATATTGGGACTAAAAATTAATTCGTTGTTTATTTATTTTATGAGAACGTAGATGATTCCTAATCATATAGGATCATGATGACTATTCTTGTGGTTTCTTCTATTTATCCCACCATTCTTTACATGTTCATCACTAACATTAGATTTTAGTTGATGATTCAACTAATATCACAGATTGATTTTATTGCACAATTAAAATAGGTTCCATATATTTACATTGTGTGTTCTCCATGTTGGATTATATCATGAGGATTTATTATAGGATAAGATAAAATGGGATAGGGGAGTCTGTATTTGGGGTTTCTTTATGAATAACAATATGCACATTGATAAGATTGTGATACAAATCATCAATCCAGGTACCAAAGGATAGAAACCACTTTACATAGGTGGCATTATCATGTTTAGCATGGCCAAAGTCTATTCAAGTGGTATATGAAGAAAAATAAGAGGAAGTAGAAATGAATCAAGGACTAGAGTAATGTTTTTAATCTTAGAACCCAACAACATGGCATATAGTTTGAAAGAACACACATAATGTACTTTGGTAGGTATAATAGCTAGGGATTCTAGGATATGTTAAATACCACACATTGTGTGGTTAAATCATACAATATTTTCCCCTTATCTAGATAATTTTGTGTGTGTAGGGAATATACCCCCAGGAAGCCTGAGTAGCCTCACAAACCATGAGGTTTAATACCACATTTCATTTTTCCTTGATAGAACATGACCTATGAAGATGGAGAACCTTCAAACTATCCCTATGGATCCTACACACCATGTTTAACTCTCCACACATATTATAGTCATATTTCTACTTCGGATTTTTGGGTTTTGTACATGGGATATCAATTTCCTAAGGGATATATGATGTTTACCTTGGGAACACATCGTATACTTATACCAAGACTATATGGTGACCTAGAATATTTATTCATGATTATATTTTTACATAAAACTAGTACTTTAAAGGTGAACTTACACATTGGAAATGATGGCAGAGATACTTCTGAAGATAGATATGTGGCATGTGCTAAATCTAGCATGATCGATCGTATCAACATTATATTAAATAGGAAAATCTATTAATAATTCTTGGTAAATAGAATCCCTCCATGATGATAAATTTACATCATGGAATAATTTCATTTCACCATTCATAGGAAGGGCTAGAAATTTACCCCCAGGGTTTGGGGCCTAAGATCCTTTTCGTATAGATCAGATAGGGTTGGTATTCCCCCCACCATTATGGGGATGTGATATCCTCAATATATGTTTTTTTGTATTACCCTTGTCTGAAGAAGAAATGTAATTTGAATAAAAAAACCATCAAATGATAAAAAATGTATAAATAAGGGAGGAAGTTATGGAGGTTTAAGGATTATTATCTTTTTCAAAACCTATAGTAATAATATTAATGGGAAAATTTACTAGCATTGAGGGGATGGATAAAGAATCCCTAGACACCCTATTCTAAGTGACTTTCCTAAGGAAGATTAAGTGGCCTTATAAGATCAAATAAAAACTGAGAATGAAGGGAGACTATGTAGGTAGGATAATATATAAGTTTACCTAACTCCAATTGTTGAAGACAATAACATACAAAGAATATAAACCTGAAATCATCTCTAAGGGAAAGCATTCAACTACAATAAACACATTTAAGGTTTTTTAGTTGGACCAATGATGAAAAGATGGAACTTATCCAAAATATAATTTGGATCTTATTATATACTCTAAGGAATAGATAGAGACATTGGCCATCAATCCTTCACCGGAGGATATTGATTGAATATAAAATCAAATGATAGAATTTGATACATATGAGGAATAAAAATAGTGGATCAAGAAATAATGTCAATTTTTTTTCCTTGAGAATTTAATGAAGGGAATATTAACATGGAATATTTTATCAAGACCTAGGACAAGATGGTCTATTTCTCTGAGTACCTCAATAAAGATGATCCAAAAAATAGGGTAAGTTATATTACATTTAGATTATATAGGGTTCAAGACTCCAATTTGTTTTATTTTTTTAGACAGGTCTAATGATGCCCTATATAATTTAATTTCATGTCTGGATTTATCATTTTATGTGGGTTAACACCAATGCCCATAAATGTGGTCTTCCTAAAAATAAAAAAAATATTTAATTGATGGTTGAATGAAGGGGAATAATATGAGAAAATATATATTATAGAATTAAATAAATTATTTGATTAATAATGTTTTGTTTTATGAAATTATTATAAAAATGAGAATTTGAGATTTTAAAGAAGTTAATAAAATATTATTATTTTATTTAAGATGTTCATTATTTATTAAATTATCGTAGTTAATTTAACATGTTGATATTTGACTATAATAAATGGTTAAATATTAATTAAATTAAAATGATGACAATGGATAAATGATTTTGAATTATTACTTGTAAATTATTTGAGTTACATGAAAAAAGTAATGTGAAGGCTAAATATAGCATTGTCTCTCAATAAAACTCATAGGTGATTCTTTCCATTCTTCCTAATCCATTCTTCTAGTCTAAACTCAAGGAACCATCCTTGACAATTAGAAGAATGGTAGTATTATAACCCATCGCTTACGATGGTGGTATTCCAACCAAATAGATCAAGTCTAATCCAGTTAACTCATCATTCAAAAATAATGAGGGTACGTCATAAGAATCCAAAATAGTAATCGATGAAATTTGATACATAAGACATTACCTAAATCCCAAGGGAGATTTACCTATTCATTTCACTTCAATTTCCCTCATTATCATTTCTTATGATAATGCTAATCACTGTGTGTGTAAAATTTAGTGTTCGATATTAATGTAATAACGTGTATTTTATTTTTCAATTTTTTTAATTCATTTATTTTACCAAAATGACCTTTTCCTTTTTTAAGTGTCTTATTGTGACTTGTTCCACTTTGTATACAGTAGGTGTTTCTAGGTAATTATTTTATTAAAAAAAATTATAAAGTTATTTAGTTTATTAAATTCGTCTTCTAGTATATTTATACCAATATTTGATACCCATTCTTGTTTTATATAAATTTTATAAATTATTTTCATTAATTCTTGGAGATTAAGTGGTTTTCTTTCACTTTTTTCCCTCTTTGAATTATAATTTTACCCATGGAAAATATTAAATTATTTGAATATGGGGCTCATTTAAAATATTTATGATGATGGATGAATTTTTTTATCTCTCCCTTGATTTTTAAATAAAATAACCCTTGTTTAAGGGCGTGTTTTAATGTTAATATTTGATTTTTTATGTTACACCTAAGGAAGATGACAACTTCGGGCCACATGATCATTTAAGTCAGGTATTAGGTGAGGAGTACCAGGGGAAAGTACGATGCCGACCAGGGAAAAACATTGTCCCCTGTAAGTATTGGTCATCATCGGGATCCTCTCAAGCCTCCCAGACCTCTGTGCTGGAAATCGCTTGTTCTGAATCAGTTGAGGGAAAGAAAATAGTTTCAGAGGAGCATGAAAGAAGTAACCCGATGGTCCGAACATTTCATAAAAGCTATGGCAATTTTGAGTTAGTTGCTTCCATTAGAGGCAATTGCTACTTCTAAATCATATATGGTGTCAATGATATCTTTAAATGATGTATCGGGTGATGCCAATGAGGTTCATAGTGGTGACGAATGCAGTGGTGATAGAGCTGTTGGTGCTGAGGATGTTGTTGATGCTGATGATGCTGCTGTTGGTGGTGAGGCTGCAGACAATGTTGCTGATGATGATAATGATGCTGATGATGATTGGCATGGAAATGGGGATGATGATGTTGGTTATGGGGGTGGGGATATTAATCCCCTCCATTTTTTACTTATTAGAGAGACTTATGTGTGTACTTTAATAACTTTAATGGAAGTTTTGTATGGATGAGAATGGTTAATTTGTTTTATTCTGAAAAGTGATGTATAAATTTTCGAATGCATTTACATAAAGCTAACATTAGAATCCTTAGTCCTGCATATGGGTAAGCGATTCCCTTACTACCATATAATACTTAGATCTAAATGATATCCCATAGAGTGACATTGGATTCCATTTATTAGCTCTTTATTTTTCATAAATTATTTAATTGAAAAGTCTAAATTAATGTAGGTAAAAAAGGAACTTATTCCTCAGTTGATATTTCTAAAATTTAAATTTCGTAAAATATAATGTTTTTCTAATGATTGAACTGGTTGGGTTTTTTAAGATCGCAACTCCCTGAATAATATGATAAATGCTAGAGATTTTTTTTGGTTTATAGGTAGATTTGTCAGAAGGGTGCAGGGGGGGAGGGGGCTGGGTGTAGGGGGTAGGGCTGGGTGCAGGGGGTGGGGCTGGGTGCAGGGGGAGGGTGGGAAAGGGGGCTGGGTGTAGGGGGAGGGGGGGGGGGTGCAGGGGGTTGCGGCTGGGTGCTTGGGGGGAATGGGTGATGTGGGTGGGGCTGGGTGCAGGGGGTGGGGATGGGTGCATGAGGGGGGGTTGGGTGCGGGGAGGGGGTGGGGCTGCGTGCAGGGGGGTGGGGCTGGGTGTATGGAGGGGGGATGGGTGCAGGGGGTGGGGCTGGGTGAAGGGGGAGGGGGGGGGGGAGGGGGGGGGGAGGGGGCTGGCTTGGTTTCATGACGTTATTTGCAGCTGGGTTAGAGGTATGGGATTCCATGGATCTTGTCTTGCCTGAAGGAATGTTTCACTAAGGTGTATTTTTTACATGCATTTTCAAAGAATTATCATGGTGGTTTTCTGTCTATAATTGTATTTAGTAAGCTATGTGTTTATATTGTTTAAAATACAATGATTATTAAATTCTAACTGCTCATAGCACAATAAAAGAACCACCTTTCAATTTGTATTCAAATGAACGTGTATGCATAATGAACTCTACAACCAGTTTAAACAATGGAAATGAATTATGCATATAGTTTATACACCTTTCTATATGATTATAATCATATTAATTATATTATGTACATGTTGAGGGCAACAAGAAGACAAGGGTGTGATGATATCAACATATATGACTATGTCATGCAATATTTTATTAGAAAAGGAAAAGAAGACCATGGAATTAATTTCAATAGAACTATGACTAAAAGTGGCTTATTATCCAGTGAGTATGGATGATTTTATCTTTATATATACTAATATTTCATTTAAAGATATCATTCTCATAATTATTGTGCTTGTATGACATAGATGTTTAAGGTGTGTATTTTACGAGAGCATAAACATTAGGAAGTTTTTACCCCTATATTATTTAATATTTAAATTTATATAACATAAAACATCTAATAATTTTCCCAATAATATTATGATGGTTCTGTTATTTTTAGTAGCATCATTAAACGCAAGGAAATTGATGATCAATCCCAATATTCCAATATTGGACACCACCAAAAACATGTTCGAATACATATTTACATTATTATCACTAGAAGAAGACTATAAATGGTTAAGTAGAATTGATTACATTAGCACAAATTCTACTATAACCTTTATATTAGGAGT